>CM065643.1:30089981-30613476 GCA_033220585.1 Dipteronia sinensis | reverse complement strand
GAGCCCGCCCTTGTTCTTAGGGTGGTATCGCAGTTCGGCTCTGGATTGAGAGGTCTCCTGTGGAAGCTCTCGGGTCCGGAACCAGGTCTAGGAGGTGGAAAATTTTCCTTTGGTCCTTAGCAAATTTTGGCTATAACAATAATCATATGCACAACCGATCATCTCAAGCAATTAATGAAGGAGCATAAAATATATCAATGTAGCACAATGCACTTTCATGCCAATTTGCTCTCTTTGCTTGAGCTCCCCATATGGGGTCAAGACATACCATTTCAAGCCAAATGACAAATCCCAATAGACTTACTAAGGTTGCCAAACCTAATGGTGTCTAAGGGCTTTGTAAATAAGTCCGCTAGTTGGTCATTAGTTCCCACATGCTCCAATGCAATAGTTTTGCTCTCAACTAGCTCTCTAATGAAATGATGTCTAATGTCAATGTGCTTTGTCCTAGAATGTTGGACGGGATTCTTAGAAATGTTTATGGCACTCATGTTGTCACAAAACAAGTGAGAGTGCCTTGCTCTAAGCCATAGTCGGCTAGCATTTGCTTCATCCACAACAATTGGGTACAAGCACTACCGGCGGCTATGTATTCCGCCTCGGCCGTGGATAGGGAAATTGAGTTTTGCTTCTTGCAAAACCAAGACACCAAGTTGTTGCCTAGAAAGAAACAACCACCCGATGTACTCTTCCTATCATCACAATTCCCCGCCCAATCGGCATCACTAAATCCAACAAGATTTGGATTAGTGTCAAAGGAGTACCATATCCCATGATTGGAGGTACCATTCACAAATCGAATGATCCTCTTCACCGCAACAAGGTGAGATTCTTTGGGATTGGCTTGGTACCTAGCACAAACACCCACACTAAAGGAGATATCGGGCCTACTTGCGGTCAAGTATAGCAAACTACCTATCATGCCACGATACAATCTTTGATCAACACTTTTACCACTAGCATCCTTGCTTAGCTTCAAAGTGGTACTCATGGGTGTCACAATGTTTGGCATTGTCAAGACCAAACTTCTTCACTAGGCTTTTGGCATACTTAGCTTGGGATATGAAAATCCCATCATGCATTTGCTTAATTTGCAAGCCTAGGAAGTAATTTAGTTCACCAACCATGCTCATTTCAAATTCAAGAGACATGACATCAACAAATTGTCTCACTTTTGACTCATTGGTGGAACCAAATACAATATCATCAACATAAATTTGAGCTATGAAAGCTCATCTTTGTTGCACTTGATGAACAAGTCTTGTCAACACTACCTCTTGAGTAGCCATTGTCAACAAGATAAAGAGTGAGGCGCTCATACCAAGCCCTCGGTGCTTGTTTCAACCCATAAAGTGCCTTTTTGAGGCGATAGACATGATTGGGGTGGTGTGGATCCACAAACCCCTTGGGTTGTTCAACAAACACTTCCTCATGCAAGAAGCCATTGAGGAAGGCACTCTTAACATCCATTTGATGTAGTTTGAACTTATACACACAAGAAATGGACAAGAGAAGCCTTATAGACTCAAGACGGGCAACGGAGCAAAAGTCTCCTCAAAGTCAATACCCTCAATTTGAGAGTATCCTTGTGCCACAAGCCTAGCCTTGTTGCGCACAATGTTGCCATCCTCATCCGACTTGTTCCTATACACCCATTTGGTGCCTATGACATTAGTGTCCTTGGGTCTAGGAACTAGAGTCCAAACCTCATTTCTTTCAAATTGGTTTAGCTCTTCTTGCATGGCAAGAACCCAAAACTCATCATTCAAGGCTTCATCAACCTTTTTGGGTTCAACTTGAGAGGTGTAACAAGTATAGCTAATTTGATTAGCTATTTGACGCCTAGTCCTAACACCTCATTCACATCTCCAAGAATGTCATTCTTGTTGTGGAGATGTCTAACCCATGGAGCGGGTTCTTTAGAGTCCAAAAAGGATCTCTATCAAGAGGTTGATCATCCTCTTCACTATGATTGACTTCACATCACTTGGTGTCTCACCACACTCCTTCAAAGGAAGGTCACCATTCTCACAAACATCCTCCTCATGGTCAACATTTTTGGGCCTACAATCATCAATGACAACATTTGATGATTCCATGACACTTCGGGCCTTGCTATTGAGTGCATATCCAATGAAAATACCCTCATCACTCTTGGCATCAAACTTGCCAAGTTGATCACGGTCATTAAGAATATAGCACTTACTTCCAAAGATATGGAAATAGCTAACATTGGGTTTTCTTCCCTTCCATAACTCATAGGATGTTTGTTTGGTCCCGGGTCTAAGGAAAACTCTATTCCCTATATAACAAGCCGTATTAACGGCTTCGGCCCATAAATTCCTAGGAACCTTGTTGCTAAGCAACATCACCCGAGCCATCTCTTGTAAAACCCTATTCTTCCTTTCCACAACTCCATTTTGTTGGGGAGTTCTAGGAGCCGAGAATTCATGGGAAATACCTAGACCATTACAGAAACTCTCAAAGCTACTATTCTCAAATTCTTTCCCATGATCACTTCTAATTCTCTTAATGCTCCTAATGTGAGAATTTTTCTCATTTTGAATTTTGACACATAGCATTTTGAATTTCTCAAAAGCCTCGGACTTCTCTCTAAGGAAGTAAGTCCATGTGAACCTAGAGAAGTCATCAACCACTACAAGGATATACCTTTTACCACCTAGACTCTCGGTTTGCATGGGACCCATGAGGTCCATATGAAGGAGTTCCAATGGCTCCTTGGTACACAGGAATTTTCCTTTCTTGTGCACACTTTTAGTTTGCTTCCCTTGTTGACAAGGTCCACAAACTCCCTCAAACCTCTTCCCAAGCTTGGGAAGGCCTCTCACAACATTCAACCTCTCAAGGACTTTCAAGTCACCATAATTCATGTGGCCAAATCTTTGATGCCACAACTCAACTTGCTCACAACTAGACAAGTTACAAGAGATGTTACTAGACTCAAGACAATAACAATTGTCACTTGATCTCTTGCCTTTTAGAAGCACTTGCCCATTTTCCTTAAGAATAGAGCAATCAACTTTGCCAAACATAACCGAAAGCCCTTCATCACTTAAATGTGATATACTAATGAGATTGGCTTGCAAGCCATCTACATATAGAGCATTGAGCAAGGAGGGCAAACCGGGAATAGATATATTACCTTTCCCTATGACCTTTTTCCGTGAACCATCACCAAAGGTGACAAATCCACCATCCTCCATCACAAGAGTCTCAAAGAAACTCTTGTTTCCGGTCATGTGTCTAGAACACCCACTATCAAGGTACCAAGTGTTGGAGGCCTTGGCTTTCAAAGCCACTTGAGCCACATAGCAAAAATATTCATTTTTTCTAGTCCACCTAGGAGCAACATTATCAATCCTAGGAGCCTTTGGTTCATTTGCTCTAAGTTCCCTAGGTGCATGCTTTTTGGCTCTTCTAAGCATATTTTTCTCAATCATGTTCTCAAATCTACACAATTTGATATACTTAAAGCAATTAGGCCTTATATGGCCTTCAATACCACAATAATGACAAGTAGGAGTAAAGTAGGAATTCATACCATAGCCTTGTGCAACCATTTGAGGTTTCCTTCTCCTTTGAGTAGTCCTTTGATGTTGAACAAACTCTCTCCTTTGTGGTTGAGCCAAAGTAGCATGTCTTCCTTGTTGACCATATATGATCCTTGATTGTGGAGGAGGCATCCTATCACGTGGAGGTCTTGATTGAAATGCTCTAAATTGTTGTGGTTGAGCCCTTGTTGGAATCTAGGCTTGAGCATGTTTTGAGGATTCTCCAATTTCAATCCTTCTTGTGACTTGTTGTGGGACTTTGACTTCTTCAACTTCTTGACTCTTGACAAAAGTAGTCTTTTTCAAAGATGTAGTACTCACATCTTCCTCATATCCCAAACCCCTCTTATCACTAGGGCTCTTTCCAATTGATAGCATCTTGTCAAGCTTCTCGGTTCTGGAGGTCTTCTTGGCAATTACTCCTTTTGCCTCTTCAAGCTCCTTCCTTAAGCATTCTTCACTTTTCTTGACCACAACAAGTTCCAACTTCAAGCTTTCTTCCCTTTCTCTTGTTCTTTTCACTTCTTCACTCAAGTGAATCATCATGGAGGTCAATTCAAGGTTCTTCCTTTTCAACTCTTGATCTCTTTTTTCTTCTTAGCTTTAGAACTTTTGAAGTATTCCATGAAGTCTTCATAGTCCATCTCCTTATCAAATTCATGCTTGGACTCGGATGAAGTACTCCCATTACTTGAGTCATCTTCTTCTTCTTCTAGCTTGTCATTCTCCTCTTCTTGGTCACTCATAACTTCCTTGCTATTGTGAGATGATGAGAAGGCAATGAAGTTTGCAACTTGGTCTTCATCATCCGAAGACTTTTCTTCCTCCTCTAAGTCTTCACTATCACTCCAAGTAGCCGCCATCGCCTTTCCTTTCTTCTTCTTCTTTAAGTTGGCACATTGGGGGCAATGTGACCATACCCACTACACTCATAGCATTAAATACTCTTCTTGGAGTCCTTCTCTTCACTTTTCTCCACCTTTTTAAAAGGAGTCTTCTTCTTCACAAATTTTCCTTTGGAGCCCATCCCCTTCTTCTCAAACTTCATGAATTGCTTGAACCTCTTCACCATACAAGTCATTTCTTCATCCAAATCTTCATCCTCTCTTTCTTCCTTGGAGGTCTTCAATGCAATGTTCTTTTGCTTCTTTTGAGGTTGTTAATAGCCAAAATTGGCTAAGGACCAAAGGAAAATTTTCCACCTCCCAGACCTGGTTCCATACCCGAGAGTTTCCTCCAAGAGACCTCTCTATCCAGAACCGAACTACGATATCACCCCAGGAACAAGGACGGGCTCCGGAAACATCCGAGATAGAGCCCGAAACGATCAGATCTAGCCCGCATCACCAAAGCTAGAAGCTCCCCTAAGTCGAGGTCACCTCGCAACGCTCTAGAGACTCGCCTGTACCTTGATTAACACAGAAGAATGTCCCTAGAAGGCCGCACCTAGCTTCGAAAGGTCAGGGGAAGCCACACCTAGCTTCGAAAGGGTCAAGAGAAGCTAGACCTGGCTCCAAGCTGGTGAAGGAAGGCCGTACCTGGCTTTGAAAGGTCAGGAAAGCCATACCTAGCTTCGAAAGGGTCAAGGGAAGCCAGATCTGGCTCCAAGCTGGATGAAACTTCTCAGATATCAAGGTCATAACACTAACCAACCTCACTGGTTGGTGCACCACACCATGCCATATTCAACGACCTCCATAAAGGATCATGCTGAAAGGATACAAGGGATACACTGAATCATATATGGAAACGTTACTTATATGCAGAACAAGTAATAGAATCCAAAAGGAAATAAGCTGATCTCCACCACGATACTGTCAATTCGGCAAAGTCAATGACATTAAAATAAGAAATCCCGCCCGATAAGGAGGGAGAGACTGAGAAAATCAAGGGGAGAATCAGTCTGTTTGACCTACAAACTATGTATAATAGAAAAGAAAGAGAATGAAAAAGAGGAGACTACTATTCGACAAGCATACGACAAACACAAGCAAGAAATATTCTTGCTTTCTTGTCATTTTATAAATCATTGCTACACATACAATAAACCTTGGCCACCACCTACGTGGTAGTGGTCTTGAGGGTGTTAACTGAGATTTCTCACCTTGAGCAAAATTTCCGTTAACACTTTCTGGTGCCGTCTGTGGGAATGGGAGTCTTCACTGAAAAAGAAACCCTCGCCAACTTTAGGAGAAATCTATGGGCAGGAAAGCTTTTCCGTTCCTTCGCCAAGAGACCTCCCGAGACTTACCAGGAGGCCTACGACCTGGCTCTTGAGTAGGTCGAGATCGACGAACAACTCAAGGTCAAGATGGAACACGACGACATGAGAATGGCGAAGCGTTTGAAGAAAGAAGCCCCCAAATTTGAGCCAGCACGAAAAACTCAGAATAAACCTCCCAACAGGTCGACTATCGCCTCCCTGCTCCTCTGCTATGCCAGAAAGATATCCAGCCAAAATGAACCCCTCCCCGGGCTTCGCCGCCTCTCAGGACTGTGGCTCCAGTAATGCAGGGGAAAAAAGGTATGACTACTACACCCATTGAATGCTTCCAGGGAACAGTCTACCTTGCCATACGAGATAAAAGGTTGCTCCAAAGCCCGCTCCCATGGAAGGCCGTAGTTGACAGGAGAAACCGTACAAGTACTGCGACTTCCACGAAGATTTGGCCACAACACCTCAGAGTGCTATAATTTGCGCAACCAGATTGAGGCCCTGATAAGGGGAGGGATGCTTTATTGAGTTCTTGCAACAGTCAGAGATAATATCAGGACTAGGAGGGAGGTACAAGCCGAAATCCGTGAGGACGCGGAAAAGAGGAAAGGGAGCAGGCTGACTTAATGCAACAGATCCCAGGTGATACACACTATCAGCGGAGGTCCTACACTGGCTGGAGTTTCCAATAATTCCCGGAAAAACCATGCAAGAAAGGTTCCCCGCATCGAGAAAGCCAGGGATCTTCGAAGTCAGCCAAAGCCCGACAGAGCCCTCCCAATCAGCACGATCGTAGTCACTGAAGCAAATGTCTTCACACTGTGCACCTCATGAGATCCTATGGTAATCACGATACAAATCGCCAACTGTCTGGTCCATCGCGTGCTCGTGGATATAGGTAGCAGTGTAGATATCCTCTTCAGGATACCTGGAAAAATTGAACCTAAAGCAACGTTGTTACAACAGCTGTACCACTCCGCTTTACGGTTTCACTGGGGACTCGATCATACCAGTGGGGTCAATGATCCTCCCAGTAATCATCGGATCACCCCGCTCCAACTGAATGTTATGGCCGACTTGTTGTGGTGGACCAACCCCATCGGCCTACAATGCCATCCTAGGGAGACCTTTCCTGTCCTCCTTGAAGGGAGTCTTGTCCATATACCCAACGTCCTGAAATTCCCGGTTGGAACCAAAGTAGGAGAGCTACGCGGAGACCAGCAGGCAACCAGGAAATGCTACGCAGTATCTGCCAATCCTACAGCCTTAGCAAAACAATGTGTACATGTGACATTAGTCCAGGAAGACATGGATATGTCCCGGATAATCCAGGAGGAGAAAGAGCCTGCGGAGCATCCTGGGCATCCGGAGAGTGAACCTATCATGCCCTACGAGGAAGAACGGAGTAAGCAATGGGCCAGCGGGCAGCCCGTAGATAAACTAGAAGAGATACCTATCAGGAATGACGATCCCTCCAAGGTCGTCAAGGTCAGAGCCACCCTTGATCTAGAAGTAAAAAGAGGGCTGATTGACCTTCTCAGGGAATTCAGCGACATCTTCGCCTGGAACCATGATGAAATGCCTGGAATCCCGGCATCGTTGGCCACCCACCGACTAGCAGTAGATCCAACAGTTAAGCCCGTCAAGCAGAAGAGGCGTCACTTCAATACTGATAGGAACGCGGCGGTGCAGGAAGAGGTTGATAAATTAATCAAAGCAGGGTTCGTCAGAGAGGTGCGTTACCCCGAATGGATCGCCAACGTGGTCATGGTCACGAAGGCGAATGGAAATGGCGTATGTTTGTCGATTACACCACCGCAACCGGACTTGTCTGAAAGACAGTTTTCCTTTACCAAAGATCGACCAGCTGGTTGACTCCACATCCGAAAATAAACTTTTTAGTTTTATGGACGCATTCTCAGGATACAACCAAATTAAAATGCACCCGGCTGACCAAGACAAAACCAGTTTCATTACTGGGCAGGGCTTATACTGCTACAAGGTGATGCCGTTTGGTTTGAAGAATGCGGGGGCCACATACCAGCGGCTGGTTAACAAGCTATTCAAGCCTGAGATAGGAAGGACGATGGAAGTGTATATCGACGACATGATCATGAAATCCCTAACCACAAAAGGACATCAGGAAGACCTTCGCAAAACCTTCCTCATACTGAGGGAAAACCAGATGCGTTTGAACCCCTCCAAATATGCCTTTGGGGTAACTGCAGGGAAGTTTCTGGGCTTCATGGTTCATGAGAAAGGTATAGAAGCCAACCTAGAAAAAATCAAAGCTATCTTGGACCTGGAATCCCCGACCTCGCTCAAGCAAGTACATATTCTGACTGGACGGGTGGCGGCACTCAACAGGTTTATCTCTCGCTCCACCGATAAATGTCTCCCTTTCTTCAAGGCCATCAAACAAGGGAAGAACATGAAATGGAGCCAGGAGAGCGAACATGCGTTTCAAGCTTTAAAAGAGTACCTAACAATCCCCCCCCCCCCATTGTTAGTCAAGCCGGTTCTCGGAGATGAGTTACAGATCTACCTGGCCGTATCAGAAACTGCAGTAAGCAGGGCTTTGGCCAAGGATTGTAGCGATGGTTTTCAAAGACCCATATACTATGTGAGTCATGCTTTGACCAAATCAGAAAGGAATTACATTCTCCTGGAGAAGCTCGCTTATGCTCTGGTGATCTCAGCGAGGAAACTTCGTCCCTATTTTCAAGCTCACACAATAGCAGTGGTGACAGACCAACCCCTCCGCCAATTCTTGCAAAGACCAGATGTGTCAGGAAGGCTAGTCTTATGGGCACTAGAGCTCACTCAGTTCGACCTAAAGTATAAGCCCCGGACTACGATTAAGGCACAAGCTTTGGCCGACTTCGTGGCAGAATTCTCAATGATCCCAGATCCAGATGATCCCCCAGTATCAAATGAGGTCCCTGAAAAGATATCCGAGGTCGACAATTGGCCGGAGGGCTGCAAGCCATGGATCCTCTTTTCAGATGGAGCATCTGGGCGAGCCGGGGGAGGAGCTGGTATAGTCTTAATTGATCTGGAGGGAACCGAATTCTGTCACTGTTTCAGATTCAAGTTTAAAGCTACCAACAACGAAGCAGAATATGAAGCCCTCCTAGCCGGGATGAAGGTAGCCATTGAACTAAAGGCCGACTACCTGCAGATCAAGAGCGATTCATTGCTTGTTGTAAACCAGTTAACTGGGGTCTACCAGGCAAAGGAAGATAATATGGCTGCCTACCTAAATCTAGCTCGGCTGCAAAAAGCAAATTTAGGGGACTCAAGATTGATCAGGTGCCTCGACACCAAAACCATCGAGCAGATGTTCTGGCTAAAATAGCGGCGAACGGAGGCCAATCCCTACCAAGGGAATTCCCCTCCAAGTAATCACCCAGCTAAGCATAGCCACAAATGGAGAAATTTGTTCCCTGGATCGCCTGCCTTGCTGGATGGACGGAGAAATTTGTTCTCTGGATCGCTTGCCTTGCTGGATGGACCCAATTGTCCCTTACCTCCTTGAAAGAAAGCTTCCCAAAGAGCCCGACCAAGCCCGAAGAATTAAGAGACTCTTGGTTCGATACTGTATGGTGGACGGATACATCTACAGGAGGGGCAGATCCCTCCCCTTACTTAGGTGCTTGCATCCCGATGATGCTAAGTGGGCATTGAGAGAGGTCTACTCTAGGGACTGTGGGAACCACATAGGTGGGGAAGCTCTAGCTTATCAGGTGCTTCGTATGGGGTACTATTGGCCGTCTATCCACCAAGACGCAAAGAGTTTTGTGCAATCTTGCGAACCTTGTCAAAGAACTTCAAACTTGAACCACCAGCCACCCGAGCGACTGTCGTCCCTCAGTTCACCTTACCCCTTTGCCATGTGGGGAATCGACCTAAATGGGCCACTTCCTACCGCTCATGGACAGATGAAACATGCTATCGTGGCTATCGACTACTTCACAAGATGGGTCGAGGCAGGAGCTCTTTCTCGAATATCAGAAAAGAATACAACCAAGTTCATCAAGACTAACGTGGTATGCAGATTCAGGACCCCTCTCATCATTATAGCCGACCTAGGAAAGCAATTCGACAACGCCCGATTCAAAGACTTCTGCAAGGGATTGGGGATCGACCTCAGGCTCGCTTCAGTGGCTCATCCCCACACTAACGGGCTGGTAAAATCCACCAACAAGACTATCAAGAAACTTCTAAAAAGAAGCTTCAGTAGAAGAAAGGTAAATGGGCCGAAGAGCTACCAGAAGTCCTCTGGGCATACCGGACTACAAAAAGAACAGCTACCGGGGAGACACCTTACTCCTTGGCTTTCGGGGTTGAAGCAGTCCTCCTCATTGAGCATAAATTAACCTCGTTCAGGGTACAACACTTTGAGCCCGAAAGTAACGAAGTCAAGCTCCGGGCTAATCAGACCTCCTAGAAGAAAAACAAGGCTGGGCAGCAGAGAAAGTAGCAATCTACCAGAGCAAGATCGCTAGATACTTCAACTAAAATGTTAGAGCCCGGAAATTCAAGGAAGGGGATCTGGTACTTAGGAAAGTGACCCTGAACACTCGGAAAAGGTCGGATGGAGTCTTAAGTCCAAATTGGGAAGGGCCATATTTGATAAAGCTAGTTGTTCGCAATGGAGCTTATAAACTCGATGACATGGAAGGACGATCCATCAACCACACTTGGAATGCAGATCATTTGAAGAAATTCTACCCTTGAAAGGAGTTCTCAAGCAGACTACCCCTACTTAGTTTTCATTACAGACCCTAATAAAGATGTACTACATCTCGATCATCAATAAAGTCATTTTCCTTTTCTCGTCCATCTTTGTCTCCAACTATGTTCAACATTAGTGACTATACCGTTGTATGGGAATTCGACATAAACCTCTAGAGACCAGGAAATAGCTCGATAGCCCTCCTGATGCCTTGGTCGGGCTACCACCCCCAAGAAGGATCTGAGTGTAAAAGCATAGTTGCCCTCTAGATCTCAAAGACTAGGAAATAGCTAAGTAGCCCTCCTGATGTCTTTGTTGGGCTATCACCCCATATAAAAATACATATATATATATATATATATATATACGTATATATATAATGTTTGCTTTCGTGTGCGGATCAAAATCATCATAATTCCCTACACGAATCTTAAGTGTTGCTACAGATGCTACTCTGGATCCCATTCAAGACCAGAAATAAAATAAAAGTTCTTAAAAGAGCGCTTCGACTTATCATTAAGGACAAGGGGAGCCTATCCCCCCATAAGGCTACATCCAAATGAGGAGCCCAACCCCCGAACTCGGGCTACAAAAAGAAGAAGAAAAAGGAAAAACTGATAAGGGCAAAACGGGGTGCCCACCCCCTTTTCCGGGCAATCAAAAACAAGTCATGATGAACCGCTTCAAGCCTTGGGACTCTCATGGCTCCCCTCCATTGGCCCTCCTCCTTCTTGCTAATCCTCGCCATCAACCCCCTCTACATATAGCTGTCCATCTTGGTTATCCTCGCCGACCGCTCCTCCATTTAGAGGCTCCATCGGATGATCAGCTGGATCTTCCTCCAAAACCTCATTAATTACGTCCATAACCTCATGGGGGATAGCCGCGTCAAGAAGGGCAGCCAAGGACCCCGTCTGGCTCCTATCGACCTCCATCTCTATTAAATGGGGATCCTCATATGGGCTCCTAACCTCTTCACCAGCTCCCGATTGGTCCTCCTTGGATCGAGAGGACATCACTTTGCTGGAAGACCCTCCAGGATCTGAGGTGATAAAGGTAGGAAGAGGGAATGAGGGATCTGCCTGAGCTGGCTGCTTCCCAGCTCCTGCTGGGCTCGAAGGGACCACATTGTCGCCTTCAGGGCGAGATAACTCGGCAGCCTTAAGCATTATTTCCTATCTATCCCAGCCCACAATAGATGATAAATCAAAGGGAGGAGGAAGAGCTTCCGCGGCCTAAAAGGAAGCATAGAAATACCCGTCGCTGAAGGAGGTCTCCGCATCAGCTTGTAGCTTGGTCACCTGAACAATCAGAGACTGGTTCTCGAGGTCCAGCTTCTTAGCCTCAGATCTCCAGGAATCCCGCTACCTAGCCCGCCTGAGAGATTGAAGACACTCCTGATCATAAGATTGCTTCATCCTCTCATAATTGCAGCGAAGCTCGGCCATCTCGACCTGGTAGAATCCACCAACAAGACTATTAAGAAACTTCTGAAGAAGAAGCTACAGCAAAAGAAACGCAAGTGGGCCGAAGAGCTACCAGAGGTCCTCTGGGCATACCGGACTACAAAAAGAATAGCTACCGGGGAGATACCTTACTCCCTGGCTTTTGGGGTTGAAGCAGTCCTCCCCATCGAGCATAAGTTAACCTCGTTCAGGGTACAGCACTTTGAGCCCGAAAGCAACGAAGTCAAGCTCCGGGCTAATCTAGACCTCTTAGAAGAAAAACAAGACCGGGTAGCAGAGAAAGTAGCGATCTACCAGAGCAAGATCGCTAAATACTTCAACCAAAAGGTTAGAGCCCGGAAATTCAAAGAAGGGGATCTGGTACTTAGGAAAGTGACCCTGAACACTCGGAAAAGGTCGGATGGAGTCTTAAGTCCAAATTACGAAGGGCCATATTTGGTAAAGCTAGTTGTTCGCAATGGAGCTTATAAACTCGAAGACATGGACGGACGATCCATCAACCACACTTGGAATGCAGATCATTTGAAGAAATTCTACCCTTGAAAGGAGCTCTCAATCAGACTACCCCCACTTAGTTTTCATTACAGATCCTAATAAAGATGTACTACATCTCGATCATCAATAAAGTCATTTTCCTTTTCTCTTCCATCTTTATCTCTAACTATGTTCAACAGTAGTGTCTACACCCTTGAGTGGGAAATTCAACATAAACACTTTGAGACCAGGAAATAGCTAAATAGCCCTCCTGATGCCTTGGTCGGGCTACCACCCCCAAGAAGGGTCTGAGTGAAAGAGTATAGTTGCCATCCAGATCTCGAGACCAGGAAATAGCTAAATAGCCCTCATGATGCCTTGGTCGGGCTACCACCCCCAAGAAGGGTCTGAGTGTAAGAGCATAGTTGCCATCCAGATCTCAAGAAAAGGAAATAACTAAATAGCCCTCTTGATGCATTGGTCGAGCTACCACCCCCAAGAAGGGTCTGAGTGTAAGAACATAGTTGCCATCCAGACCTCGAGACCAGGAAATTGCTAAATAGCCCTCCTGATGCCTTGGGCGAGCTACCACCCCCAAGAAGAGTCTGAGTGTAAGAGCATAGTTGACATCCAGATCTCGAGACCAGGAAATAGCTAAATAGCACTCCTGATGCCTTGGTCGGGCTACCACCCCCAAGAAGGATCTGAGTGTAAGAGCATAGTTGCCCTCCAGATCTCGAGACCATGAAATAGCTCGATAGCCCTCATGATGCCTTGGTCAGGCTACCACCCCTAAGAAGGATCTGAGTGTAAGAGCATAGTTGCCCTCCAGATCTCGAGACCAGGAAATAGCTCGATAGCCCTCCTGATGCCTTAGTCGGGCTACCACCCCCAAGAAGGATCTGAGTGTAAAAGCATAGTTGCCCTCCAGATCTCAAAGACTAGGAAATAGCTAAGTAGCCCTCCTGATGTCTTGGTTGGGTTATCACCCCATAAAAAACATACATATATATATAATGTTTTCTTTCTTGTGCAGGATCAAAATCATCATAATTCCCTACACGAATCTTAATTGTTGCTACAGATGCTACTCTGAATCCCATTCAAGACCAGAAAAAAAAAAAAAAAAAAAGTTCGCAAAATAGCGCTTCGATTTATCATTAAGGACAAGGGGAGCCTACCCCCCGATAAGCCTACATCCAAATGAGGAGCCCAACCCCCGAACTCGGGCTACAAAAAGAAGAAGAAAAAGGAAAAACTGATAAGGGCAAAACGGGGTGCCCACCCCCTTTTCCGGGCTCTATCAGAAACAAGTCATAATGAAACGCTTTAAGCTTTGGGACTCTCATGGCTCCCCTCCACTGGCCCTCCTTCCTCTTGTTAATCCTCACCATCAACCCCCTCTACAGATAGCCGTCCATCTTGGTTATCCTCGCCGACCGCTCCTCCATTTAGAGGCTCTATTGGATGATCATTCTGATGGAGGGGCGTTGTCCCTATTATCACAGGTAGGATCATTGATCCCGTTGGTATCAGTGAGTCCCCAGTGAACCCATATAGCGGGGGTGGTACAGCTATTGTAGCAAAGATTTTTCAGGTTTAACTATTCCAGAGCGCCTTTGAAAAGGAAGTCAACACTGCTACCGGTATCGATAAGGACACGATAGACCAGGCAGTTGGCAATCTGTATGGTGATGATCATGGGGTCATCATGGGGTTGTACCGTGTTGTACAAGTCATTTTTAGTGAAAATAATCTGAGATGAACAAGGGAATTCTGGTGATCCTCTAGCGATCTGGAGGACATCCTGGCCCACATCCAGCCGGGGCACCTTCCCAGCGTGATTCTTCCTGGAATTGTTGGAGGTTTCTACTAGAGTGGGACCTCCACTGATAGTGTGGACTATATGGATCTGCTCCATCAGATCCTTCCCTTTTGCTTTCCTCTTTTCCTCTACTGATCTAATATCTGCATGTACTCCTTCCCAGTTTGGATGCTATCTCACACCTGTTGTAGAAACTCTACCAGGCAACCTCCCCTTACCAGCGCCTCGATCTGGTTGAGTAGGCTGTAGCATTCTGACTTGTTATGCCCCACATCCTCATGGAAATCATAGTATTTTAAGCGATTTCGATAATCGGCAGGTGCTTTAATCGGACTAGGTTTCCTAAGTAGCCCCTTGTCGCGGATGGCAAGGTAGGTAGTTTCACGAGATGCATTGAGGGGGGTGTAATAAGTGCATACTTCCTCCTCCCTGGCTATCCGTGCTACTTCCCTCGGTGGAGGCATTGCTCTATGAGGGATCCGCCTGGTTGGGTATCGCTCTACTTGAGGCTGGTGAGGTGGTGGCCGGTATGTAGATCGGTTGGGAGGTCTGTTCTTGCCCTTCTGGCTCGGCACAGGCTTGGGAGCCTTCTTTTTTGGGTGCTTGACAGAACTTAAGTCATCGTGCTCTATCTTGACCCTGAGTTATTCTTCTATCTCCATCTGTTCGAGGGCCCTATCATAGGTCTCCTGGTACATCTCCAGTAGGTGTTTTGCAAAGGATATGAACAGTCTACCAGCCCATAAGTTCCTCCTGAAATTGGCCAGAGTCTCCTTCTCAGCGAAGACCCCCATCTGGATCACCTCCTTGTCGAACCTTTCCACATCAGCTCTAAACGATTCACTCCACTCTTGGACCATGTATTGTAGGTGGATAGGATCCTTGGGGTGAGGCTTGACACCCTGGAATTAAGCATAAAAATCAGTGTTTAACTTGGTAAACTAGTCAACACTACCTGCTGGTAACTTTCTGAACCACATCTTGGAGTAGTCAGTCAGCGTGGTTGGGAACAATCTACACATGGCTGCCCTACTAGCGTTGTAGACTTCCATTTGTTGCATGAAGCTCTCAAGGTGACTCAGAGGATCTTCTGTCCCGGAGTACTTATCGGTCAAAATTTTGAACTTAAGGGGCAGCTCTACCTCCCTGATTCTTCTGGAGAATGAAGCATTCATCTCTCCCGGATCCTTCCTATTTTCCCGATACGTGCCCTTCTTCAACTCTTGGATCTCCTTTGCCATTCTGGCTACCTGGTCCCGGAGGTGCTTGTTACCACCACTTCTGGACTTGACCTCGGAGTCTTCATTACCAGATCCCTCTTATGCTACTGAGGCTTCGTCCAGATTCTCTCCCTATGGAGGGTTTTCCCGAGAGCTTCTTCTTGTTAGTGCTACCTCCTGCCACTGACTGAGGTTGCCCCCTAGCAGCTTCTGGTTAAGCCAGGTGTTGATACTCCCTAGGTGGAATGTAGAAGGCAGACTTCACTTGTTGGGGTCGATAGTTCGCAGGTCGATTTGGAGCCGGGGGTATGAGCCCGAGCCTGTCACGGACCTGTATTGGAGGTGGAGGACCTAATCTGTCAAAGGCAGGTATCCTGGTACCTGGTCGGCTGATATCTCCCATAGTATCGGGTACCATGAGTTGGGGAGTGATACCCACTATAACCAATCGGAGGCGGATGCTCTCTACGAAAGTTACAGCATGTTGCTCCAGGAGGGCCTGACTTGCTGCCGGGGCCTGGGGGTAACCCGTGCAGTTGCTGACTGTGCTAGAGCGGGATTACGATTCCTTTTGACCCTTCTAGGTTGAAGCGATAAATTGGTGCCCTGGCGGATCGAGCTGCCCCTAGGAGGATCGGAGTCTCATGTTAATATGCTGCAAAAAAATCATATTCACATGCTTTCTTTTAGGGGTGTGGAAAATTTTTTTCCTACAGACGGCGCCAAAAAATGTTAACTGAAAATTCACTCAGGGAGTAAAATTCTAGTCAACACCCTCAACCGCTACCGGTAGGTGGCAGCAAGGTAGGTAACTTCGGTACCGGGATTTTTTACTGGAGAATGAGAGGTAAATCTGTAGTGAGAGAAAGTGCAAAAGGATATGTATGTAGATGTAATGAGGATGGTGTTGTTTCATTAATCATAGGATTGCTCTATAAAGAAGAGTAAGGTTTCGATTACAATACAAAACTATCACTCTCTTATCTCTCTTAACACATAATGGCAATGGCGAAATCGTTCGTGTCGATAAGTGGATATTTGCTCTCAGTGGGTGGTCAGAAACCTCTGACTACTTTCAAAAACTTAAGAAAAGCTTCTTCCGAACTCCCCCCCCCCCTATATTCGTCCTTCATGGCTGTATTTATAGACCCTTTTTATTCCTAAGAATCTGGTCTTTTAATTGAGAAATATTTTGAGTCCTTTTTTAAGCGTTGAAAGACGTTGAGTGAGGCTAAAGGCGCAGGATTTGATCCCTCCAATTACTGTAGCATTTAAACTCTGATTCAGTTGACTGTTTGGTCTCATTTATGACGCTTTAAATGGAGAAGAAGTCAACGCTTCTCTCCTACGTTGTTTGGAGAAGAATACTGACTTTTTATCCTGATGGCGTGGTACACTAGTATGCGGGTCTGTTCTTGCTGGCGTTACGCTTTGTCTGTACCTTGCTGGCATGGCGCTTGTTCTAGCATGCTGGTGTCTTCATGGTGACATTCTTCCTACTTGGCAGCTATGGTACCTATCTTGGTTGGATTCTGAGCTGATGTCGAGATACTTGGGTACCAAGTAGATGTCGCGGTACCTAGGTGCCAGGTAGGGGGTACCAGGTATATGCGAGGTACTGGGTAAGTGGTATCATGGTACCGGCTTCACTTGGTATCAGGAATAATGATACAGCGTGGTACCTGTTCTTCTTGGGTTGTAGTTCTGGTGCTTCATCTAGGTAGACAGGTAGACAAGGCAGTCGAGGTTCTGCCCCTACCAGATATAGATCATTCCCAGATCGCAGTACCAAGGTTGCTGGGTACCTGAAGGCCGGTAGCGGTCCCCTTTAAGGTCCTTCTAGGTATCAACGTAATGGAAAATTCAATTTTAGACCACTGCCAAAAAAGGCTGTTAACACTAGCTAATTTAACTACCATGCAAATAATGGTCATACAAGAGTATGATGGTGAAATGGTTATGGGATGCTAGGAAATCAATGTGTCATGCGCAATTATCCAATTCTCTACTCAATTTACATTAAAGTCTCCATTCAATTTTAGCCTTTGTTCTTTAGCCAATTAATCATCTACTAACCACCTAAAGTCATAGAATGGCAAGCATGACCAATTAACACATTTAAGCACAAGTTCATCAATCTCTAACCACCTAAGGTCATCCAATGGCAAGAGAGAGAACCTTCAAGCTTAAGAACACAATAATCAACTCAATCAAGCATGTTCATGCACAAATCAAGTAATTCTTCTTCAATCTAGCTTAAAATCAAGACCCATGCACAAATGGTCATCCATACTTGAAATTTGTCTTCTCAAATGCTAGAAAACATGTGTTAACAGGTTTTTCTGGCAAGGGACCAAGGGAGAATTTTCCAACATGAACCTACCCTGGAAGACTCCTCCAGATACTCCAAGAAGCCAGCGAGATCGGTACCACCACCTAGATAGGACCGATATCCAACGAGGTTGGAGCCTCGACTATACGTCTATCCAGATAGGACATCGGCTCTGAAAGCTTGTACCTCGCCCTACTGAAGCTCCTGATACCGGCTCGAGACCAGTACAATGATAATTTGCATCCCGAAAGGACCTCGACATCAATCAAGGCGTCTGGTACCTCGATACCTACCTCGACACCACCTTGGTACTACCCCGATATTTGTCTTAGTGTCACCCCGACTCTTATCTGGTACTTAGTATGCCTATCCGGAGCTCCTCCAAGGCAAGTACCTTACCTTTCAGGCAATACGATAGGGAGCACGAGGACACAAGCACCTTTCCAGTAGGACGCGGAACAAGCTCATCAGAATAAGGTACTAGCGTTACACTCCATCGCCACAAAGCTCCAACGAAGAAGGAAAGTTGACTCCATCGCCAAAATAAAGCGCCATTAATGACCCAATGGTTAACCGAATCAGAATTTTCATTCGCCATTGATTAACGGGATCAAATCCCGCGCCTTCAGCTCCATTCAAATGCCTTTCAACACCTAAAATAGGATTCTGAATGATCTTCATTATGACAACCGGATTTCGAGAGGATTTTGGGGGAGAATACTACATATACGGTATTGAAAGACAAAGAGAGGGACAGGCAAGAAGGCTGAAAGGATTCTTGATCGCCATAACAAGAGAGACTCGGGGAGAATTATCTCAAAAAATTCCCCGAAGCCAGTGAGAGTCCATTGACAATCATTGGAGGAAAGTACCCACTTATCGACATGAACGCTTTCTCCATCTCCATCCTGTGTAAAAGAGTGAAAATAGAGAGAAGAGTGTGTGTATACTTATTGTAATCCTCTTATAGTGATTTATTAAATAAAACAGTTTTCTTTTACATCTCCCGGCCCCTCGTGTTCTTTCTCCATCATTTGATCTCTACCTCCTGATCATAGAAAGGGACCCCGGTACCGAAGGTACCTACCCCGCTAGTACAACCGGTAGTGGGGGAGGGTGTTAACTGAGATTTTCATCCCGAGTGAATTTTTCCGTTAACACTTTTTGGCGCCGTCTATAGGAATCACCACACCTTCAAAAGAAAGCCTGTGTGTCTCATTTTCTTGCTAGATTATCAAAATGAAGCTCCGATCCTCTCAGGATCATCCTTGGCTAGGGGGAGGAAGGGAGACAGAACTATGGCCTTCACCTCCTGCCACTCCACTGGCACCAACAACCTGGGAAGTTCAGGCCACATCAGAAGGTGCTTCTCCTGAGAGTTCAGCAGCTTTCGCCATGATTTCCTCCCGGTTCCATCCCGTAATAACTCCCAAGTCAAACAGAGGAGGGAAAGCTAACGCCACTTGGTAGCCTGCGAAAAAGTAGTCGTCCCCAAAGGCAGTGTCCACTTGAGCATCCAAATCGGCCACATGATCACGAAGGGAATTAACCTCTTTGCAATATTCCTCTCCTCTCTGCGGCAGATGGACCTGAGCCTCTAGATGTCGTAGTCAAATTGTATCCGCTCCCGATCGGCTTTTGCTTCGTCTGCTTCTTTCTTCGAGCTGTTTAGAGACTCGTTCAAAGCTACCATGCCTCTGGAAGCCTTATCGAGTTCCTCATTGGTTTTCTCCAGCTTGGTGGTAGCGCCTTCAGCTCGCTCCAAGAGGGAACCGACCTGCTGGCTTAACGCCACATTGAATTTGAAGGCCTGCCAAGAATAAAACACTTGTCAGGATATTTCCAACCAACTACCTGGATAGAAGATTAAAGTGAAACAGCTTACCTCAGCCAGAAGGGCAGATCCCTTTCTAATCAAAAGCTCAGTAGGCATGGCTATCATGACGTCCAGACTCCCACCTGGGCAGGAATCGACGAAGCGGGCCAAGATTTCGTCCCGGTTGCTATCCCCGGACCTCTATCGTGACTTATCCCGAGGTACCACCCGTTTAGCCACAGCAGGGCCAGAACCCTGCTCGACCAAGTTATCGCGGTCGGTTACCATGGCGGGCAAGGCCGGAGGAGCTCCGATTGTTTTGTTGGGTGACATATCCTGCACCCACATCAGTAACAGCCGCAGCTCCGAATGTTTTGTTGGGTGACATATCCTGCACCCGACGGGAAGCACCTTGGTACCTCCCCACTCTAGCTGTAAAAGCATCCAACGACCTGGCCGAGGTAGGAGGAGGGGGAGCTGGTGACCCCGATGTCCCGACCAGGGTCCTACCCGATCCAGCAGATGCGCCAGCCCCTGCATCGAAATCAGAACTGGCTGGGAGCCTGATGAGAGAAGTTGGCAGTGAGTCATCAGTACCAGCCTGGTTGAGATCTCCCCTAGGAACCAAAGGGAACACTGCTGAAACTACCAAGACAACCAGAGTCAATATCCACAGGATCAATATAATCAGATAACAGAAGCATAATCAAGAAAGCTTATTACCTGGAAGAGCGATGGAGATACGAAGGTAGAACTCCACCCTTCTTGCTTCGAAGGCATCTGTAGCAGGATACCTCAGATTGGTGTAGTTGCGGGCCATAATGGCCTTCAAGATTCTCTCTGACTCGGCAGAGAGTGAACTCGGTTCCTCCAATGTCTACTGAATTGCCCCATTCACCTCTAACGACGACCCATTCCTCCTTCCAGGAAATGTCTTTCTTCGTGGCCCCTGGCACCACAAACTACAGATTGTTTTTAGCACGAGCATAAAATTGCCCCTTCGGGCCTGGGGCGTTGGCAGCAATCTAGAACACGTACCCGAGATCGTCCGGCCCTGGCTTCCGGTCGATTTTGTCCCTATCGCATTGCTCTCTCCACAACACCAGAAAACCCACCAGGTGCCTCCAAAACCCTGGCATCAGCTGAAGAGTGGCAAGCTGCAGAGCATACAATGCCCTACGCAAGGTAGGATAAAGAGGTAGCCTGACCCCACTGTCAAAGGCCGCCGTATGAAATGGGAGCTCGCCGGGATTGGGGGTATATACATCATACTCTTTTGGAGGTATAGTGATCGTGATATCCTTAGGGATTTTGAAATCCCTCCGCAAGCGCGCCATAGTGTCCAAGGTACTGGACGAATCAGGGATGCACCTATATTCGTAGGGGAGGGCAAGTACCCTTCCCGCGGTATCGATAACTTCACCAGCCCAGTTCCCACCAATCCCGACAGCACCTGCTTCTTCACTCGACTCCTGGTTGACATCAACCGGAATCTCGGGATTGTTCACGAAGCCCGTCCCGATTGCAATGTTCCGATTGGAACGACGACGTTGAATGGGAACGTCGTCCCGTTGTCGCTACTATCACGTGCCATTTTTCTAAGGGTGAGGCTCCCGCTGGCCATCGCGTCACCGTCAAACAATCGTTCGATACTATCGCCATCAGGTGAAGACATGATGACAGCCTCGAAATCTGATTTCTTAAGAAAGAAGAGGGAAGTTGAAGATTGAAGCTAGGGTTTCTTTTTGCTAGAAACTCTTAATCAGGAAGTTTTTGCTTGAATGAACCTAATATGAAGCACCAAAGTTTATATAGAGTTAGATGTTTGTAACGGGCAGAGAGGGTAATTAATGTCGCGGGATAATCGGTGACATGGAGGGAACAGTTTTGGGAAACTAGCGCCCCCAAAAATTTCGTTTTTCCTGTTTTGAATTCGGCCTACCCTGGTCAGCCACGTGGAATTTTCATTTAAATTAGCGTGCAAAGAGAAGATTCCCTCCTATGAGACATTATGAAAAATTCTCCAAGTGCTATCTATCCTGACTCCAACCTCAACCTGATACATGTGTTCAAGTCAGGGGGGACTTCTCTTAACAGATTTTTCTGGCAAGGGACTAAATGAGAATTTTCCAACTGGAACCTACCCTAGAAGACTCCTCCAGATACTCTAAGAAGCCAGCGAGATCGGTACCACCACCTGTTAGGATTATGCTTAATGGCAAGAGTGTAATATTGTAATTGACAATCTTCTCATATTAATAAAGTGAATTCTGATTCTTACAATTACTTATAGCATTTATTATTATAATTGTCAAGGTAAATAATCATAAGGTCAAAAGACTATGAGAAATGAAGAATTGTTCATACATCCGGATATGTATGAGGTAGACACAATTCTTTAGTTAGTCTTGAATAACGTTCACAACTTAAGTTAAAGGTTGGGCACCTCTATCTTGTTAAAGTTGTAGAATTCTTTTACTAGCATTTGAGTGGGATCAAATGAATATGATGAGTCTAAAATCATCGAAAGGTTTTCGAGTAAAAGAATCTAGTGCACTAGGTGCATTGAACTGGATCACAATGAAATACTTTATCTAGAACCGTCACTAGATATAAGTCTTTTCATTAAAGAGGACAATCGGAGAGTCTATCTTAATCCTGAGATAAATGATGGACTTATGGTTGCAAGTGTTATCATTAGAGCTATCAATGAGTACGATTATATAGCATAGTCTATCCTCGATAGTTTGGTGGTATACATTTGTTAATCGATAGAGGACTTCATTTATAGATATGGACATCGTGGCTCCATTTATTAAATGAGAGTATAATATCATCATATGGATGTTTTGAGGTATTGGATATTAAATCTCAACGTTGAGTTTTCAATAATGATTATTGAAAACATGGCTTCTAGACAAGTCAAAGTATCCAAGTTCGAAATGTGGTCATATGAGGAAATATGGTAACTTGGAGAGCTATAGGCGGTCTATGAGCTCTTGGCGATTACTTATATTATTCACGAGGATACACCATCTCCTATAAGATTGTCTAGGGTATGAATGAGAAACATCTCCATATTCTATCTTTATTTAAGAGTTCAATTTTAGCTCTTTAGTGGAATGAGTTAAAATTAATAGATTTGACCTAAGTGAATCATTTGTTGATTGTGATTAGGTTGTGTCTATTGAAGCTTAAATTTAGATAGCCCGCCAAGATCCCCAATCCACACGTATTTGCATGGATCACTTGATATATTCTACCGGGCCGATTTAAGGGTCCATCTAGAATTGTTTTTAATATATCAAGAATATAATATGTCTATTATTTAATTAATGGGCTGCACTATTAAATTAATATATTAAAAGGAGACATGTGGGCTTGTTTCTTTTAGTAAGAATGGATCTGGTTCACATGTGGGCTTTTATTTAAAGTCCAGTGGTTTAAATGAAATAAGAAAATAATATATGGCTCATTTATATAAGTGGGGCGGCAAGGTGTATATATTAACCTAATATATTATTTTGTTTCATTGTTTTAATTAAATAAGAATTAGTTAATTTATTAATTAATTGTTTAATTAAGAAACAAATCTTTTTCTGATCAGGAAATATATTTCCTAAAGTTATACTATTGGTAGTAGTATATTAAAAGTAAAAGACTTGTTTGATAAGAAAATAAGTAATTAATTTTATTTATTTAATCAAATAAAAAGTCTTTTTATTTAGTCAATAAAAGAATAAAAATATCTATGAGTTGGATTAGGTTTTGAAGTCTAATGGTTGATGGAAATTAGGGTGCAACACAAACTCTTTTTGGTATGTGATTTGCGGCAACCCTAGTCCATTTAGAGGAAGATTTCGGCAATCCTAAATAGAAGAGGAAGCAAAATTTCGGCCACCTATATAATACCACATATAGAATTCGGCCACAATAATTGATTGAATGATTCAATTTTTCTTCTTCTTCTCAATTCATAGAAAAGGATAATTTTTATTCTACTAAACATAAAAGAGAGAAGAGATTATTCTTTGATAGTACACTGATTGCTTGTTCATCAATAAGCTTGTGTGTACAACATCGAATTAGGTACATGCGAGTTTCAATCATTAGATTGAGAACTCAAAAGTGACCGGAATAATTTTTGTCTTCTTTTGATTGTTTTGTGACTAACAAAAGAAAAAGAAAACTTTGTTCATCCATTCTCAGATTTGCAATTCAAAGAAAAAGGGAGACCACGCTCCTAGGTAATTCACGTACGTGTTCGGATTGGAAGATCTCGTGGTACTGTTCACGATCACTGTTCACGGGGGGTACTGTTCACGATCACTGTTCACACGGGTACTGTTCACAATCACTGTTCACGCGGGTACTGTTAACGCGGTTACTGTTCACGGGCATCGGAAAAGATTTTGCGGATTACCAATCGACGTAAGTCAATCGGATCACACGTCAAGAGGTATTTAACTCTAACCGTATATATTTGAGTTTAATTAATTAAAAGGTTAAGGTTCAACTTTGAGAAAAATTTTAAAACCATACGAAATCTATTTTTCGTTTCTTCCGCTGCGTTTTATATCGATTTTTCCCTACACCACCTAGAGGGACCGATATCCAACGAGGTTGGAGCCTCGACTATACGTCTATCCAGATAGAACATCGGCTCTGAAAGCTTGTACCTCGCCCTACTGAAGTTTCTGATACCGGCTCGAGACCAGTACAATGATAATTTGCATCTCGCAAGGACCTCGACATCAATCAAGGCGTCTGGTACCTCGATACCTACCTCGACACCACCTTGGTACTACCCCGATATTTGTCTTGGTGTCACCCCGACTCTCATCTGGTACTTAGTATGCCTATCTGGAGCTCCTCCAAGGCAAGTACCCTACCTTCCAGGCAATACGATAGGGAGCACGAGGACACAAGCACCTTTCCAGTAGGACGCGGAACAAGCTCATCAGAATGAGGTACTAGCGTTACACTCCATTGCCACAAAGCTCCAACGAAGAAGGAAAGTTGACTCCATCGCCAAAATAAAGCGCCATTAATGACCCAATGGTCAACCGAATCAGAATTTTAATTCGCCATTGATTAACGGGATCAAATCCCGCGCCTTCAGCTCCACTCAAATGCCTTTCAACGCCTAAAATAGGATTCTAAATGATCTTCATTATGACAACCGGATTTCGAGAGGATTTTGGGGGAGAATACTACATATACGGTATTGAAAGACAAAGAAAGGGACAGGCAAGGAGGCTGGAAGGATTCTTGATCGCCATAACAAGAGAGACTCCTGGAGAATTATCTCGAAAAATTCCCCGAAGCCAGTGAGAGTCCATTGACAATCACTGGAGGAAAATACCCACTTATCGACATGAACGCTTTCTCCATCTCCATCCTGTGTAAAAGAGTGAAAATAGAGAGAAGAGTGTGTGTATACTTATTGTAATCCTTTTATAGTGATTTATTAAATAAAACAGTTTTCTTTTACATCTCCCGGTCCCTCGTGTTCTTTCTCCATCATTTGATCTCTACCTCCTGATCATAGAAAGGGACCCCGGTACCGAAGGTACCTACCCCGCTACTACAACCGGTAGTGGGCGAGGGTGTTAACTGAGATTTTCAGCCCTAGTGAATTTTTCCGTTAACAACATGTTTGCATGACAATAATTCGTCAACCATTAACATACATTCACGAAATTAGGCTAAAATCAATAATTTCAAAGCATAAATGGATATATATATATATATATGTTAACATGGTTTTCTGGCAAGGGACCAAAGGATAATTTTCCAATTAGTATCAACCCTATAGGGCCAGTCCTAGCTTCCGGGTGACCATCAAGATCGATGCCTCTACCTAGGTGGAGCCGATACATGGTAAGGCCAGGACCTCGATTACCTATCTATCTAGATAGGTTATCATCTCCGCGAGCTAACGAAGGCACGTACCTCGCCCTACTGAAGCTCCCGATATCAACTCAAGACCAGTACAGTGGTAGATTGCACACCTAGTACCCCTCAAGTGCCTCGACATCAGTCAAGGCACCCGGTACCCCGATGCCCGCCTTGGTACTACCGCGACTTCCACCTGGTACCTAGTACCTCGATGTATATATTTGGAGCCCTTCCAAGGCAGGTACCTTGCCTGCCAAGCAATACGAAGATGATCGCGTAGACATAAGCACCACTCCATCAAGAGATAGAACAAGCTCCATACCGGTAGGATCCGACTGGTATACCAGTACCTCGCCCTACCAACAAAATTTAGAATCAGAATTTCCCTCCAAGCTCCACAAAGAAGGAAAGTTGACTCCATCACCAAAATAAAGCTCCATTAATAAATTCTAATTAGAATTCTGATTCGACAATGATTTCATAGGATCAAATCCCATACCTTCAGCCCCACACAATGCTTTTCAACGCCTAAAAAAAGACACTCAATAATCCTCATTAACACAACCAGATTTTGTGGGGGTTTTTTGGAGAGCTATATATACGGCGTTGAAGGGTAAACAGTGGAGGCTTTTTTGAAGTATCAAGATCGCCAAAGACAAAGAGAGATTATTTTCCGGCAGAATTCCCTTCTAAAATTCTCCGAAGCCAGTGAGAGTCCTTTGACAATCATTGGAAGGAAATATCCACTTGTCGACATATACGTTTTCTCCACCGTCACCCTATGTAAGAGAGTGAGAAACGAGAGAAGAATTTATATTGTGTAACCTCGTTATAGTATTCTTGAATAAAACAGTGTTATTTCATATCTCCTCGACCATTCCTATACTGCTTCTTATTTACATTACGAGGAAGGATTGTGGTACCGAAGGTACCTATCCCGCTACTGACTACCGGTAGTGGGTGATGGTGCTAACCGAGATTTCGCTCCCTGAGTGATTTTTCTGTTAACACTTTTTGGCGCCGCCTGTAGGAAACACCACACCCTCAAAAGAAAGCCAGCGTGCCTCGTTTTCTTGTCTTATCATCATAATGAAGCTTCAATCCTCTCAGGATCATCCTGACCTGTCAGGACATCAGTCAAACGCTTCAACCCGAAAGGGTCAGAAGCAGAAGAAGGGGGGAAAGGGTCGCAAACCCGCCTCGAAGCTGTCAGCTACCTCGCGGATTACCCCTCAGGTACCTGCTACACCAGCAGCTGGACCTGCCAATCTAGACCAACAGATCGCGGCCTTTATAAAGAGCATTCGCCTTCGAATGATCGCCAAAAGCAGTACCAGTCAGCCTGCGGTACCATGTAAGTTCCTCATATTTTGATTGGCTTATTTCGTTGACAAACCACATTGGGGATTATTCTTTGTAAGGGTAATTTAGGCCTCTTGAGTGTGATCAAGCTTCAAGGACATCATCTCTCTCAAAGAGCACTTCAAAGGTATCTCACTAGTTTAACTTTCTTTGAAGAGATCTAGTTGCACACACTCACTTGCATGCATTATGTTCCTATCTTCATGTAATTGAATGATGTATTGTAGGCCTCTTTTCACACTCCACACTTGCACATTTTGCACATCTCTTAGTGTGTTGAGTTTGCCCAGAAAAGAGAATTTCTTCTCTTAGCGCCCCTAGACCGCTTGGCAAGACATGCTTGCACCGCGGCATACAGAGCGGTATACCTCAGCAGAGTCATGCTTCATGTACCGCTTCCTGTACTCTTGCACGTAAAGCGACCCAAGTCGCGGTGTTGTCCAGTAAGCCTATGTTGCCCATACTGCGGCCTGTGCACCTGCATGCACAGCACCCTGCACCGCGTTGTTGTCCAGACTGTGCACTGTTGTGTGTACCGCGGTCTGGACACTTGCCTGCGACGCGGTCCATCTAGCGGTATTGACGGGATTTTGTGCCCTAAGTTCAAAACGACGCTGTTTCAACTAGGGCTCCTTTATATATGCTCTATCTTCTTCCTTGCTCGTTTTCATGAGTTCAAGAAGCCATTTTGATAGGCCAAGCTTCCCTTAGAGAGAGAAACTCCCAAGAACTCATCTTTACTCAACCAAACACAAATCCATGTGCATTTAACCTCTTCAAGCATTATCTCATCATGGATTCTTCTTGCTTTCATTGACTAGGTAACTTGAACATGCCCTAAATCTCTTTGTATTTATTTATGTTCTTGTTTGCCTAGGGTTAGCTCTTTTATGTGATTTTATTGCATATCTTTTATGTTTATTGGCATTTATAACATGATTAAGTTGTTGTGTGTTAGTTGAGAGCCTTGTTCATTAATAGCTAGCATTTAGGACGATTTTACCCTTCTAGCTAAATCTTCATGCATTTGTATTTAGATATTGATATCTAGGATTTACATTTATTGACATCTTTAAATCCTTAGATAAGCATTTATTGTTGCCTAGCATTAATTGCATACTTGAATATCTTTTACATATTCACTTAGGTTGTTTAACCTCTTCATTGATTGTTAAGCTTTGTGACTAAGTGAGTTAGTGCACAAGCTTATGGTCAAGAATCACTATTAAAGACCCGTTGGGTAGAGTGAAAGGGTTAGTGACCAAGTAGGTGTGACTTGAGGTCAACCTAGGTTGTAAACTTTCGTTCAAATAGTGGATTTGAGGACCGTTTGTGGCTAGGAGGATAGCCCGTGAGTTTTGCCCAGTTGGAGGGTTTCTCACGTAAATCAATCCTTGTGTTTTTATTGTTTTCCGCATATTTATATTGGATTGATTGATTGTTAATATGGAGTAGGATTATTAAAATTGATTAAGTCGAAAAGTTGGTAATAAATCAACTAAAACCTATTCACCGCCCCTCTAGGTTATATTAGACACACTTTGTGTATTTTCATACCAGATCCCAGGGGAGATGCCAATTGGTAAGGTACCAGGGTACCTCCCTTTGACGGGTTGGAAGCACCACCTCTTGTACCAGTCCATGATAGACTCGGGCCCATGCCCCCAGCACCAACGGTCCACGACAGACTCGGGCCCATGCCCCCGGTTCCAGGATATCCTACAAGTTACCAAGCCCGGAGTGCAAGCCCCGGCATCGACCTCCCGCCCAGAGAGCACCACCACCTAGCCCAACCAGTGGCCTATTCTAGACAGCCTTACCAGGAAACGACTAGGGAACGCCCTCATTCAGTTGTGGGAGGTAGCAACAAGGGCACCGGAGAAGATCCTCCCCAGGGAGAGAATCAGGATAAAGCTTCTGCGACATCGAAAGGGCCTGACGACAGAGATTCTGAGGTGGAATCTGGGAATAATAGCGGTAAACGTCTCCGGGACCAGGTTGCCAGGATGGCAAAAGAAATCCAGGAGTTGAAGAAAGGCAAGCACCGGGAAAACCAAAAAGACCCCTTGGGAGAAATGAATGCTCCCTTCTCTAGGCGGATCAAGGAGGCAGAATTACCTCCCAAATTCAAGATGCCAACCGATAAATATTCTGGGACTGAGGACCCCCTAAGCCACCTAGAAAGCTTTGTTCACCAGATGGATGTTCAGAATGCTACTAGGGCCGCTATGTGCAGAATGTTCCCAACCACGCTGATAGACTATGCCAAGACATGGTTCAGGAAGCTACCAGCGGGATGCATTGAGTCATTCACAAAATTGACAACTGATTTCTGTGCCCAGTTTCAGGGCATCAAACCTCACCCCAAAGATCCTGTTCACCTTTAATACGTGATCCAGGAGCGGAGGGAATCACTCAGAGCTTACGTGGAGAGATTCCATAAAGAAATGATCCAGATGGGAGTCTTCGCGGAAAAGGAAACCTTAGCCAATTTCAGAAGGAATCTTTGGGCTTGCAGACTGTTCAGATCTTTCGCCAAGCATCCCCTAGAGACCTACCAGGAGGCCTACAATAGAGCTCTAGAGTAGGTAAAGATAGATGAACAGCTCCGAGTTAAGATGGAGCACGATGATATGAGAACTGCCAAGCACCAAAAGAAGGAGGCGCCCAAGCCTGAACCCGTTTAAAAAAATCAGAACAAGCTTCCCAACAAATCTACATATCGGTCGCCACCCTATCAACCTCCACGGAACCGGTACCCGGCTAGGCAGACTCCGTCCAGAGCTACACCCTCACCCAAGGAGGTAGCGAGGGTAGATAGAGAGGAAAGGGGGTACTCTCATTACACCCCCCCCCCCCCCCCCTTGAATGCATCTCGTGAGACTATTTACCTTGCCTCCAACAAGTACGCTACAACATACGCACTGGAAAGGAGGTGCAGACCGATATTAAAGCATATGAAAAAGGAAGGAAAGAAAAAGGGAAGGATCTGATGGAGCAGATCCATATTGTCAATACCATCAATGGAGGTCCGACCTTGGTAGGAACTTCCAACAATGCTCGAAAAGAACTACGCCAGGAAAGTTCCTAGAGTAGACGCGGGCCAGAATATTTTCAAGGTTACTAGAGGATCACTTCGGTCTCCTCATGTTGCATAGATCATCTTCACAGAAGAGGACGTATTCAACACCGTCCAGCCTCATGATGATCCCATGGTCATCACTGTTCAAATAGCCAACAACTTAGTCCATCGTGTTTTGATTGACACAGGTAACAACGTTGATATTCTCTTCAAAAGTGCTTTGGAGCAATTCAACCTAAAGAGACCTTGTTACAACAGCTGTACCACCTCATTGTATGGGTTCACAGGGGATTCGTTGATTCCCACCAGGTCTATGATCCTACCAGTAATAGTGGGAACAGCGCCACTCCAGCAGAACCTAATGACAAACTTCGTTATGGTAGACAGCCTGTCCGCCTACAACGCTATACTGGGAAGGCCTTACTTGTCTGCCCTCAAAGGGGTCCTGTCAATATACCATAACGTCCTGAAATTCCCAGTGGGAGACAAAGTGGGTGAAATACGGGGGGATCAGCAAGCTGCTCGCAAGTGTTATACAGTATCAACCAACCCAGCAGCGTTGGCTAAGCAATGTGTGCAAATAACTATTAATCAAGATCACCAGTCTCTAGAGGAAGACTTTGAAGATGAAACTAACTCGGTCAAAGGGGGATCCACGACAAAGCTCCCTGATATAGAGATCAAGGAGGAGGAAGATAAGGGATGGGCCAGTGACCATACCGCAGAGGAGTTAAAAAAGATACCTATCAGGAAGGACGATCCTTCCAAGGTAGTCAGGATAGGTTCAACATTGAAGGCGAAGGTAAAGGAAGATCTGATAAAGCTCCTACGAGAATATAATGACATCTTTGCATGGAGCCATGAGGAGATGCCAGGGATACTTGTTGCTTTAGCAACTCACAGGTTAGCGATAGATCCCGTTCTTCAAGGCAATCAAACAAGGGAAGAACATGAAGTGGAACCAAGACAGCGAGTTGGCTTTCCAATCGCTGAAGAAGTACCTCACTAGCCCGCCCCTGCTAGCTAGCCCGGTACTAGGAGAAGAACTGTAATTATACCTGCCATTGGTAAAGGAAAATAGAGATGGGGTCCAGCGCCCTGTCTACTATGTGAGCCGCGCCCTAACCAAATCAGAAAAGAACTACATCCTCCTGGAGAAGCTAGCTTTCGCCTTGGTGGTTGCTTCTAGGAAGCTCCGCCCTTATTTCCTTGCCCACACAGTCGTGGTAATCACTGATCAACCTCTGCGTTAATTTCTCCAAAGGCCGGACGTATCGGGGAGACTTGTGTTGTGGGCCCTTGAGCTCACCCAGTTCGACATCAAGTTCAAATCCAGGACAACCATCAAAGCCCAAGCTTTGGTAGATTTCGTGGTAGAATTCAGTGTAATTCCCGATCAAGATGCTATCCCGGCCCTAAGTCAAGCTCTTCAAAAAGAGCAAGAGCATATAGATTGGCCCATCAATCAAGTCTGGATCTTATATACCGATGGGGCATCCAATCAAGCAGGAAGCAGAGGTGGGATCATTCTAACCGACCCCGAAAAGGTCGAGTGCTGTCAATGTTTCAGATTTGAGTTCAATACCACCAACAACAAAGCTGAATATGAAGCCTTGTTAGCAGGAATAAGAACTAGCGGCTGAGCTAGGGGCTAGTTACCTCCTTGCCAAATGTGACTCGCAACTGGTTGTTAATCAAATAACCGTTCTGTACCAGGCCAGAGAGGATAACATGGCAACCTACCTCAAAAAAGTCCAGGAAATGTTGCCCTGTTTCAAAGGTTTTAGGATCGAGCAGGTACCTAGGCAGTAGAATCATCGAGCTGACGTCCTAGCCAAGATAGATGCATGTGGAGGACAAGCTTTGCCGAAAGAAGTACCACTCCAGATAATCACTACATCGAGCATAGCTGAAGGTAGGGAAGTCAACCCCGTGGCACGACTACCATGCTGGATGGATCTCATCGTGGATTATCTTCAATCAGGAAAGCTCCCCGAAACCCCTGATCAAGCTCGCAAGATTAAGAGAACCTCGGTCTGATACTGCTTGGTAGAGGGGCACATTTACCGTAGAGGTAGGTCACTCCCCTTGCTTAGGTGCCTATATCCCGACGATGCGGACTGGGCACTGAGAGATGTGCATTCAGGAGACTGGGGAAATCATGCCGGGGGAGAAGCACTGGCTTATCAGGTGCTATGCATGGGATATTTTAGCCAACCTTGCACCATGATGTGAGGCAGTTCGTATAGTCCTGTGAACCATGTCAGAAAATGGCCAAACTGCATCACCTACCTCCAGAACTGATTAACTACCATCAGTTCGCCGTATCCATTTGCCTTCAAGGGAGTAGACCTAATTGGGCCTCTACCAACTGCGCCAGGTCAGCAGAAGCATGTGATCGTGGCTATTGATTACTTCACTAGATGGGTGGAAGCAGAACCCCTCTCCAGAATTACTAAAGCAAATACAACAGAATTCATCAAGAAGAATGTGGTATGCCGGTTTGGTACCCCGATGGTCATCATCACCGATCTGGGTAAGCAGTTTGATAACGCCATGGTTCCGGGAATTCTGTGAGAATCTGGGGATCAAACTTCGCTTCGCATCTGTAGCACACCCTCTGACTAATGGCCTAGTAGAGGCCACAAATAAATTTATCAAGAAGCTCCTGAAGAAGAAACTTCAACAGAAGAAAGGGAGATGGGCAGATGAACTCCCGGACGTGCTGTGGGTTTATCGCACCACCAAGAGGACCGCTACTGGAGAAACCCCCTACTCACTATCTTTCGGGGTAGAAGATGTCCTTCTTATAGAACATAAGCTCACTTCTTTCCGGGTTCAACATTTTGACCCCGATGAAAATGAAGACAAGCTGAGAGCCAACCTGAACCTCTTGGAGGAAAAACAAGACAGGGTTACAGAAAGGATAGCAGTTTACCAAGGCCGAATTGCTTGTTACTTCAACAGGAGAGTAAAAGCCCGGAGCTTCAAAGAAGGGGACTTGGTTCTCAGGAAGGTTACTCATAATACCCGGAAGAGGTCAGACGGGGTATTGTCACCCAATTGGGAAGGTCCCTACCTAATCAGAATGGTGATCCAAGGTGGGGCATACAAGCTGGACGACATGAATGGACATCCAGTAGACCACACTTGGAATGCAGATCACCTCAAGAGGTTCTACCCATAAGTCATGCAATGAAAATCGGTCGGGATTACCTCGAAATGAATGTTATAAGATGTTAGTAATCGTGAGTACTTGTATTCCTTTTTCTTTGGTCATCAATAAAGAAGGTTTATTTCTCTATCTGTTTTTACCTACATTTGTCTACATCTATCTGCTTTATGTCGCCAATCGAATTCGCCATGATTGTCCCCTTAAAACCAGGAGAGCCACATAGCACTCCTAATGCCATGGACCGGATATATCCCTCAAGGAGGATCGCTGATGAGAAGGTTTTTGCCGTCAGAAAACCGTCTGTCAAAACAATTTATAAAACCTATGCGATGCGTTCACAAGTAGAAATACAAGTAAAGCGGTAAGCACGGGTGTCGTCCACTGAGATCGGGGTAGCGGTGATAAGATTAGGATTAATATAACTAGTATGCATAAAAGTAAAGTGATGGTGAATGAAGATACAATATAAACTAAACTATGAAAGCAAATAAAATGGGATGACAATGGAGTGATGAATGAATGATGATGGAACTACGGAGTTGATGTACTCGTAAGTGAATATTGGGGCAATTGCAACAAACTCTCAATTAAGCACGTATTGACAAATGTAACCAACCTAGGGTGTATAGTGTTGGTATATATCTCTAGCAAGAGGTCAACCTAGGGTGTATAGCGAAGACCTCCTACTAGCGATTAACCCCTCCTAAGCAACCAACAATGGCTAGTTACTTAATCGGGACCTTTTCCATGAATGCTCATCTATCTAGCTATGGCTCAACCTATTACTAATGTAGCCATCCTAGGATGTATAGTGATGGCTTCCAATCCCCTCACAAGTGGCCGACCTAGGATGTATAGTGAAGGCCACCCGTTTGAGATTGGATGAGGCTTTAGGTTATCAACTGAATTCTACTCGAAGGTTAGTTCTCGTAGAATCACTAAAGTAGCCAACCTAGGTTGTATAGTAAAGGCTTCTAATTCTCTCACAAGTGGCTAACCTAGGATGTATAGTGAAAGCCACTAATTCAAGATTAGATTAAGGGCATGGTTGTAGAGCCGGATTTCCAGAAATCCTTCCATTCAATTGAGCATTAGACAACCTAATTGCCTACTCAAGTAATCCAAATCAATCATGCAAAGAGGGTGTATCCAAGCAAATCAATAATGGAAATCAATTAAAGCAGTGGAATAAAATATAGAGATAGAATAAATATAACACATAGAGTTTATTTACAAAGCCCAAATATCCATCAAACAAATAACATCAACCCCAAAGTGGGGTATTTTAGCTACTCATGTTCTATTACAAACAAATAAACTAAGAGAGAGTATAGAGAGAACCCTTGAAGATTGATCTCCTTCCTTGAAGCTTGAATCCAAGTCTCCTAGTTGCCTTTGATTGAGTAGAGATGGTTTGGATGATAGGGAGATGTGTTACTAGCTTAGAATACAAGTGTTGGGAGATATGGTGATGTTTTGGTTCGTTCCCATCCTTTTCTATTTATAGAGGATGGAAAAATAGGTCACTTAAGCTTGAAACCAGACACTGTCACGCGCAGAGTGCGGGTGGAGTACGGGTGAATTACCCGCACTGTACCCGCACTATATGGATTTTCTTCATCTTCAGTTCTCTGATCTTGGCAACAGTGCGGGTGGAGTGCGGTTGGATTACCCGCACTTTACCCGCACTTTACTCGCACTGTACTCGCACTCTGGTGTCAGGTGTAAATCCACTCCTCTGTCTTGAGCAACAGTGCGGGTGGATGACCCGCACTTTAATGAATCCAACTCTGTCTTGACCCGCACTTGACCCGCACTTTATCTGTCAGGTACGAATCAGCTCCTCTGTCTTGAGCAATAGTGTGGGCGGAGTGCGGTTGGATGACCCGCACTTTACCCGCACTTTATCTTTTCTTCATGATTCAGGTCCCGGCTGTGGGAAGGAGTGTGGTTGGAGTGCGGTTGTGACCCGCACTTGACCCGCACTGTAGAGCTGCTTATGATCATTTGTCTTTCCTTTTGCCCTTTTTCTGCCGGAACCACTGCAATTAGCTTCTAACACCAGAATTACATATATTGCCTGCAATTAGCACAAACGATCCTATTAGACATAAAATATATAGAAAATACACACAAGAACGAGACAAAGGAATAGGAATGAGGGCCGAAATATACAACAATTTAGGCACAATCAATCGCCATAAATCCAGGAGAGCCACATAGCACTCATGATGCCCTAGACTAGATAGATCCCTCCATGAGGATTGCCATAAATCTAGGAGAGCTACACATCACTCACGATGCCCTAGATTGGATAAATCCATCTAGAAGGATCTCCCCAAGACCAGGAAAAGCCACATGGCATTCCTGTTGCCCTGGCCAGGCACCACCCCCTGCTAGGAATGATCTAGGATAGTAAGAGCATAGTTGCCCGACGGATCAGACCTTGGCCGGGCACCACCCCCCGTTAAGAAGGATCTGGATAGTAAGAGCATAGTTGCCAGCCAGATCAAGGCCATGGCCTGGTACCACCCCCCCCCCCCCCCCTCTCGCTAAGAAAGACCAGTTTCTAAAGTGGTCTTAGTCGCCTACCTGGATCTTGCTACCAGTATATATTGGCCATTGTTTTCGCCAAAATACCAAGATTCCTACAAACAGGAATGTAAGGTATCTGAATATGATCTCCTTAATTTCGCCAATGATCGCCTCAAGACCAGAAAGGACCGTATGGCCTTTCTGCTGCCTTGGATGGGAGCCACCCCCCGCCAGGAAGAGTTTCGTTAGTAAGGGCGTAGTCGCCTGCCAGATAAAGGCCTTCGCCGGATACTACCCCCCGTTAAGAAATACCTGGTGCTAACATGGCCATAGCCGCCTACCAGGATCTCGTTGCCAACACATTCTCCATCATGTTTGCCATGGTACCAAGATTTCTAGAGCAGGAATGAGAGGTACCGAGATTCGCCAAATTTGTTCGCCAAGGCACCAAAGCTCTTACAAACGGAAACGCGAGGTGCCCAGTTTCGCCAGAATACTCACTTGGGGACCTAGCTTCCTTGAAACAGGAAGACTAGGTACCTGGTTATTTGCCAAGGCATTAAGATTCTTACAAACAGAAACACGAGGTGCCTAGACTCGCCAGAATATCCACCTAGGGACCTAACTTCCTTGAAACAGGAAAGCTAGGTACCCGATTATTCGACAAGGAACTAAAATCCTTGCAAAGCAGAAATACAAGGTACCCAAACTCGACAGGTTCGTTCGCCATAATACCGAGATTCCTAGAGCAGGAATACAAGATATCTAGTTTTGCCAGATTACTCACCATATTACTGAGGTTCCTAGAATGAGAATGCAAGGTACCTAGATTGCGAGATTGTACACCAGTAAGCTCACCATCATCAAGGAACCAAGATTCCTGGAATAGGAATATGAGGTGCCCAGTTCTTACAGATTTTTTCCACCAAAGTTCTAAGATCCCCAGAAAGTATAAGGATCTCTAGTACCCAGATTATCTTCGGCTAAATTTCTGCAAGGTTATCAAAGGGCCCCGAGATTCTTTGACTAGGTACCATGGTACCAGTCACCCGCTGTTTGTCTATACATATTTTCTTATCAGGTTCCTTGCATTACCAAGTACTGATTAAGTCAGGGTTATTATGGGGACTAATGCTCGAATTTACGCTACAATCAGAAAATGTGCGACAGAATTCAGTCAACATATATGAATGGAAAGGTATTTCTCCTTTCATTGATCAAATCAGGACCCAATAGAGGATGGACCGCCGAATCTACACCTAAGTACCGGGACTCATCCAAGGACAAGTATCTATGAAATCGAAATTACATTGGGGATCTCACTTCAAATTAAGGCGAGGTTCGATCAAGAGTTTAATAAACTACACATATATGAAGCTAAGGAAAAACAAAAAAGTTCTCATTACTAAAACTGGGGAGCCCATCCCCCGATCACGGGCTACAAGAAGACAAGATTGACTGGGTATTACTAGATAAGGGATCAAACCGGATCATGCATCCTCCTGCTCTTGATTGGCCATCTTCTCGCCAGCTTCGCCAGTTAGAGTTTCTCCTTTTTCAGCACCAGATGGAACCCTGCCTGCTTCGTGGGTACCCCCGGCAACCGAAAGCTCCCCTTCTGCTGCTACTTGATCAGAATTTCCTCCTACTTCCTTGGTTGAAGCAGCCTGACTCTCCACTACTTGGGCAAGGTCAAAAGATGAGATAGGCAGAGCAGATTCCTCACCACCAATAGCAGGCAGATCCCCTACCGCCTCGGTGAGCTCCGACAGGGAAGCAGAGGGAGCAGAAACCCCTCCTTCGGCTTGAGCCACTCCAGCTTCAGGGGCCTTCAAACTGGGATCTTCTGCAACTTTGCTTGGTGGAGGAAGGGAGATAGAACTCTGGTCTTCACTTCCTACAACTTCACTGGCTCCAGCAACCTGGGAAGGTCCGGCCACATCAGAGGGCACTACCCTAGAAAGTTCAGCAGCCTTCGCCATGATCTCATCCTGGTTCCACCCCGCAATAACACCCAGGACAAACGGAAGAGGGAAGGCTAAAGCCACTTGATAGCCTGCAAAGAAATAACCATCCCCAAATGCAGTGTCCACTTGAGCATCCAGATTGGCCACACTGTAACGAAGGGATTGAACCTTTTTCTCCAGCTCCATTATTCTTCCCTTCGCGATCTCCCTCTCCTCCCTGCGGCGGAGGGACCTAAGCCTTTCGGTATCTAAAGCGAAATACATCCGCTCCCTATCGACTTTTGCTTCGTCTGTTTCCTTTTTTGAATTGTTCAGAGACTCGTTCAAAGTTACCATGCCTCTAGCAGCCTTAGCGAGATCCTCCTTAGACTTCTCCAACTCGGTGATAGCACCTTTAGATTGCTCCAAGAGGGAGTCGACCTGCTGGCTTAACGCCACGTTGAACTTGAAGACCTACCAAGAATAAAGCACTTGTCAGGATATTTTCAACCTTTTACCTGGATAGAAGACTAAAGTAAGACAGCTTACCTCAGCCAGAAGGGCGGACTCCCTTCTAATTAGAAACTCAGTGGGCATGGCGGCCATGACGTCTAGACGCCCACCTAGGCAGGAAGCGACGAAGTGAGCCATGACTTCGTCCTGACTGCTATCCTTCAACCTCGATCGCAGTTTATCCTGAGGCACCACCAGTTTAGCCGCAGCAGGACCAGAACTCTTCTCGACCAGGTTATAACGGTCAGTTGCCATAACTAAGGAAGCCGAAGGAGCTGAAACACCAGCATCAGTAGCAGCTGCAACATTGATTATTTTGATGGGTGACATGTCTTGCACCTGATGAGGAGTACCTCGGTACCTCCCCACTCTAGTTGTAAAAGCCTCCAGCAACCTAGCCGAGGTTTGAAGGGGGGAGTAGGTGATCCCGATACCCCCAACCGGGGTCTTACCCGATCCAGTAGATATGCCAACCCCTGCATCGAAATCAGAACTAGCAGGAAGCCTGATGGGGGAGGCTGAGGGTGAATCAATGGAACCACCAGTTGGGTTGATTTCCACCTTAGGAACCGATGGAGACACTACTGAAACTATAAGGATAGCTAGAGTCAATATCCACAGAATCAACCAAGCAAAACAACAAAAGCAAAGTCAGGAACATTTCTACTTGGATGTGCATTGGAGACTCGAAGGTAGTATATCACCCTTCCTGCTTCAAAGGCATCCACAGTGGGATACCTCAGATTGATATAATTTCGGGCCATGATGGCCTTCAAGATTTTCATTGACTCAGCAGGGGGTTTGCTCTTCTCCAACGCGGGCTTCCCGCTAAAGCAAGTAGGAACCTTGAACTCAGTTCCTCCGATGTGGACTGAATTCCCCCACTCACCTCTGATAACGAACCACTCCTTCTTCCAGGAGGTGTCTTTCTTCGTGGCCCATGGCACAACAAACTGTAGGTTATTCTTGGCACGAGCATAAAATTGCCCATTTGGACCTGGGGCATTGGCAGCGATCTGGAACACGAATCCGAGCTCATCTGGTCCTGGTTCTCGGTCGATTTTATCTCTATCACACTACTCTCTCCACAGTACCAAGAACCCCACCAGGTGCCTCTAGAACCCTGGCGTCAGCTGGAGAGGGGAAAGCTGCAGAGCATACAGTGCCCTACGCAAGGTAGGGTGGAGAGGTAGCCTGACCCCACTGTCAAAAGCAGATGTATGAATTGGGAGCTCACCGGGATTAGGGGTGTATACATCATACCCCTTATGAGATATGGTAATCGTGATATCTTTAGGGACCTTGAAATCCCTCTGTAAACATGTGATGGCTTCCGAAGTAATGATTGAATCAGGGATGCATCTGTACTCATATGGGAGAGCAAGCATCCTTCCCATGGAGTCCTTGACCACTCAAGCCCTTCCAACCCCAGCAGCTCATGTTTCTCAACTCGACTTCTGGTCGACATCAACCGGAGCATCGGGATTGTTCGAAAAGCCAGTCCTGATTGCAACGTTCCGGTTGGAACGCCGGTGCTAAAAGGGAACGTCTTCCCCGCTATCACTGTCGACGCGTGCCCTTTTTCTAGAGGCGAGACTCCCACTAGCCGCCGCGTTGCCGTCAAACAGCTGCTCAATGCTATCGCCACCAGGTGAAGACATGACAACATGCTCAGAGTTCAGTTTCTGGAAGAAGAGAAATTAAAGGGGTGAAGACGAGGAAAAAGCTAAGATCTTTTTTGTCTTGCTACGCGTGGAGATTGGGAAAGCTAATGAAAGAAGAAGTAAATCCACGGTAAAGGAGCAAGGTCTACTTATATAGAGTTAGATGCTTGTAACGGGCAGAGATGGGTAATTAATGTCTCGGGAAAATCGGTGACGTGGAGGGAACGGTTTTGAGAAACGTGCGCCCCCAAAAATTTTGTTTTTCCTTTTTTGAATTTGGCCTACCATGGTCATCCATGTGGAAGACTCAATGAAATCAGCATGCAAAAGGAATATTCCCTTCTACGAGACGGTTACAAAAAATTCTCTGAGTATTATCTATCCTGACTCCAACCCCAACCTGGTACCGGTGTTCAAGTCAGGGGGGACTTCTGTTAACAGGGTTTTTTGGCAAGGGACCAAAGGAGAATTTTCCAATTAGTATTAACCCAATAAGGGCTAGTCCTAGCTTCCGGGTGACCATCGAGATCGATGCCCCTACCTAGGTAGAGCCGATACATGGTAAGGCCAGGACCTCGATTACCTATCTATCTAGATAGGACATCATCTCCGCGAGCTAACAAAGGCTCGTACCTCGCCCTACTGAAGCTCCTGATATCAACTCAAGACCAGTACAATGGTGGATTGCAAACCTAGCACCCCTCAAGTGCCTCGACATCAGTCAAGGCACCCGGTACCCCGATGCCCGCCTTGGTACTACCTCGACTTCCATCTGGTACCTAGTACCTCGATGTATATATTCGGAGCCCTTCCAAGGCAGGTACCTTGCATGCCAAGCAATACGAAGATGATCGCGAAGACACAAGCACCACTCCATCAAGAGATAGAACAAGCTCCATACCGGTAGGATCAGACTGGTATACCAGTACCTCGCCCTACCAATAAAATTCAGAATCAGAGTTTCCCTCCAAGCTCCACGAAGAAGAAAAGTTGACTCCATCGCCAAAATAAAGCGCCATTAATGAAATCTAATTAGAATTCGAATTCGACAGTGATTTCATGAGATTAAATCCCACGCCTTCAGCCCCACACAATGCTTTTCAATGCCTAAAAAAAGACACTCAATAATCCTCATAAACACAACCGGATTTCATGGAGGTTCTTTGGAGAACTATATATACGGCGTTGAAGGGTAAATAGTGGAGGCTTTTTTGAAGTATCGAGATCGCCAAAGACAGAGAGAGATTATTTTTCGGGAGAATTCCCTTCTAAAATTCTCTGAAGCCAGTGAGAGTCCATTAACAATCATTGGAAGGAAATATCCACTTGTCGACATATACGTTTTCTCCACCGTCACCCTGTGTAAGAGAGTGAGAAACGAGAGAAGAGTGTATATCGTGTAACCTCGTTATAGTATTCTTGAATAAAACAGTGTTATTTTATATCTCATCGATCTTTCCTATACTACTTCTTATTTACATTACGAGGAAGGATCGTGGTACTGAAGGTACCTATCCCGCTACTGGCTACCGGTAGTGGGTGAGGGTGCTAACCGAGATTTCGCTCCCTGAGTGATTTTTCTGTTAACAATATATATATTAAAAAATGGCTCGACCATTTACATAGATAATTCACAAATACAGATCAATCTCCCAAGTTTAGTTACACATTTGTCATGAACAAAAGGAAAATATGAGAGAAAAATATAAAGAACCCATTATGGATACGGTAAACACCTTTCCAAGCTTGATCAAGTTGGCTTTCTTCTCCTTCTTCCAAGCCCAAGCGTCAATGTGTAGCAATAGAGGTTTGTATGGTGAAGGTAATGGATTTGGTTGAGAAATGTGTGGTTTTGTTGGAGAAATTAGTGGATTTGATGAAGAATAGTGATGTAGAGAGTGAATGAGAGCTAAGAGAGCTCTCTTGGTTCACTTTTGAACAAGGACACTGCAATTTATAGGTAGGGCACGAAATGGGCTAAGTGGTGAAAAAGCCCATGCTAGAATGGTCAAAAATCACGGATCTCAGGTGAGGAAATGCTGTTTCCGGTCGCATCATGCTCGATGAGTTTCTACACCAGTTTGTGGCTGGAATGATGCTGGTTCTTAGCCGTTTTTCGACGACCGTAATCATCTACAGAAAAGCTTGGCGTTCATGGCAAAAACGCGAGAGGAAGAAGACCATATGACATCATGGGGTGCATTTAGCACGTCACTTTTGGGGCATTCAGCGCCTGGGGAGGTGCGTTGCTGGGGACGCGTAAGGAAGTGGGATGTTGTGCATTTGGAAGCGGCCCAAATCAGCTCTAAAAGCACCATTTCATTAATGACGTGGCGTGCTCGTCTGATTGGCATGGAAAATTACATAAGGTCCCTTACATTCTTCTATATTTCATAACATTCAATTATGCCTCAATGTTTTCACTATCGCCCCTGATTTCTCCAAAATTACACCAATCCTTTTTGAAACTCCATTCTTACCTGAAACACTTATTTACACCATAAAATACCTAGTTTTACTCGAGAAACAAGCACAAAACCATAGAAAATGGGGGGAATAAATTGGTATAAAAATGGTGTGATCAGTGCACACGGAGAATAGGTGGCGAATCTCACGAAGAGTTGGGGGTGGGTAGCTGAGCCTTTCCCACGTCAGACATAAGAACATCAAGATCATATAACTGTTCAGAGTAAGCTGAGCAGGATCCAATCTTACGTCAGTAAGCAAGTGGGAGATGACGGGCTGAAGATGGAGAGTTACTCCATAGGTCAACATTGATCCATATTTGGAAACTGCCTTAGGAGGGAGGTTCCACACAGCTCTCTCTCCAGGTAGGTGAAGACCGATCAAATCTGGGATATCGAATTACTTCTTGTATTTCTACAGCTCTTGCTCGCTGACCACGTTTGTTTCGCAATTGAAAGAGCAAGGTGCCTCGATTGTAAACATTAGCTGATGTGATCGTCAACTTCTGAATCAGAAACCTGTTACCTGCCTAGCTTAGATTTCTTAGCCTCCTTTGGAGTGTCACCACTTTTACTCGACTTTGCCATTTCTAGGGAAGATTTGCTACAAAACTAAGAAGATAGGTTAAAGAATGGAGGTAGATTACCATTAAACAATGGCGTGAGGTCTAGATTCAAAGGGACGGGTTGATTCAATTCATAAGGCCATAGAAAATTCTCAAATTTATCCCCGCAATCTAGGCCTCTCACTCTATTACCCTTATCATGCATTCAATAATGTAGTAACGTTGAGCTTGATCCATGAGAACTCACCAGAAAAATGTTGAAGATCTTGAATACAAGATCTTGATAAAGCAATTCCTACCACAAGGAGAAGGCTCAAAAATAGAAGATCGACGAACTAGAACAACCCAAAAATTTGAAATTTTTTGAAGACGGAAATGGCAAAGAAAAAGAATTTGAGTTGCAGAAGAAAATGGAAAGTGAAGAGAGAAGGAGATTTTGAAATTTAAAAAGCGAAACAGAAAAGAGACGTGCCCTAGTGTGATGTTGTTTAAAGAAGATAAGCGTGAAATGAGGTAACACTTGGCCATTAAGCATTGTAACGCCTGACACGCCGATTCGTGTAAGGACAGTGATTTACATTTAACAAAACTCGCAAGTGCACGAATCATGGTAATCCGTATAGAAGCAAGTATATTCGTTCCACAGGGAAAAGTGACCTATCGACTATGACTAATTCTAATTATAATTAAACAAAAGTAAACAAGTTTGATTGAAGATTGAATTAAACTACTAAATTAATCTTAAAAAGCAATTAATAGCAAGAAATTGGGTGGATGAGATCAAGAGAAGAAAAACGCTAGGTTATCAATGATCCCTATATGTAAACACTCAATGTACAGAATTAACTTTGATAACAAGATTTAATGCAAGTCAAAGATTTATTCTTATCTTTATTACGATTGTTATGGTATGATCGCGGGATGAATCAAGTATTCACAATCATTACTCACCCATTCATTTATGGTGCAAGCAATAACCAAGAAGTCTTTAAGCACAAGAATTTAGAATCAAAATCTACTTTGCATTAATATATGCCAAAGATGGATTATATTCATTCAATTGAACTTTAGTTAAGAATAGGTATTCATCTATACTCTAATCCCAACTTAACATCATCATAACCCTAAGCTTGCATCAATAAAGGACAACACAAACTCAAGATCAATATATAAAATAAAGATGAATAAATCAAGACTATGTATTGATAAAAATATAAGTTAATTCACAATAATTAAAGAGCATTCACATAGGTTCATTGATTCCCTAATTATGGATTTAGTTACACATTATAGAGACAGAGAAAAGAAATTGAATAGAGAAAACCCGAGATGATCATCAAAAAGTTCATCCAATTCTTTTTTTTTTTGCGAGATCTCACTTGGTCTAATGCGAATCTACTTTTCTTCTCTCTCTACAATGGATGGATGAGTCTTGAAGGTGTGTGGTGATAAAGTGGTGGCTTGATGGGGGACAGCCACCTTGGTGGCTTAGGACCTCCATTAGATAGTTCTCTTTTGATTGTAGAAAACTCTTGATATGTATAAGTGACTTCCCCTTGTGAACTTCAAATTCTTCCAAGTTTAGAAAATCCTCAAAATAGGAATTCTTATGAAACAAGGAATAAGATTTTTTTTTTCCTAACTTAGTTTTTCTCTATTGATTGACTTCTAATTGAACTTAGAAAGTTTCCTAAACATCCATTGGTCTTCTACAATCATCAGGATTTGATATGAGAAGTTTCTGGACAATTCTGGACCAATTTGGAGTGTTTTCCGTCAAAAATACGATTTACCGTGGTTTAGGATCGCTCCGTAGGTCAACCACGGAGAACGGCTGGAATTGACCCCTATCCAGGTCGTTATGCATGCACCGCGGTTAAGGCCGCGGTCCCCAAACCTATTCATTGCTAGTCCTCGAGCAAAACTAGAATAAAAACTAAAACCCTAAAAACAAAAAGTAAAATAAGCCACTTTCGTAGGGAACACGGTAGCATTGAGCTTATGCTACAAGCCTTTAAACCTTTAGGTGTCCCTAGTAGGAAGAGTTTTATCTCCTGAGGGTTTACCAGCTACGATACCCACAAACATACCTCTACGAAACTAAATAATCAAGATGCAACTCAAAATGCGCCAACAAAGACAAATGCATGATAAAGTCACTGAATATAGACTAAAATTATGTCACTAAAATGAATGCATCACATGTCGTGTGGGCCAAAACTCAGAATACTCTCACTTCAAAAACAACCAACCCTTATGCTATAGATGTAATACAATCTAACTTTCTCTATGTGTATTATTAAAATAACAACTATCACTTATAAGCATAATTCGCCACCCTTAGTCTACAAACACAAACATATATATGTAAACAAACACTTAAGCAATTAAAACATACATGTAACATGTAAATCAAAAACAACTAACAAGTACAATATACAAAAAATGATCTTCTTGAGTTTGTCACTCTCTTTATTCCTTAAACTCTTTGTCACAAACACAAGAATATTCAATAAGGTTCACATATACAAGTTACTCAATTTACAACAATATTAAACTAAATGCTACCACCACACTTACCCGGTTTATGGCCCACTTTGAACCCACCACTCTTATAACCAGACATTGCACCCGGTGGCCCAATAGCTTCAACAATAGAATTAGGTTGTGTTTGGGATTGCTTTTGCTTGAGAAATAAGTTATTATTTCTCAAGTTTTAAGCAGATGAGTGTTTGGTAAACTATCCAAAAGCAACTTATTTTATAAATTGCTTCTTTAATAAACGGTTTCTAAGAAGTTGGTTGAGGGTTGCTTTTCCAAGCTAATTTTTGGAGAAGTTGATTTCTTATCCTTGGAATGTCTATAATGCCCCTACTATTTTAATATCAAGACAATAATACCCTTTTATTTAATATTGGTAATTTTTTGAATTAATAATATTTTAAAAAACTGAAAAATAAAAAAATAAAAAATATAACTTTTTGTTAATCATATAGTTTATGACCAACGGCCCACCACCGATGACGGAGCCCGGAGGACGGTCAGCTACCTCCGGTGACGTCGAAGTCGTCGGAGGTAGTCGAAGTTGACGGCTAGCTGCCTCCTCCGTTTCGCAATTGAAGTCGACTGCCAAATGCTTCCTCTGTTTCCCCAGTGATTCCGTTGCAGTTCCGTTGCACTAGAGATGTCAGTTCGGTGATGGAGGAGGAGGAAGCCTCCTTCATTTTCTCGATATGGGGCGATGGAAACGATGTCGGCGGCAAGGGATGAAGTAAGGCGACGCTCTCGACTGGCGAGGGATGAATGATGACGATCTCTCGATGTCGGGGGCAAGCGAGAGACAGTGGCGGATTCGGAGTCGAGTTGCAGAGATTCCATTAACAAGCTTGAGTGAGGGAGTTGAATCATCCGAGTTGACTCAGCAACTTAGAGTTGAGGAGGGTAAGTTGACTCGATAACTAAGTATTAGATCAGCGAGTTGACTCAGTAGAATATTTATAAAAAAAATTTATATATATATATATTCTATGCTTTATATTAGTATAATTTAATTTAAACAAAAAAAATAGTAAAAACTATTTAAATAATATATTGCATTTTAACAATAATGTTCATTTAGTCATTTTTCAAAATCAATGAAAGTTTATTAAACATTTTTTTCTTTATTTTTTTCTTAAGTTGATTATTTATAGAGTCAATTTACGAAATATCTATTGACTTATCTTGTAAGTTGATTATTTCTTAAGTTAAGCTAAAAGTCATTTATTTTAAAAGCAAAAGAATCTCATACATTGCCTTGGGCTCATTTAAATCCAATCCACCCATATGGTATGATTTAGCCCATAACCAACTCCGATAGAAATCGATTATTTCATTTCTTCGACTGATCGAGAAACTCTGACGGAAACTCTTTCCGATGTTTCTGAAACTCAAACTTCTTCCTTATTCTTTCTCTTCAAAAACAGCTTCACGAGTTAAATTTATATCTTCATTCACTCATTCACAAAACTCTGCAGCTTCGAATCCCAGAAATGAATTCTCATCTCTGTTCAGAAACCAACGCAAGCTTACTTGTTCACTTCCAAAATCTATAACAAATAGTTCAGTGATGACTGATGACCAGACAAGTCCAAACCGGACTTTATGAATTCCTCAACGAGAAATGTAGATCAGGTAGCGTCACTCTCGATGAAGTACTTAACTTTTTTGATTACATGGTTAATCTGCAACCCACTCCTCCGATATCTGCTTTCACTATTTTGTTTGGAGTACTTGCTAAGAAAAAGCACTATGATAATGTTATTTTGCTTTCCAATAGATTGAATTCAATTGGGTTGTTGCCAAATCTTATTTGTTTTAACATTTTGATCAATTGCTATTGCAAGATGGGTAGGATTTGTGATGGTTTTGTGATTCTTGGAAGGATTTTGAGGAGGGGTCTTCACCCAAATCCCTCAACTTTTAATTCCTTAATTAAGGGTTTGTGTACAGAGAGGAAAATTACAGAGGCTACCGGGTTGTTTAAGAAAATGTTTGTGTTCGGATGTGTGCCTGATGTGGTTACATATGGGACATTGATTCATGGGCTGTGTCGGACTGGTAATACCAATATTGCCCTTAAATTGCATGAGGAAACCGTTAATGGGAATGGTAAATTTGGTGCTGTGTGTAAGCCTGATGTTGTTTATTATGGTAGCCTCATTGATGGCTTGTGTAAAGATAGTTTAGTAGATAGAGCAAAAGATCTGTTTTTGGAAATGAAGAGCAGGCAAATTAGCCCTAACGCTGTTGTTTATAATTCTCTAATTCATGGTTTATGTGTCGCGGGTGATTGGGAACAGGCTAAAAGATTTTTTATTGAGATGATGGATCAGGGTGTGCTGCCTACTGTGGTAACATTTAATGTATTGATAGATGATCTTTGCAAGGAGGGGAAGATGAAAGAAGCAATTGAGTTGTTACAGATGATGATTGAGAGAGGTGTGAATCCAAGTATAGTTACTTATAACACATTGATGGATGGTTATTGCTTGGTAGACAAAATTGGTGATGCGAAGAAATTGTTTGTGTCTATGGAGAGTAAAGGATGTAGACCTGATGATTTTAGTTACACTATTTTGATCAATGGCTATTGCAAGAATAGGAAGGTAGTAAAAGCCACGAATCTTTATAGAGAAATGATTTCGAAGGGGGTTATGCCAACAGTCATTACATATAACTCCTTGTTAAGTGGAAATTTTCGAGAAGGTAAGGTCGAAGATGCAAGGAAGTTGTTTGATGAGATGCAACTTAATAATGTCGCTCCTGATTCAATTATATACAACACTTTTATTGATGGGCTTTGCAAGAATGATTTTGTTCAAGAGGCAGTGGAATTGTTTCATACATTAAAAAATTCCAAATTTGAGCTTATTATTAAATGCTTCAATCCTCTTGTTGATGGATTATGTAAATCAGGCAGACTTGAAATTGCCTGGAAACTGTTTCAAAGATTGCCTCATGAAGGTCTAGTACTAGATGTTATAACTTATAGCATCATGATCAATGGACTTTGTAAAGCGGGGCAACTGAAAATGGCAAACCATTTGCTATCAGATATGGAGGAAAGAGGTTGTGCTCCCACTGTAGTCACTTTTAATTCGCTTCTCTGCAGTTATTTCCAAAATAATGAGACATCAAAAGTGGTTGAACTTCTTAGCAAAATGGTGGGCAGAAAAGTGATGCCAGATGCTAATACAGTTTCCATAATCATAGACTTACTTGCAAAAGATGAAAATTATCGTGAATGCCTGAAGCTGCTTCCATCATTTCCTATCCAAAAATGAACAAGTTGACATGATGAACATCAAGTAACATGTGTTTTCAGCATTGAATCTGGTACAGTGAAACCACATAAGATGTTAAACGCAGCGTGATTTCATCTTCGTTTTCAAAAGAAACCTTGAATGATGAGGTTAATTGGGTGAAATTCCACTGAGAATCCATCAAAACTGTATTCTGATGAGATGGATGACATGCGCTACTAGATGCGATCTTAATATCACTCCCTTATATTGTTAGCTTTGAATGAAAGCAAGTTGGGGAATGAGTTTTGCATGCATAGGAATCCAGATCTCTTCTTTATCTCATTTATTTCTGTTACACCAGACAGCTATTCTGTTCTTGGTTCCCTATCAAATGGTGTTGCTGCAGTTGGAGTGTTGGACTGGAGAATCTCAAGGCTTGTTGATGTTGAGCTGTTGATTAAGTTTGTGGCTTTCTTTTTCAGTTGAATCTTTTGATTTACTCACAACATTGGAATAGATATATCATGATTAGTAGTAACAGGCCATCAAGAAAGAGAGAAAAATTGTTAAAGCAGATGTAATAAACAGTCTTTTGTATTGAACCTCTGATTTTCATGTTATTATTTTGCAGGTTCTGGTTGGACCTTTGAATTTCTGGTTGTGCAGTTTGATCTGTTGCAAATATCATCAGCCATGATAAGAGAGGCTGGTGGTATGGGTTGATTTCTACTTTGCTATGGTTGTTCTCTTTTCTTGTTTGCTTAACATGCTACTGTTTTAGAGATGTTAACAAATTTTCAAGTTTACTCATGTTAAGCTTTCAGATAGCTGTCACTGGATTGTTCGATTTCATGTTATGAACTTGTAAAATGCTTTTATTTGTTAGAAGTTGAGAATCACTTGATCGTCATCTGTTTTGAGGTATCATTTCATGCTTATATAGTCATAATCATCTTGGTGGAACTGCTCTGCAAGTGCAACTTACTGGGATCTGCACACTGACCCACATTGTGCCTTCATTTGTTTGTTCAAGAGAATAAGTTTGTGGCTCTTTTGTTTTAAGCTGAATTCTCTAGCTGCAAAGAAAGAAAGAAATTATTAATATAGCAATTGTAATAATGTATGAATGTATGTCTTTCACTTGAATCTCTGAATTTGCTTGGATTTGTTTTTTTTTTTTTGTCGTCTGATATGGTTATTTGCTGGTTTCTAGTAGCCATATTGAAGAATTGAATAACTATAAAACTAATACAAGCTTTGTAAATCATCAATGAATGGCATCAAGAACATTTTAGTTAAGACATTTGTTGTTAGGTCCTTTAGCTGTAATAAGATACTGTAAGGTAGGGTGAGTACTAACAAACTTAGCTGATAAAATATCTTATGAGTGCTCTTGATATGCCTCCAATTACCTATTTATGCTCCATTTTTTAAATTATTTAGTATTCTTTTTCTTCTTTTATAAAAATTACTTCAAAAGACATTCGATTTTTTAAAAAAAAAAAAATTCTTCTACACAGTAAATCTTATAAAACCTTATTTTCCTTTTATCAAAAATAAAAATAAGTAATAATAATAATAATAATAATACTCCACTTTCGGTTATTGTAATTTGTTTTCTTGAAGAAAAAAAATTCGTAACTCTTAAACGATAAAATTTGTTTCTTACATACATACAAAATATTATGGAAAAGTGTGTGAATGATATAAAAAATATAGAAGAATTGTTGGACAAAGATATCAAGCATTTGAAAGAATGGTGCCGATAATGACACTCATAATACTTATTAGCACATCTATATTTTATTAAAAAAAATTAATTACAAAAATATCTCGAGTGAAATTTATCAATAAAAACAAATTATTTTAATTAAAAATAAACCAAATACTATATACACTCATTAATTACACACATATCTTTAACTATATTTTTTTATTAAAAAAAATTTCTGATAAACCCTAACATATGATAAACCCTAATTAAACTCTAATTTTATTTCAAATATCAAACTTTTTCATCATCACATGATTATCATATTGTTTTTGTCTTTCTTTTATATATAGTTAGACTCTATCAATAAACAAAATATATTTTTTAACGATAGCTGTAGATATCAACAAGTTTTTTTTACAAAAAAATAGTTGTAGATATCAATAAGTTGTATAAATAAGAAAATTTCAGATTGAAAATCTGTTGACCCCATATACGGTTCTATATATTCCTTTTTATAATACTCCTACATTCGAGATATTTCCAAAAGTAAATTGGATTGTCATTAAAAGAGGATTTTGATTCCAGAAATAATATAATTTTTTTTTTATAAATTGGGTGTGATAATAATTTAAGATTGTTTATAAATAATATGTATTAAAATGAATATATTTATTTCAATGAGAGTACTATTGGCATTAAGATGGGTGTTTATAACACTATTTATTTTTTAAATTTTAGACATGGATGTACTAATAAGTTGTATGGGTGTCAATTTCTACACCCTTGAAAGAATTATCTGATAATGGTATCAAGCATCTACAACCAAACGAAAACAGCACCACACACCAACAACAACCAATACAATGAAATCGTGTCAAAAATCGCAATCAAGAAAACATAATCTTTAACAAAACAAATCAATATCAAAATCCTAACTCAATCGTTTAAAAAACTATCAAAGACTATCAATAACACACCCTCAATCTAACACCAATAATCCAATCGATTGTAGGAAAAAAAATCGCATCCCAGAAGGATGATTCCACCATATAATAAGAAGAAAAAACAAGTCTTGCGATGGGGTGAGAAACCGTTAACAAAGACTGTTCTAAAAAGGAAAAAAAAAATTGTAATGAGAGATCAAAGTTGAGGTGTATTTTTATTTTTATTTTATTTTTTGAAAAAGAGATGGGATATATTAAGTTTTAAAAATAAGTAAAATGATAGTTCTGGAAATAAATCAAAAAATTAAAAATAAAAATATTTAATTTTATATAATTAAATCAAAATTTTAAAAAGTGGAATATAAATATATCAGTAGAGAAGTGCCAATAGCACCACTCTTATTTGTCATGTAAAAAGTTTTAGATTCAAATTTCATTCACACTCGAGGGAAGAAATTTGGTTTATTTATTTATTTTTATAGAAGAAATAAACAAAATCACAAATGACCATGAGAAAGCCAAGTAATCACTGAAAATCTTTATTGCCTATTTGGTTAGGGGATTTTGAATATCAAGTGTGTGTGATGTGAGGACTATGCAGTATGCACTTGAGATTGTACAATGCCAAGTAGCCTTTTAGTCTTGCCATATCCCACGATTAATTAGTCACCTTTATTTTCTTCTTTTTTAATATAATTTTACAAATTAAAATAATTTAATTTTCTTAAAAATAATTAAAATATTTAATATAAGTAAATTAAAACAATTTAGTTCATTTTAAAAATAATCTAAAATAAATTTATTTTAGAATAATTACCAAATAAGTCCTAAACTTTTTAAAAAAAATTCAAGTATTTTATAGCATTTACTCAAGTGACAAAATTAGTTCCCATGTTTTTCTCAAGTGCTAAATTGGTCCTCAACTTTTCAAAAATATCAAAATAATCCTTATAGACAATTAATTTAGATGGTTGACTTAAGCTGAAATTGTGAAATTACTTTAATACCTCATTTTAAAATGATAAATTTATTAAAAAATTATTTTAAAAAAATAATAAATTATTTTTTTAATAAAAAAGTTGTTGGTAAACTTCATGATCTGGTTTTTCAGATTGTGCCTGAAACCATAATGCAACTGAATCCTCCTCCAATATCTAGTTTTTACCCTGTTAAGTTATGCTAAAAAAAATTTGTAAAATCGCTATAGGTGGGAATCGAACCAGGATTGTTGGGGGAAAAGAATTTGTGACTCACTCACTTCACTACACGATTAGCTTTATTTATTTATGCATATATTAATATATATATATATATATATATATATTGTTTAATTAGTTTTCTTTTTTTAAATATTGGCAGACCGGCCGTTGGCCACAGGCCACAGACCGGCACGTCAGGCATACGGGCCTCATTTTGTTGGCCGAGCCTGGATCTGTTTCGTAGCCAGGCCTTGGCCTGGCCTGCAATTGGCCGAGCAGTGCCAAGCCCGGCCAATTTTGTTACCATTATTCTCAAGTAGAGATTGCCGTAGTCCACCTTCGACAAAAGAGGTGGAATTGTTTTTTTTTTTAATAATAATATTATTTTCATACTTTTATAACTAGTTTTATTATATGAAATGATTTTACTTTTTTATGTTTTTAATTTTGATTTTATTTACACCGATTAAAAAGTCAAAAATACATTTGACCGTTAAGTTTGACTAATAGAAAGTTAACATAATAACCAATTCAAAATAATTTATTTTGCTTAAATCATTGATAGAAAGTTTTATTTTACTTACAAATTATTTGAAATATCTTTATTTGAATGTTTTAAATATTTATTTATTTATTTATTAATAATAATTTGATTTTATATAAAACATACATACCCAACAAATACCAAATAGAAGACATAAGAGCATCTCCAATGTAAAAATGGATTGCATACCAATAATCGTTGACATGTCAAGAATGTCAAGAGACTTGTTTCCTTTGTGGCATAAAAATAGACTTGATAGACAATTAACTCAAAATTTAGTCCTCAATGCTTCTGCCTAAAAACATGTTTTTTTTAATGACGTGTTCATTTTTTTTCCTATTTTATTTTCTTACTAAAAATAGATGAAAAATTAATGTCAGTTTTAAATACTTGCTGAGTCAACAGAACAAATAGATGTGCAACAAACCGTCTGAAAGTAGACAGCCATGTTGACAATGTCTAGTATTTTTTTGTCATGACAGCTTGAGGTTGAATATGCACGGATGCATTGGAGAAAGATTTATTAACAGAATGTCTATTAATCATATGTGGCATCTTTTTTTTTCACAAGTCACTCTTACATTGGAGATACTCTAATTAATTGAACTCAATTTCAAGTTAAAGCAAAGGGAAGAAAGTATTAATTTATTCTAATCCTAATCTCATCTGGTCCCCAAATAATAATCATATCAGATATATATATATATATATATATGAAATTTTTCTACTCGGTGCGCACTGATAAATATTTATCAGCGTCTTGTATATGAACCAGGGGCGAATCCACCTTCAGACCAGGTGGGGCATGTGCCCTACCTCAATTTTTATAAAAAAAATTGATTCTACTGTTTTTTATATATAATTATATCAAATAACACCAACAACAATATAACATTTTTAGCATAGTTGGTACTTTATACTATTATTTTGGAGCTCACCAGCTCAATGATGGTAGGAGTTCAAGTCCCACTGCTCACATTCTTTTAATGTCTTTATTATTTTAAATTTGTCTTTTTTAATTTTAAATTATATATTATTATTTTAAATTTTTCTTATTTCTAATAGTTTTAGTTTTACATACCTAAGTCCTAACATATCCAATCAATCCCTAAAATCTCAAATTTATTAATTGTATTAAAATAGTTTATCTATTATTATCATTCATTTTATTTTATCTTTAATATTTTTTCTTTATTTTATAGTTTTAATTTCATTAGAATCAATAAATCAATAATTTACCAACAATTAGAAAATAAAAAATTCAAAAATATATCTAGCTATATTTATTAATCAATTATTTTTGTATAAATTTAAAGTGAATTCATTATAAATCCAAAACAAAATTTCTTATTATAAAATTATATTGTAATTTATTTTTTTAGGAATAAAGATTATATTTTTCCATTGTTTATGTTGTTTTTTATTATTATTTATTTTTAATTTTGTGTTTTTTGTTTTTATTTCTTTTTCAATGTAAGATTATTTAGTTCATCTTGAGTAAGTATTTTATTTGTTTTATTTTATCTAAACTTCATTATACCATCAATTTTTTTATAATAAAAAAAACTCATTTTATTAGGATTTTAAATTTTCAATATTTTTTTAATATAATTGTTATTTCGTGCAAGTGCCCCATATCGTAAAAATTTATGGGTCCGCCATTGATATAGACCATTAGATTCAATTGTTTTAACCCAGTTTTTATGCACTTGGCAGTATTTATCCATAACCTATGGTCCACATGCAAAGCACTAATGTATTTATATCAATGCGTACAGGGGAGAAAAAGAATATATATATATATATATATATATATATATATATATATATATATATATATGGCAGAATCCATGACCCTATTTTTTACACAAATTTTGACAAAGCTTATTAGCCATTGGATCTTTCTTCTTTGAATGGATATGATTTAATTACTTTATTCTCTCTTATATCTTTCCTTATTGAATATAAACATTGTCCCTCCCCTATTTTATACTTTATCTCTCCAAAATATTCTTATTTTATTCAATTCTCTTACCTTATTTAATTTTCTCTATCTTTTTTTTTCTTAATTTTCTTTTCTTCTTTACAATTTAGTTTTTAAAATCCTTTTATTTTTCTTTCTCTTTTTTTTCACTATTCTTATTTTATTTCTCCGTCTACTTCGTCTAAAACTAGAAACTTTAAAAATGTAATCATTTGCTCATTTCCACTCTCGTCGTTTATTTTATTTTTTTTTTCATTTTTTTCCTCTTTTATCCTTTCTTGTTTCATTAGCTTCTGAGGTGTAATTTTACAAAGTTGTATAACAAAATTATTTTCAATTGTATTTGTCTTATTAATGTATTTAGCAAAGTTAAACAACAACATCATATAAGACTTAATCTATACCAAATTTTTTGTTCTTTCAATCTTTTTCTTCATTATTTACCGGAAAAAAGGATACAGGACAACAAAAACAATTAAATAAACATAAAAATTAAAGAATAGAAAAAAAATACTGTAGATAAACCAAGGGCATTTGTTGATAAGTTTTCCAACGACACGTTTTTATTTTTTTGATATTTTTAAAGATGATAAAAATTAGTTGATATCAATCCAATGAAATAGAAAGAAAAAAAAAAGAAGAAAGGGAAGTGATTCAATGAAAGATTTTAAAGAATGGATTGTAAAAGTCACATCCATGATGTTTTGTTTCAAGTAAATAAAAGAAGAAGAAAAAATGTGTAAAGGAAAAAGAAAAGAAAATTAAGAGAGAATTAAATAAGGTGAGAGAATTAAATAAAATAATAATATTTTAGAGAGATAAAATATTTTTTTTTGACTGCTCACTTGAGCAAAACAACTGAAAAACAAGAAACATGCCCCATAAACATCAGGGAAAACAACTAAGAGACAGAGAGGAAAGAAACAACAATGGCAGCGCAGAGAAGGAAACTAGGCGCTAGTCCAGGTAAAGGTCTTCCTCCGCAATAGCGCTTGCTTAGCCTGATCAGAAACTGGTTTATACGAACCCTTTGAACCAAGGTTGATAGTTGGGATATTGAGATCTTTCATGAGGCCAATAATGTCCTTGACAATATTCCCACATTTAGAGTGCAGATGGTTCTCAGAATTGATCATACTCACAACAGTGGTTGCATCTGACTCAACATAGAGAGGGAGAAGGCAACAGTTTTTCCCAAAAATAAGACCTCTGAGGATGGCAACAGAGTTGGCAGTAATGTGGTCCAAACCTTCATCCAAGAAGAGACTGCAGCTAGACACAATGAAACCAATGTGGTCAATAATCACTAAACCAATCCCAGTTTTTCTGTTCCTAAAATTCGTGATTGATGTGCAATTGAGCTTGAAGGAGCCTCGATTTGGGGGAGTCCAAAAATCAGCCAAGTGCTCAGGGGAGGCTGTAATTCTGCCATGACTGTTGTAGTTACTTAGGAAAAGCTCACACCAACCAAGAGTGGACTTGATATCAGGAACTTTAGAATCAAAGAGAAAAGAGTTTCTAAGGTACCAGATTCTCCAAACAGAAACACACATAAAATATTAAATATGTGAGAAACAATGTCCACATTTAATAAGGAAAGATAAAAAGAGAATAAAGTGATTAAATCATGTCCATCCAAAAAAGTAAGATTCAATGACTTAGAAGTTGTGTCAAAAATTATATAAAAAAATGGGATTATAAATACTGTATGTATATATATATATACCGAAAACATAATCTTACTGTATATTGCACCCAATCACACCATCATAAATCCATCAAATTGACTTATATGTTATAAAAGACAATTTTGAAGCATCCAAAAACGATTATAATATATCACCGACCAATGTGATTTGATAATAAAAAAACTCATTCATTCCAACAATATCTTAGATTAAAGTAGCTGCTCAATATATGATACATAAAAAAATATATATATTATACTCTATTTATTAATACATACTTGAAAAAAATGTAGACAAAATAACATAATTTGAGTAAAAATAAAAATTGAACCTTGGTATACTTTCTAAAGGATTGTAATCGATGTTATATATATATATATATATATATATATATATATATGTGTGTGTGAGTAAATTAAAAAAAAATTGACAACCAGCATAGACAAATGGTCACTATAACAAGACCTGTTCAAAAGCTTAGCTAAATTTAGCATTTGAGAGAGAGAGAGAGAGAGAGAGAGAGAGTCCTAAAATTTCGAAGAATGTTTGGTTGGATTGACAAGAAACAAAGCACTGCCATTGAATCAACGAAACTTTTGCATTAAACAGCATTTGCCACGCTTGATCGTCCCTTTTCACATCACCTCCACCCACATTAACCATTTGTCAAAAACATTTTTACATGTTTTTGAACCACTTTTCCTTTTCTTCATTTTTGCTTTTTTGAATTCCAGTTCAACTTCATCTTCAAAGAATATATATATATATATATATATATGTATTTATATATGCATATCTACTTTTGAACTGGAATTTAATCCATATTTTTTTTTCTTCTTTCTTTTCCAAGAAAATAAAAATCTGAATTCTACCCTGCATGAGTTGCTGGATTCCTGCTTCCCTGCAAGTTTTCTATCAAAGGTGAAAATATAATAATATTCATATTTTTCAAACCCAAATAAAATTTAATTAGAGTAAATAAATTAACTTTGTTTTTTGTTTACTTTGTTTCCAGATTTGAAGGCTGATGTATTTTTTAATTCTTTAGAGCTAAAATACACTTAGACCATATAAAATGTCAAACCATAAGATGAAAGGCCTTTTAAAAGGCCTGAGATACATTTCTCAAATGTTTGGTATGCTGTTCTTCCTCTAACGATCAAATTGCACCATTTATCATAAAAATTTCCGAGGAATTTATCGGCGAAAACAAGTGTTACAATGAAACTGAGAAAATTGCCATTGATGTTGCAGAAAATGAAAAAGAGGCTGATATGCAGATTGGTTTCCCCACAGATGTAAAGCATGTAGCCCACATTGGATGGGATGGTCCATCGGTAAATTCACCAAGCTGGGTAAATTTTCAGCTTCATTTTCCACTACAATTTCTAGTAACTAGTTTTTATGTTTTATTTATTTATTTTTATTTTTTATCACAAAGTCTCATGCATCATGGGGACCATATTTTAATTTTTGCAGATGAATGAATTTAAAGCCGCACCAGGATTCCAATCACAGCCTTTGGGTGATCCGGGAGAAATTAAGGATGAATCTGAAATCCAATGGGTTTCTGAAGGTATGATGATGTTTGGAATTATTATTGTAAGTTGTAACATGATATTAGAGCTTTTTCGACCTAAAAATCCTACGTGTCGGAATAACAATAATAATAATGTATAAATTGTGTAGATTCAACTCGGAGAAGAAACCAAAATGGTCCAGGCGAAGAGGTGCAAGAAGTGCCAAAGTCATCGAGACGCCATGCATCAACAGGATCCTCGACCGAGAACCCGAATGGAGAAAAAACTGAGAAAACAAAGTCAAGAAGGTCATCGAAATCACACAAGGAGGGATCAGAATATACCAAATCCAGGCAGCCCAAAGAGTCAAGCCAAGTTGGGGAGCCCTCCACCAAGCTACCTGACCTTCCCAAAAAATCCCGGCGGAAGAAATCCAAAGACTCCGGGGACGGGGGATCGTCAAGATCATCAAGGTCTAGGAGAGCTAATGCATCCAAGTCGTCGGATACAGTACCGGAAGAATCCGGGTCGGTATCCAAAGGCAATGAGCAAGAGCTAGCTCAAGCTCCAGGTTTAAATTCATCTGAGGGAGTGGAAGAGAAGGGATTCATTGAGATATATTGAGAAATTTGTTGCAATGTCGTTGCTACATTGCTAGCTAGAAACCTTTTGATTAGTTTTGAGACCAAACAAATACATAATATAAAAAAAAATAAAATTTTCACACCACTGACAGAGCCCTGTATGATCAAACCATGGTACATATTCAATTATTGGAATTCATTCATTTTTTTCCTCCAAGGAAGGAGAGTTCTTTTTTGTTTAAGTCGGATCTTAAGCTTATATGTTCATGTGACATGCACTAAATTTCTTAATTACTTGTCAAATCTCATGAATTGGACTGTCAATCATATGACCATGATAATAATGATCATACCCAAATTGAAGACTTGAAGTTGAGCTGTTATTTTTGTCTTTACCTGGACCAAGGTCAAGGATGCTCTGCTTTTATTTTTTTCGTCTGAAACTTCATCATTTCATTTGTGATTAATTGTTCGCTTCAATCACACGCCACCATTTTTTTTTTGTACATATAATGCCAATGGTCCAACCAAACAATTATATATAGATTACATAACCCAAGTTGCCCTGGAATTCAAAAAAAGAAAATCTTTTTTTTTTTTCAACTTTATCATATTTATGCCTCAAAATTCATCACTAATATATAAAACTTTTTTTTTCAACTTTTTTTTCAACACCTGTAGATTTTATAAAACTGTTATATATTTTCTTGTTTTCTTTTAATTAATACTATAACCACTAATATATGGTTGTGTCTATCCCAAAAATCAGATATGACATGTGAGTGATGTGACTATGTGAGTGAAACAGAAATGAAAGAATAGTTTCCAGCAGAAGTTGATCATTACTCAAAATATTGAAATAAGTTAAAACAGATTCAGAAAAACGGAAGATAGGTCATAAGAATTATGCCACTGGCCAATACCAAATACCCACAAACATGAGAAACCGATTTGAGCTCAAAATTCGCCAGATCAATTAGATTTAGAAGTTCATATAGATGCAATAACTAAAAAATATGCATTTGTCCCTGAAAAAAAAACATAATTACATATTTTTCCCATACCGTTTTCAAACTTTTTAAAATCACCAAAAATCTCAAATCCAAGTCCGTTGTTTCTATCAACTAAATCACTGTTTACCAATCCTGAGAAAAATTACCCAGCTAAGACAATTAAAACCCCAACAAAACTAAGCAGTAGAGAAGATAGAAACAGCGTTGAAGAAGAAGAAGAAGAAACCCCATTATTGATCAGCACTGCAATTGGAAAATCTGGTGCTCTGCAGAGCTTCAATTGCCCCAAGCTCCCATTAGTGGTCAGTCCATCATCAATACACAAATCTGGGTTGCCCTTCAACTTCAATTTTGCTCCAACTTTTGAAGTAAACTTGGAAGAAAATGGGACTCTACCACTCAAATTATTGTTCTCCAGATTGATTTCATTCACAAACTCCAAAACCCCAAACTCCTCAGGCACACTCCCCTGTAGATTATTGTTATCCAGCCCCAGATAACACAACTTCTTCAAATGCAGCCCCATTGAAGATGGAATAGTCCCCACCAGTCCTATCCCAGAAAATCCTATCCCCAAAATACCCCCGAGATTCTCCCATATTTCCGGGAGTTGCCCTCCTAATGCATTCCCACTCAAAGACACTTGTCTCAAACTGGACATCTGACCCAAAAACAAAGGAACTCCGAAATTACCAAACCGGTTAAAACTCAAGTCTAGAAACTCCAGACTCTGTAAGAAACCGAAACTCTCTGGAATTTTACCACAAAAGCCATTGTAACTCAAATCAAGCTTCAACAATAGGGAGAGATTAGCCAGTCCTTCAGGGACATTTCCGTCAAAAAAGTTTTGACTTAAATCAAGAATCCTCAATTTCTTCAACTTAGCAAAGCTCAAGGAAACCCCACCACTTAATTTGTTCCTGGATAGTGTTACCTCTTCGAGACCAACCAAACCACCAACTTTATCTGGGATGGTCCCATAAACACCATTTCCAATCAAAACCAACCTCCTCAGATTGGTAAAATTACCCATAATGCCACCAAGAGAGCCAACCAAAGATGGGTTCTCAATAAACACCAGCTCCTCAAGACTCGACCCGAAACTAGCTGGAACGTTTTCAGGGACCGAAATGTGAGTCCCAGTGAAACATTTATAGAAGAAGAGCTTGCGCAGATACTTAAAGGAGGTGAAGAGAAGAGGACTGATAGTAGAGTTGAGAGTACAAGGCGGGTTCGGAGAAGTGTCCGAAACGTACCCGAAATTGAGTTCGGTGATGTGAACCGTTTCGGCTTGAAACAGAACTGTTCCATTGGTGGTGGGTTCGGTGAAATAGTCGCAAACGACGCCGTGTGGGGACGAGGAGCAGAGGTCGTCGGGGAAAAGTGAACGCCAAGGAATGGTTGGGTTGACGGCGTCGAGCACTTGATAGACCGAATCTTGCTCAAGCAAGTCAAGAACCGGTTGTTGGCTCGAAAGGACGAAAAACGACAAGAGGGTAGTGAAGAAAATGGATGAAAACCCAGTAAAACGAGAAGAGACGACCATTTTTTTGCTTTTGGTAGGGAAGAGTGGTAGGGTTGTGTTGGGGGGAAGTTTTCAGAGGATCTTTTTCTTTTGGAGAGAGAGAGAAAGAGAGTGGGGGATTATTGCAATGGTGAATTGGTGATAGAGGTGTGTTGTAGTAGGTTGTTGGGTTCATACTCATAAGAGTCATAGAATCATAGAGAGTGTGTTGGGTCTTTTGATTTGCTTGTTGGGTTTTGTCGTTTTCATATGTTTGATGAAATTACAGAAATGGGCTTGTATTGGAGTGTGATGGTGAGTGAACAGAGACATTGACCCTATTAATTACATAGAGGTAGACATAACGCTGGTTCGGTTCGAACCGGCGAACCAAACCGGAACCGGTATGGAAAAACCGGACCCGGAACCAGTTTTCTAGTTTGGGCGTTTAGTTTCGGTTCCAGTTCCGGTTCCAGTTCCGGTTCCTTTTATAGCAAAACCGGTCGGTTCCAACCGGACCGAAACCAACGATTCGGTTCCGGTTTGAACCGACTGGCTCTTTCCTCCTTCTTTTTTACCGTTGGAGGAGCAACGTCTTCCTGACGTCAGTAGGCCGTTGGGCCTCCAACGGTTCATTGCATCAGCTTTTTTATTTTTATTTTTTTAAAAAAAAATTCTTTTTCTTTTTCATTTCTAAATTTTAATTTTCTATAAATACCTACCCCCTCCATTCATTTTTCCCCACCCCTATTTCCTCAATTCTCTCTAAGTCTCATTTCTCAATTCTCTCTCAATATTCAATTCTCAAACTCTCCAAGTTTCCAATTTATATTATTTACAATTAGTAAGTTAGTAACTTTCCATTTCCAATTTATTTTATTTACAATTACTAAGTTTCTAATTTATTTTATTTGCAATTAGTCAATTACTAAGTTTCCAATTTCATTTATTTACAATTTATTTTATTTTCAATTTACTTTATTTGCAATTACTAAGTTTCCAAATTCCAATTTATTTTATTTGCAAATTGCAATTACTAACTACTAAGTTTCTAATTTTCTTCCAAATTTATTTCCAACCATTTAATCATTTATTTTTATCAATTTTTTAACATTTTTTGTTCAAGGAATTTTACAATTCAATTTTTAAAATGGCAAGTGTAAGTGGTGACGCTCCTAGACGTTCCATTTTGATGAAAGGTAAGGGTCGTATGACGGATAATCTCGGTTATAACGACCGTGCCTATCACGAGTATTTACAACACCAAGTCTATGCTGAAGATCTAGGTCTAAACTTTCCTCAATCTCATCCCTCTCTAAGAATTTCTGAATCTGATCCCAATGTCACCCCCAATTTAACAAGCCAATCAGAAAATATGTCTGATCTTGGCATTGATGGCCCTGATCCCAACCCACCTCCAGATTTTGATTTTGATCAACAGACGGAAGAAAAGTTACCGAAGCAAGTCAAATTTGATTTCTTCGTACTCCATATGAAGAAAGTTACGCAAGAAGATGGAAGCACTGTAGTGATTTGCAATTACTGCAAAAAAAAAATTTAATGGTACAAATCTAGAGGATATGGCACATATCGGAAGCATATAGCGAACGCACATCCAGACACACAGGCCAGATCGAGTTCATAAGCTCAAATTTCCAGGTATGCTTCCCCTAACCAACAATTATTTAAATATAATGATGCAAAAAATAGAGAATAATTAGCTAGAATGGTTGTAGTAGAACATTTATCATTTAGTTTTGGTGAAAATGTTGGTTTTAATAAATATTGCCAACGAGCATTAAATCATGCTGCATGTCGTGTTCCTAGAACCTCGGTCACAGAAACACTTGAAAACATTTATGACAAAGAAAAGGAAATGTTGAGAAATTTTTTAGAAAAATATAATGGTCGTGTTTCTATATGTGCCGACATATGGAGTGACCATTGGTAAATGCATTCATACATATGTGTCACTTGCCATTATATAGTTAATGCATGGACTATCCAAAAAAGAATTCTTGCATTTAGAGTTTTTGATGAAAAACACACTGCTGCTAATATTTTTAGACAGCTTAGAATTATTTTTGCAGAGTATAAAATTGATAACAAAATTTTTGCAATTGGTTTTGATCATGCTTCTAGCAATACCGCTGTTATTTCTGCTTTAATTAAATTATGCAAACCTTATCTTTGTAGTAAAATTTTCATCAAAGATGTGCATGTCATGTTTTCAATTTATGTGTTTAAAAAGGATTAAAAACTCTTGAACAGTTTATTCAACCTATTAAAGATGCTCTCTATTATTTATGGAAACATCATACTGTAATAAAAGTATGGGCAACATATTGTAAACAAAATGATAAGCGTGCCATTAGATTTTTTCGTGATGTTTCAACACATTGAAATTCTACTTATAAATTGCTTGCTAGAAGTTATGAATATAGGGATTTATTAGTTACTTTTATTCAATATCATGTTAGTCACATTAATCTTTATCAAAGTCATTTGGATGTTTGTAGCAATGTTTGTGGTTTGTTAAAAGTTTTTTATGATGCTACTAACAATTTATCTGGTGTTTATTATCCTACAACTAATTTATTTATTATTGAGAATCTTAAATTGATGATGCATTTGCTCATTGTGAATCTGACTCACAATTACATGAGTCTGTTACTGTTATGAAAAAAAAATGTTAGAATATTATAAGGAGTTTCTAAATATTTATTTGATCGCCTTGTGTTTTGATCCACGTTGTAGATTAGAAAGTTTGTCTGATTATCTTTCTGTTTATTATGAACAAGGTTTAAAAATAGATTATGATGTTGATAGGTGTTGTTCTAGAGTTAATATATTATTGTATAATTTATATGATGAATATCTTAGAGTTTATGGTCCATTACTGAACATAGATGTTCCACAAACTCAAAATGTATCTCATTCCTCATCATCATCTGGATTTTTTAGTTTAGGATATAATCTTTTATCCAAAAAGACCAAAAAATTACAAGGTTCTTCTTCATCAAGCTTCACCACATATTCCGAGGTTGAATCTTATTTAAGTACCTCTTTTGAGTTCATAGAAGACACTGAAATTAAAAAATTTGATATCCTACACTGGTGGAATGAGCATGAAAGGTACTTTTCAATCTTGGCTATGATAGCCAAACAAATCCTTTCAATACCAGTTTCTACAGTGACGGTGGAACAACAGTTCAGCAGCCGGTGGGAATATTCTAGACCCAAGACGTTCCCTTATGAGTCCAAAATCACTTCAGATACAAGCTTGTGTCGAAGATTTGACGAAGACTCAATATAGACAACAAGAAATCGATCAAGAGGAGCCATACGATTTCTTTAAAGATGATCAACCGGCTGAAAGTCTAACGGATGATCATGGCAACGATTAGTCCACGACTCCACGGGCCACAGCTCCACGCCAATCACTATCTCCAAGCCTGCAATAAAAGGTAAGAGAACTACATGGCCTTTGATTCCTCTAAATCCCTAAGAGGATACGTAGGCAACTTAATTGTTTGTGATAAAAATTAAGTGCAAGACCAATTTTACATTTTTTTAGTTTTATTTTAATTTTAATTTTTAATTTGTCATTTATTTATTTTATTTTATTTTACGGGTGACGAGTGAGTAATAATCCAATAAAATACATTTACCAATTACATTTTTACATGGCTAGGCGAATTTTACATTTTTTAGTTTTATTTTAATTTAATTTTTTAATTTGTCATTTATTTATTTTATTTTATTTTGCAGGTGACGAGTGAATAGTGATCCAATAAAATACATTTATCAATTACATTTTTACATGGCTAATGTTTTTATGAAATAAATTTTTTTTTAAAAGAAACCGAATCGGTGGAACCGACAGAATCGGAACCGGTGTCACGTCTACATAGAGGGAATAGGCGGGGGCAGCCAAAATAATTTGTTTACATTAATTACCAATAATGGAAACTAAATGTATCCATCGCCTACAACGCTACAACTGAACCCTGTTCTATCCATCAACCTTGTCATTTTTCTGTTTTGTTGGAGGTCACTATTTACTATTTTCTACTAAAATACTTATTTTATTAGTATAATTATTCTGATGGTGATTCATTTAGATGGAAATTTCGTTATAAAATAGCTATTTTTAATGAAAAGTGTGACACTAATGATTATATTATCCAGTTTTATCCAATTAGTATCATTTTAGTAAATAAAGGGATGCCATTAATTTATTTTAGATATTTTTTAGAAATCAATTTTTTCTTTTGTTTTTTGAAACAAATAATTGTATTTAGTGTGTGTATATACGTATAGCATATCTCAAATATATATATATATATATATATTTCTTTTCAACTTATAAGAAAATGTTAGTATATAATTATAGACATATATCATCCATGATGTAAATATATGTTTCTATAATTTGTTGCTTTATGAATTTAGATTTTATAGAAATCTCTCGTTATATTACAATATGCATATATATATATATATATATATATATATATAAAGAGAGAGAGAGAGAGAGAGAGAGAGAGAGCTTAACGATGCTCAAGAACAAATCACCTACACAATTTTTGACACAAATTTTACTATGATTTTGTAGTCTTTTGATCAATAATATATCCATGGTTTAGATCATTACGCGTGTCTCGTCTTTAATTTTTAGATTTTTTTAGTCTTAATTAATCTTCTCAAAAAAGATATATATACATATATATATATATATATATATATATATATATGTTTGAGATATTATATACGTATATACACACTAAATATAATTATTCGTTTCAAAAAAATAAAATAAAAAATTGATTAAAACATTTAAAATAAATTAATGTTATCCTCTTATTTACCAAAATGCCACTCATTTGATGGAATTGGATGAAATAACTATTAGTGTCACACTTTTCACCAAAAATAGTCATTTTGAAATGAAATCCTCATCTAATGGACATTTTGATAGCATGGCAAATAGTTGGTCACCAGGATAATTATCCCTATTTTATTTTGAATCCGTTAGGGATTTTAGTAACTTGCCGTTTACAAATTTATCCGATTTTAAGTGATAGAGATGAATTCATAATGGAGATAATTAGAATTAAATTTAAACAAATTTTTTTTTTCTTCAAAATTTACATTCGATGAGATTAGAATCTAACACCGGTGAGCATAACACTACATGACAACTTAACAAAAATACCATTTTTCTTATAAATAAATATTACATAATTTTAAGATTTTTATAAGAATGGAAAGAGGGCTTTATGAGAGGTTTATCATTTGACTTTATAAGAGGTTTATCATTTTACTAACTTCGTCTCGTCGACTAAACAAACATCCCTCTAAAACATATTTAGATGGGTCAATATTTTCTTGTTAAAAAAGATTACAGAAGTTTAGAAGACAAGGGGCATTGTGGACATTTGAAATGGAGAGCGGTACAGCTTCAGGAATAGCACGTAAAAAGTAAAAACAAAAAAGTAGGAGGCAGAGCCAATGATCATACTATCAGATATAACCACATATAAACCAACGATAAAGGCCACACAAGAAGAAATCTCGAAGATCCAACGGCTACCATTACCTTCACCGCTTCCGAAAACCAAAAGAGGCTGAATTTTGTTTAACAGTAAAAAAGGCAGCAGCCGACAAGTACCTGCGGTCCGCGGAGGAAGGCAACCGCGGGTGAGCCGACAGCGACGCGCCGCAGCAGCCGACTTTTCTGTCAGTCAGTCTGTCAGTGCAGTGTCGCATCGAAAGCGACGCCTAACGGAAGAAGAAGAATTGCGTGTTGGGAAGGGGGTTACGTGTCGACGTTCGATTGGCGGTGAGTCGACACGTGTTGGGGAAGAACGTTTCCAGAAATGACAGTGCATTCGAATTCCATTTACAGCTGAGAGAGAGTGGGTCCCATTGCCTTGATGCAAGAATTTCAAAGCAATACAAATACTCTCTTCCAACGTTTTTGGTTTGCTTTTTTGACCGGAGGAAACCAGAAAGAGTGGTGATAATGAAGCAATTGTTTATTAATGTCATAATTTTTTTTGTTTCCGAGTTCAGGAACAAACAGCAGTATCTACTAATCTACTATCTAAAGTATATGTTGGGAAAGGTAATGATTTTCTTTTCTCCCACATCTTTTTTACTCCGAAGAAAATAGAAAAAAAAAAAAAAATTCTTTAATGGATTGTCATGCAAACCGTTCAATAAAAGTTTGTATCAAATTTGAATTTGAATTTATTTTTATATTCCCAAGATAAATTGTACAATCTTATTAGACAGTAACAGTATCCCACCACGTAGCATTCTCATGTAAGATTTTCTCTAAGAAAAATATCCAATGTTAAAAAGACCGATACAAGTAGTCAAGTATCCAAGTAAACTATATACAATTGAATTTGGTATTGGTAATATTTAATAAAGTGGTGCTATTGGCACACCTATACCGGTCTATTTATAACATTTTTTTCTTTTATCAAAATTACTTAAAGGAAATACAATTTAAGGAAACAAAATTTTTTACAGGATAAATTTAATAAAACCCCACATTTCTTTCCAAAAAAAAAAACGTTCATGTAATCTGTTTCTTAAAAAGAAATCATGACCTCTTAAACCCTAAAATTTGCTTATTACACACATACAAAATTTTTAAGTGAGAACGATATCAAGCATATGGGAGAATTGTCTGAGAGCGATATCGAACATCTGAAAGAATTGTCTAAGAATGACATGAATCATCTGCAAGAATTGTCTAAGAAGGATATTAAGCATCTGGAAACAATTTCTTCTCTAGAAGTAAGTTTGAAGTTTACTTTTTCTTTATAATGATATCAAGTTGTCGTTGTGTTGAAACAACTCTGTACTTTTTTTTTCTTTTCCAGGATGAAATAAGAAGAAAAAAAATGAGAAAAAATAAATCGTTCAATGGGGGGTGAGAGAGAGAGAGAGAGAGAGAGAGAGAGAGAGAGAGAGACGTATACAGAGATCATATGTGAGGTGTATTAAATTTGAAAAATAAATAAAAAGGGTAGTTTTGGAAATAAATAAAAAAAAAATCAATTTAAACATTTAATTTTATTTAATTAAATTAAAATTTTAAAAAGTGGGTCATAAATAGACCGGTAGAGATGTGCCAATAGCGAGAAAATCTTCAATGAGACGGTCTCATTTCCACTTGGTGAGACCATTCAATAAGATTTTATCAAGTTATAATTTAATAATATATATTTATGTTCTCGAGATAAATTATGCAATTTTATTAGGACGGTCTCACCAAGTGGTAATGAAACAGTCATATTGAAGATTTTCTTGCAATAGCACGCACGCTATTTATTATTTTTTGCAAATGCCAAATTTCTTTGAAATTGAAAATGAAAATAACAATAGTGGAAATCGACAAAACTAGAAAATTAAATAGACAAAAACAGTTTATAGCTAATGATTAAAAATAAAATTATGTTTAACAAATCTAGTTACTGTTGCAATAAATAGTCAAAGATGGACCAAAATACTCTAACACTAATCTTAACCTAAGCTTTTAGAGTGTGTTTGATAGGGATAAAAAGGGAGAGAAAAGAAAATAGTAGAGGGAAAAAGAAGAAGAAAAAGGGGAAGTACGTGTTTGGTACGGAGAGAAAAATGGAAGGAAAGTAAAAATGGGAGGAAAAATTTATGGGTGGGACCCACTATTTTTTATCCTTCCAAAAGTGACTGAAAAAAATGAGAGAAAAGAGGGAATGATTTTAGGTTTAATTAAAATTACAATATCCATCTTTTTAATATATAAATTATAAATATAAATTATAATGTAAGAGTAAAATAGTAAAATTGAAAAGAAGTTTTCTTCTTTCCTTCCAGTTTACCAAACAGCACAAGAGAAAATTATTTTATTTTCTTTCCCTCATGTTTTATATCCCTTCAAATCTTTCTATCCTTCATATTTTCTTTCCTCTCTATCAAATACAATCTTAAGGATTAAATGACCGGGGCTGGCCCTGGGCTTTAATAGGAGGGGCGGCCGCTCCAGGCCTCTTTTTAAATGAGCTATATTTATATTATTTCAGTATTAGTTTAGGGGCCCAATTTGGTTTTATTTTAGTTCATAAAAGACCTAAATATCTATTTTGAGTACTAGTCTAAAAAATGACCATATTTATATGATTTTAGTATTGGTTTAGAGGTCCAATTTTATTTTATTTTAATTCATAAAAGGTCCAAATTTCTATTTTTAGTATTAATCTAAAAAAGACTTGTACGATAAAAAGCATTAAAGCCAACAATTTGAAATAAAACAAAAATATAAAATAGGGCCAGCTTAGAGTGTTAAAATTCGAATTAGATTTTGATTTTTTTCCAGACATGAGATATCAGTATTCAGATTTCAATATGTCATCTAAATCACTAAAGGATTTAGGGTTTCTCATTTTTCTCTCCGGACACTATTGAATGATTTCTTTCGATTCTCTCTCAAGTCTTAGAATTAATATAAAAAATGGGTACATCTTAAAATTTTGACCCGAGCCCGAAAAAAGTCAGGACCGGTCTTGCTAATGACATGTGGCTATTAGAAAGATCAATGGTTATGATTTATTTTATTTTATTTACCATCCAATAAACATCATCTTTGACCTTCAAATTTTGAAAACCCGTATATATATATATATATTTTTTTTTCATCGTATCTTTTCTTTCTTCATGGATCAAGATTCCAATGATTTGTAAAAAAACAAAAAAAAAACTTGTGATTTTTCTTAATTGTAGCTTCTTTATAAAAGAAAAACAAAAACCAAGGAAACAAAATACTCCTCAAAGTAGTCTCAAACTCTGCTGATTTGTACCATTGCAAAATTTATTTTTATTCAAGAGGAAAAAAAAAAACTTTTCTCAAACCCTGTTGAGACAATCTTAAAATTGCAAAATCTTGAGTTCATCAAACTTTCGGTATTTTGACGGCAGATAGATTGGAAAATTGGATGAATAGTTACAAAAAAAGAGAGTAGCAGTTTGAAGGTGATTGAAATAAAATTGGGCATTTAAAATAATGAAAACGAAATTGTTTATGGCTCACCAAAGATCCCTAATCTTGACGGGTAAAATGCTTTCATTTGTCTAATTATGATCGACAAATACATAAAATAAATCTTGCCAATTAAAATATATAATTGTGCCAACATGTGCATAGCTCAGCTGGTAGATGGACGAACTTGAAACTTGGACAAATGACTCCCAGGTCAGCGGCTCGAATCCTACTAATGACGAAAGCTTTCAAAATAATACCTACATTAATAAATATGTTATCTCAAAATATATATATATATATATATATATATATAATTGCCACATATCATTAAATCCTTAAAAGCTTAGGTGAAGCTCCTTTTAAAAGAGGATCCAAATCCATTTCATATATTTTTTTTTCAACACTTTATCTCTCCAACGGTTAACTCTTACGGTCTTACTCCGTTTCTATCTAATTTAACTTTAAACCAACTCAATTTCATAGTTAAATACTTAAATCTCTAGGTAAAGTATCTGCATTGCTCTATTGAATTTATATTCAAAAGTAATGCGGACCGGATTGCGAACTCTTATTTAGATTGTTTGGAGCATCCAAAACGGACCTAACTTTGTAGGATCATAACTTTGCAGGCCCGGAAGAGGTCCAAAAAAGACCGTTTAGATTATTGTGCAGGACACTTAAAGTTTCTTGCGTGACAATTTCGTAGTTTTCCATTTTTATTTAGATTTGGTTTTCTGTTTTTAGATAGGATTTCTTTTCCGATTTCATTTAGCAAATTTAGGTGTCTAGGAGTAGAGGTGTCCACGGTTTGGTTAAACCGGCGGTTAAAAATTGAAACCGAAACCGGCGGTTACAAAACCGGTTGGAAACCGGTTAAAGCCGGTTCGGTTTTGGTTAAGCCCTTGGAAAAACCTCCCAAAACCGGCGGTTTACATATATTAAAAAAAAACCAATCAGAAGTTGCCAAGTGTCACTTAATTTGGAAAAAAAAAACCCGGTCGAACCGAAACCGAACCGGAACCGGCCGGTTTTGTAACCGAAACAGCCAAACCGGCGGTTAAAAACCGACCCAAAACCGAAATTTTCCTGTTCGGTTTCGGTTCGAGCTGTCCACGGAACCAAAACCGCCGGTTTCGAACCGAAACCGGCCCGAACCGGAACCGTGGACAACATTATCTAGGAGACTTCGATTCCTTGTGGAATTTGGATTGTTTTTTTTTCCCTATTTAAATAGTTTGTATTAGGTTTTGGAAGATTAGTTTTTGATGAATAAAATTGCTTAAGTTTAACTCAGTTTTCGTTCTTTTTTCCCTGGTACTTGTTGGAATCAACAGGGATTAAGAACATATGTTGTTCATATCCGTGTGATTGTCTTTCTCTAGGCTTCCGTCTGCATAAAAAAGACTTTGTTAGTTCAAGTCTCGGTATGTTAATCACTCTCTAAACTTCGTTCATTAGCTTCCTTATATGATAAATTGTCTGAGTTTTCTTGCATACGTATTATTTTATGAAAAACAAAATGGTTGGTTTGTGAAATTCTAAAGAGACCGTCCATGATAATAATTAGGGTAAATTACCTAAGTTTACTATGATTATATGTATAATTACATAGAAACCGGTGAAAATATCATAATAACAATCACTCCTCATTGACCTGTTGACTAACGGTCGACCATCGTTAGCCTATCACAGATTATGGGTAATGTCACTTTTGCCCTTAAGAAAATAATAATTGATTAGATAAAATCAAATTCATAAAGAATAGGCTCATTTGAAGCCACCAAATCCACCACAACTACAGGATTGCTCTCAAAAATTGCTGGAATCAGTGCTGACACCAAGCTCAACTCCACACAAAACTACTAAAGCTTAAGATTTTTTTTTTTTTTTTTTTTAAAAAAAACTGCCAGATTTTTCAATGAAAAAAAAATTCAAAAAATCTAAACACAATTAAACTACTGGATTTCCAATTAAACAAAAAAAAAATTCAAAACATCTAAAATAATTAAACTACTAGTTTTTTTTTTAACTACCCAGATCTTCCAATCTTCCAATCTTCCATTTTTGTTCTTCAAAACCTGTACATCTTCTGTGTTCTTGAAATCCATTTTTTTTTTCCATTTTATGCCTCCCCAAATCCAATGCCACTACTTCTTCAACTCACCACCACCACCCACATAACCAGAAACAAGAAGAAGTTTCAGATGCGCGTGGAGCACAGTGATTCTTGAGGAGGGCACCAATACCGGATTGTAGTTTGTTTGGAACTTGAAATCACACTCAACTTTCGCAATCAAATTGCAGGAGGAAATCAACAACCAATGAAGGAGGCAGCGCCGCTGATAGTCTCGACTAAAGCGACACCGTTTGGTAAAGAGCATCATGGTAGAGAAGAAGAAAGAAGGAATAAAAAAAGGAAAAAAAAAAAGAAAAAGAGAAGAAGAAGATGACGAATTGACGATTAAAGAGAGAGATGAGACTATGAGAGTCTGTTTGGATTTTTTTTTTCTCAAACAGATCTTTTAAATAGACGATCTATAAGTAGACTTTCTAATAGGAAGTTGTTGATCATTTAGTTGTTAATTAGAAATTTTTTTTTTAAATGGTAAGATTATTAAAATTTTCAAAATTTATTTTAAATAATAGAGATATATAGATATATTAGATATTTTAGTGTTATTAAAAAAACTTAAAAAGATATATTTAAAAAAGCCTAAAATTTGAACTTCTCTAAGTAGATATAAAACATTTTTTTTTAATCATAAAAAAACTTTACGGGGGTGACAATCAAACGACACATGATTTTTTAAAAAGAGCCATTTTAATTTAAAAAAAAAAAACAGTTTTAGCCGGTAAAAAAACTCTTTCAAATGGGCAAGAAGAATGTTTCCTTTTTATTTTTTATTTTTAATTAATAAAAAAATTTAGAGCTGATGTTGCAATGTTTGATTGGATAACTTATTTTGTTTTTTAATTTATTTAATAGTATTACAAAATGACCTAATTGTCTTGGACCAGTTATTGGCTAACGGTAGTCAACCGTTAGTCAACTAGTAAAAGAATTGCGAGTGTTATTATGCATTTTACGGGTTTTTGTGTAATTAAGTATATAATCAAGATAAGTTTATGTAATTTATCTAATAATTAACATTTTAGTTTTTCGTAACAAACCTCAACATTTTTTTAATATTTTGTAACAGGTGGTGAAACCACGTTATCCTGTGGGATCGTGGGGGCTTGGGCCCCGGCTCACAAATGTTTTCTAAATTTTACCTTATTTATATCTTTCTTTTAACTTTTAATCAGATTTTTAATTGGTCCCTTAAACCCTCCAAATTTGATAAAATTGGATTCGTCCTTGTCTTTTTTCACAAACCTCAAAATATATTTTTCAGCCTTAGTAAGTATATTTTGGTAAAGGTCAAATTTTAGGGTACAGATATTAACACATATAAAACTTATTAGTATACATATTTTTATAAGTACATTAATGTCTAAAATTTAATAAATAAATATTACTATAAGTATTCATCCTAATGCTAATAGTACATTCATTGAAATAAATGTATTCATTTTAATACATATTATTTATAAATACTCTTAAATTATTATCACACCCAATTTATAAAAAAAAAATCATATTATTTTTGGAATCAAATCCTCTTTTAATGATGGTCCAATTTACTTTTGGAAATATCTCGAATGTAGGAGTCTTATAATTAAGAATATGTGGAACCATATATTGATAGAGTTCATAACTATACATAAAAGAAATACAAAAACAATACGATAATCATGTGATGATGAAAAAGTTTGATACTTGAAATAAAATTAGAGTTTAATAATGGTTTCTTATAAAAATTAGGGGTTATCATATGTTAGGGTCTATTATAAGTTTTTTTTTGAAAGGTAAGTTTTTTATTTTAATAAAGAAATATAGTTGAAGATATGAGTGTAATTAATGAGTATATATAGTATTTGATTTATTTTTAAATAAAGTAATTTGTCTTTATTGGTAAATTTCTATAGGGATATTTTTATAATTAATTTTTTTTAATAAAATATAGATGTATTAATAAGTTTTATAAGTGTCAATATTGACACCCCAAATTTTAATAGATTATTTATGAATATTTTTAAAATACAAACTAAAAACTATTTTTTTAAACTAAGAATGACTATTTATGAAAATCATCCGTAAATGGGGATGTGGATATAGACATGACGCCGGTTCGGTTCAAACCGGCGAACCGAACTGGAACCGTAAAAAAAAAACCGAAACCGAAATCGAAAAAATCGGTTCCGGTTCTGAAACCGGACCGGAACCAGTACCGGACGGTTCCGGTTCCGATTTTAAATTTTGAGGAACCGTCCGGTTCGAGCGGTTCCAATATATATATATATACATATTTCTCCACGTGGGCCACACCCACTTTTTCTTTCTCTCTCCCACGCACAGGCCACAGCCTCATTTTCTTTCTTCTTTCCCAGTTTCTCAGATCAGCTTTCTCTCTCTCTCTCTCTCTCTCTCTCTCTCTCTCTCTTTTCTCTTCTTCCTAACATCGACGGCCGATCCCTTCGCCAGAACGCCGACCTCCTCTTCATCCCGTCGCCGACCTCCTCTTCATCATCTTCAAAGTTCGATCTCTGATCTCTTCTTTCTCTCTCTCTCTCTCTCTTCGATCTCTTCCCTCTAATGCCTTTCAAGGTTTGCAAGTTCAAATATAAATTGTTGGATGCGTGTGAATGTGTGATTGAGTGTAGGTTGTGGTGGATTTTAGGTTTGTGGTGGTGTGTGTGTTTAAGTTTTGAGTTTTGACCGGTGGTGTGGTGGTTGTGTGTGTGTGTGTTTGAACTGGAAGGTGATTACTGATTAGGGATTGGAAATTTAGTTTTGGGTCATGTGGCGATGTGGGTGAGTAGGGATTTTGGGTATTTCAAGCGGGTTTGATTGGGTATTTCAGATTTTCAGGTGTAGGGTTTGATGGAGGATTTGGGATTTTGAGTTGTTTTATTAAAAAAAAAAACAAAAAAAAACCACCGGTTCCAAACCGATGGAACCGGACCGGAACCTCCCAAGAGAGATTCCAGTTCCGGTTCCGGTTCTAGTTCCCCCCTGAACCGGAACCGGCACCGGCATCATGTCTGTGTGGATAGATCCTTTAATCATCCCCATTTTCCTCCCAAGCTTTTTTTATTATTTTTGGGCAAATTTATAAAGAACAAAAAAATTTATGAGTTTATTATTTTTGGTCTCTTGAAATCATGAATAGATTTTATTGTTTTTATAACTTTTTACACATTTTGAACAAAATTGCCCCTAAATGACTTGAAATTAAAAAAATAAAATAAAAAAGGATTTGATTTTGTTAGGGTTTCAGGCAAGAGCAAGGAGAACCCTTGCTCATCATCCATCGCCACGCCTGCGACCAGTTCCGTGTTCTCTCGTCAACGACGTTCTCGAGAAAGAAATTCCTTTAATATTTATTATTTATTATTTATTCATTCTCATACAAAAACAGATCTGATTCTGAAAAATCGAAATCGTAAATTTGAATTTTTAATGTATAGATTTTTTTCGGTCGGAGAAGCAGAATATAGATCTCAGATTCTCAGTTAAAACAACTGAAACAAAGATAAACTGCTAATATTAATTATTTGTTTTTTGTAAGATCCAGTTAATAGATTGAATTGAGTTTTATTGTGTTTTTTCTTTTTTGTGAGTTTGATATTATGATTTTGGCCGTGTTGTCGAATAATTTGAAAGAGAACGAAAAATTGGTTGTTTGAAAAATGGGTTTGGACGATGCGGGATCTGTTATCCAAGAGATGAAGACTTGTAGTTGTTGGGCTTTCGTTGAAGAGAGAGTGAGAGAGGCGAAGAAGGAAGGATTTCTTGGAATATTCTGGGTTTCGGATTGAAGAGAGAGAGAAGAAGGCTAACAGGCGAGGAAAGAAATTGGGTTGGGAAGAGAGAGAGCGGAGAAAAATTGGGATGGTTGGGATAAGTTAAGACAAAAAAGGAGGGTAATTTTGTTAATTTATCCTTGCATTTGATAAGACTAATAAAATATGATTGGTGCCATTGGCACACCTCCTACGGATCTATTCATACTCCATTTTTTAATTATATAATATTCTTTTTTTTTCCTTTATCAAAATTACTTAAAGAAACATACAATTTAGGAAAGAAATCTTCTACAAAGTAAAGTTATTAAAATCTCATGTTCCTTTTCCAAAAAAAAAAAAAACCCCAGTAATCAATTTCTTCAAAAAAAAAAATTAACTCTTAAACCCTAAAATATGCTTCTTACATACATCTAAAATATTATGAAAGAGTTTGAGAACGATATCAAGAAAATTAAAGAATTGTCTAAGAACAATATCAAACATCTTGAAGGATTATCTGAGAATGACATAAAACAAGAATTGTCTGACAATGATAGTAAGCATCTGGAAACAATTCATTCTTTGGAAATAAGTTTGAAGTTTATTTTTTCTTTAGAATGATATCAAGTTGTCGTTGTGTTAAAGTACTCTGTTATTTTTTATTTTTTCGTTTCCGAAATAAGAAGAAGAAAAAACTAAAAATAAAGAAATAAGAAGAAAAAAAATAAATCAATCATTGGAGGTGAGAGAGATGTATACAGATACAGAGATAAGAGATAGATAAATCATATATGATATGTATTAAATTTGAAAAATAAGTAAAATGAGTAGTTTTGGAAATAAACAAAAAAATTTAATATAAAAATTTAATTAAATCAAAATTGTAAAAAGTGGGGCATGAATAGATCAGTAGGAGGTGTGTTAATAGCACCACTCTAAAATATTTTCAAGTGGCTAAACCCATTGATTAATTCCCGCTAGTTCCTCTTTATTTTTTATTGGCTTAATTGCACAAACACCCTAAGTTTAAACGAAGTTGCATTCATATGTAACCTTTTTATTTATTGCACAAACATCCCTTGTAAGACGTTGACTTTTTGTTGACCAAAATTGAATGACGAAAATACCCTTATATGAAATTATCAATTACCCCATGAGTTTTGCCCTTAAATAAACTGGTCCCTCTATTATCTATAATAGCAGATCAACCCCTGAAAACCTTTGACCTTTAATTAAAAAATTAAATGCAGATTGAACCAACAACCTAAGCTAAGAGTCCAAGCCAGATAAGCTACTCAAACTTAGTGTTATAAAATTGTTGATTTAAATATATATATATATATAGTTATAAAATTATATTTTAAGGCTTAATTACATAAAAAATAATTTAAATATGTTTCTTTCTATAATTTTAACAGATTTAAAATAATTCTTTTCCTTTTGTTTTCTTATTTTCTTTCTCTTTTTCATAAATCTGTTTATATATTATTATTATTATTCAATATGAATTTATTTAAAATATATTATATATATGAGTTAATTTTAAATTATATAAATATATTTAAATTATTTTTTAGGTTTAATGGCACAAAATAATTTAAATATGTTTCTTTCCATAATTTTAACAGATTTAAAATGCTTTTTTTTTTTCCTTTTGTTTTCTTATTTTCATTTTCATTTTCATTAATTTGTTTTTATATATTATTATTAAATGTGAGTTTATAAATTATGGAAAGAAACATATTTAAATTATTTTGTGCAATTAAGACTTAAAACTTAAAATATAATTATATAACTATATATATATTATATTAATAGATATATACATTATACAACTAGATATATTACTATTAATAGCCAAATTTGGCTAGGGACCAAAGGAAAATTCTCCCCCCTCATAGCCCGAATCCATGCCCAAAAATTCTCCACCGTGGAACGCCCCCCGGGGTCAGGCCACGAAGCCACCTCGTAAAAAACGAGGAACGGTCATCAAGCTATAGAAACACCCGAGACGAAGCCCGGCATGATCAGATCGAGCTTCCGACACCAAGGTCAAGAGTAGGGGTGGGCGTTTAATGGATCGGTTCACTTTTGGAGTGAACCGATAAAAAACCGATAATGTTCGGTTTTTGAAAAAAGTGAACCAATCCGATCAACTTAACAATTATGAACCGATCAAAGACCGATTAAATTTGACCGGTTCGGTTCGGTTCGATTTTTTCGGTTTTGTGTCAATTGGACCAAATTTTTGGGTTTTAATTATTACACATATTTTCATATTTTAATCTTTTTGGGCCTTGGACCAAATTAAATTATGGGTTTGAACAAATTGAAAATACTAGTTTAAAATAATATTCATTAAAAAAAACTAATGAAAAAAATATGATGTGACACACTTTCATAATTTTATAGTTTTATGGACTATTAAACATTAAAACTAAGGTTTTTTTTTACATATATATTGGATCTCGGTTCGGTTTTCCGGTTTGGGATAGCGAACCGGAAAACAAACCGATCCAATCGGTTTTCAAACAAATGAACCCAAATGAACCGAACCGAACCGAACCGGTCAACATAAAAAAACCGGTAAAAAACCGATTGGATCGGTTCGGTTTGGTTTATTGGTTTTTTGCCCACCCCTAGTCAAGAGTACCTTGCAACCTCCCTAGAAGCCCACATTTCTCTCCAAATTCAAAGAGAGACTGTTAAGCTTTAAGCTCTAAGCTCGTATTACAATGTTTCATTACCTCGCCGAACGGAGTTTCAGACCTATTAGGATGGGTAGGAGGAAGCTCTTCAGACCCCGTTACCATCGAAAAACACCTACAGTAAGCTGTTCAAAGCTCCAAGGGACCTGGAAAGGTCAGGCCAAGCTCCTAGCACCAAGACCAGGACACTTCGCTCTACCAAGCAATAAGTGCCATATCCGCCATTCTCCATGAAGAATCATACCATGGAGATACACATAATCATACCTACAACAAACATGGAAACACTACGCGCAGAACAAGTGATTGAATCCAAAAAGGAAACAAACTTATCTCCGCCTACGATACTCCCGAATTCGTCACTAAACCAAAGTCAATGACTTTTTAAATAAAAAGATCCCCCCCCCCCCACCCGATAAGGAGGGGGGAGGATTGAGAAAATCATGGCGGGAAAGTCGCAAATGGAACCTACCTAAACTATGTATAAAACGATCGATCAGGAAGAAAAAAAGAGGAGATTACTTTTCGACAGGCATGATAGTGCCACCCTACTGTACCCTAGAGAGATCGAGAGTATTTTGAGAGATTTTGTACATTACACACTATAGATAATAAAACCAATTTGTTCTTATTTGTCTTGTATGAGTGGTTGTGGTTCGAGTAAATCATTCAAAACAATCAACCCCCGGCCATCACCTCTGTGGTAATGGTCTTGAGCGTGTTAACTGATATTTCTCATCTCGAGTAAATTTTCCGTTGACAATTACATTTAAATCAACAGTTCTATAACAATAAGTTTGAGTAGCTCAACTGGATTAGGCTCTTGGCTAAGGTTGTTGGTTCAATCCCTATTAAAAACATTTAATTTTTTAATTAGAGGTCAAAGGTTTTCAAGGATTGACATGCTATTATAGAGAATAGAGGTACTAGTTTATTTAAGGGCAAAACTCAGGGGGTAATTGATAATTTCATATAAGGGTATTTTCGTCATTCCCTTTTGATCAACAAAAAGTCAACGTCTTACAGGGGATGTTTGTGCAATAAATGGAAAGGTTGCATATGAGTGCAATAAAGGGAAAGGTTGCATATGAATGCAATTTCGTCTAAACTTAGAGGATATTTGTGCAATTAAGCCTTTTTTATTACTCATAAAATTATATTGTGGTATTATCACTAAAGTCCTTATTTTTTTCACGAATTGTCACCTTTTTAAACGTTTTTGTCATATTAGTCACTTTAGTACTTTAGTTTTTTCAAAATACACCACTTTAGTCCATTTGACCAAAAACTAACAGTTAACTATAACATAATGTGTAAAAATACAATTTTACTTTTATTGTTATTTTTAGACCTGAAAAAAATTAAAATGCCTCCATCAAGGTTTGAATCAATATTGAAAGACACAAACTCTAATCAATTGAGCTACACTAGCTCATTGTTGAAGATTTGCTAATTTAAATATATATATATATATATATATATTTATGTAATTTGTTTAAACTAATTTAAATCTATTTATATAATTTAAAATAAACTCATATATATAATTTAAAATAAATTCATATTTAATAATAATATATAAAAAATATTTATGAAAGTGAAAAAGAAAATAGCAAAACAAAAGGAAACCCAGAAAATCCAAAAAATCAAAGCTCGTAATTATTTTTTCTTCCTTTTTAGATTTTTTTCATTTTCAAAAATATATTATTTTAATTTGATAAAAAAAACCTAGAAAATCAAAGTCCAAAAATTGAAAAGAAAAAATCAACAAAAAAAGAAAAAATAATAAAAAAATTACTTTTTTCCCTTTATTTCCTTTTGTTTTGTTATTTTGTTTTTCCTTTTTCATAAATAATTATATATATATATATATATTATTATATATGAGTTTATTTTAAATTATATAAATATGAGTTTATTATTATTTTTTTGTTGATTTTTTCCGTTTTCAATTTATGAGCTTTGATTTTATGGGTTTTTTTTTTATCAAATTGAAATAATATTTCTTTGAAAAGGAAAAAAATTTAAAAATCCAAAAAAAAATATAGAATTTTTTTTTACGGACTTTCATTTTTTGGATTTTCTGGGTTTCCTTTTGTTTGTTATTTTCATTTTCATTTTCATAAATATGTTTTTATATATTATTATTAAATATGAGTTTATTTTAAATTATATAAATAGATTTAAATTAGTTTAAACAAATTATATAACCATATATATATATATATATATATATATATATATATATACACACACACACACAGACACACACATTTAATCAACAAATCTTCAACAATGAGCTAGTGTAGCTCAGCTGGTTAAAGCTTGTGTCTTTCAACCTTTGTTCGAATCCCGATTGAGGCATTTTAATTTTCTGCAGGGGTTGACCAACTATTATTGAAATTAGAGGGACTAAAAGAAAAAAATTTAAAAAATAACAATAAGGTAAAATTTTATTTTTACAGATTATGTTATAGTTGATCATTAGTTTTTGGTCAAATGGACTAAAGTGATGTATTTTGAAAAAAAAACAAGGGAGTAAAGCGACTAATATGGCAAAGACGTTTAAAAATGGAACAATTCGTGAAAGAGTAATGACTTTAGTGATAATACACCAATTCTATTATTATTGTTTGCATTGGTTTCGGAGTCTCCTAGGAGACTTCCGATTTCTAAAACTAAGCAGAAAAAGAGAGGTTCCCAGCCCCCACTGCTCTAGTGATTGGAGCGGAAACCTCACTGCTGGAAGTGGTTTGTTTAAATGTTAAAAATGAGAGAGAGAACCGAAACCTTACCACTGGAAACAAATAATAATGATGTGATGTAAAAAAGAGTAATGCTAGACATCACAACTTTTCAATCACAACACATATAACAGCTGAAGTGTCAATTGGTGAGTGGATACATGAATAAGTTAGATAAATCATTATTAATGTATATCCACTTACCAATTGACACATTAGCTGCCATATGTGTTGTGATTAAAAAGTTGTGATAGTGGTTGTCTAGGAAGCACAGATACTCCATTTGGTGGAGGTAACTCGTATCTGGTTCGGATACTCCCCGGATACTCCCCAGATACTCCAGGATACATATCCGATACGCCAAATGGCGTATCCATTGACTTTTTCACAAGTTTGATCGAAGGATACTTGTGGGATACCTGGGGGATACAACAAGGATACATAGGGATACATGGACGATACGTCGAGATACATCTAGGATACGTTTGAGGCAATATTATAATTATTTTTAGTATAAAACAGGGTCAAATTATAATTTTAAAAATTTAGGGATCAAAATGAAATTGTAAGAAATTTTGGTTTTGATTCTATGGACATAGAGAATATCATGATACTTAAGATTGCAAACCTTTCTCTTGATGAACAAGAGTTAGAGACCGAATTATTTAGATCTTTCAATAATGTGAATGCTGATAATAAAGTTAATTAGGAATTTAGAATATGTTTTATGAATTTTTTTTTTTTTTTTATATATTATTTGGATTTTGTAATATGTTACGACTTATGTGACATGCTTTATTTAGATCCCGGAATATGTTACATTATTATGACTTATGTAGTTATGTGATATGTTTTATTTGGATTATGAATATGTTTTCATATAAAATATAAATATTTAGAATAATTTAATTGACGTATCCTACCGTATCTGTATCATAGTTTTTTGAGATTTGCTGTATCCCCGTATCGTGCTGTATCCGTATCCCCGTACCCGTATCCATTCTACATAGGTGGTTGTGATTTCTAGCATTACTCTATAAAAAACAATAAAATAAAAATTGAAGATAGAGAAGTCACTCATTATTATTGAAGAGAAAGAAACAAAATCTCAATTGAAGAATCTCATTTAATAAGTCTATTGGAGCCACATATTCTGATGTACAACCACATATTCTGATGTACTTTTTGTCTACGGTGGAATCTGTCGTTGATATGTAAAATAACGTAATTAATTAATTATTTATTTATTTTGCCCGTAGCCACCTCTAGCGTACACTCTTATAATATGAGCTGATATGATGAATTTTCATGTATTAATTTAAGTTAATTAAGTCTGCACACATGCTTAGTTTTTTATTTTTATAATATAATTTTGTATTGCTTGATCGGTCTATTTCTATACATATTTTAAATCCCTATTTCCTATTATTTGTGCTTTGTTCTTGGGTGAAATTAGGTATTTTATATGTTTGTTAAACATTTGTAGGTCACATTCCATGGAAGAGGTGTTATAAGTTATTTTAGAGAAAATGAGCAAAAAGATAAATTTTGGACTGGTCAGATCACTCATATTGCGGGGACCATATCTCTTAGCTCCGATTGAATTGTGTGTCCTACCACCTATGGATGGATAGCCCCAAAAGTCTAGTTTCTAACGCACTTTTCGGACCACAATTCCGATATTCCTAGATGAAGTTATGCCCAATTTAGTAACCGAAGGTCAGAGCTGGAGAAGTCTACCGTGAGCTAGACCGCGGTTTGTACAGTAACCTACGTAGCGGTACTAAACAGAACAGCATTGCGGTGTAGACCGTGGGCGACCCACGGAGCGACCTAGGCTGAAGTTTTGATGTATTTTTGGCGGATTCTACTCCGAATTGGTCAATAACTGTTTCAAAACTTTCCAAATCAAATTCTAATGACTTTAGAAGACCAAAACATGTTTGGGAAACTTCCTAAACTCATATTAGGAGTCAATCATCAAAGAGGAAATTCAATTTAGGAAATGATTCCAATTCCTTGTTTCATTATACTTTCGTACTTTGTAAGTTTCCTACAACAAAGCAATTTTTGGGAGTCTATAAGGTATGATCACCTAAAAATACCATGAGTTTCTTTAAGAAAAGAGCTCTGCCCCCATCACTCCATTACCATACATCACCTCACAACTTTCATTCATCTTTACACATTGAAGATTCGAAGACGAAGAAGAATTCATCATTAAAGATTTGAAGAACTCATTGAAGGCCAAGATGAGTTTTATGTTTTCTCTTTCTTCTCTTTTTATTTTCATCATGTGTAACTAATCCCATAACTAGGGAATCAATGTAAACCTTTTGTGAATGCTCATGAATGGATTAATTATTGTTTCATCAATTTAATTCTTGATTTATTCATTGTGATTAATTACTTAACTCCTCATTAGTTTTAATATTTATTCACACCATAGACCAATGGTGGATAAATTATTGACATGATTTTAGGGTTAAGACTATCTGAGAATTAGGGTTAGAGTATAGACCAAACCTAATTTTGATTAATGCTCTTATGAATTAATGAATTTTATCTTTAACATAGGCCAAACAAAATATAAAATTTGGTTCTTATTTCTTGCGCTTAAATCGTTGTTCATACCATAGACCAAGAGTGAATAATAATTAGGAACACGTGACTCATCTCGCCACCGTACGATAATAGTCATATTAAAGATAAAGAATGAACCCTTGAATTAATTGAATTTGTTTACAAATTAATTCAATACATTGAGTGTTTATAATTGGGAATCATTGATGACCTAATATTTCTCATTCCTTGATCATAATCCATAATGTTTTGTTACTTGCTTTTAATTAATTTAGTCTTTTAGCTTAATTTAGATTAATTCAATTCTCAAAACAATCTCTTGATTACTTTTAATTTAACTTTAATTAAAATTAGTTTTCAATCAATAAATCTATTTTCCTCGTAGGAACGATCCTTACTTACCGTCGTGCTTATCTTCACAATTTGTACACTTACGAGTAAATATTTTATCACACGATTTTACATATCAAGTTTTTACTGCTAGAGCTGCGATTAAAATTATGTATAACCATATCAGATATCCGACGTCCTAACTCAAACCAGTTATGCATCAACCACTGAAATCACAATTGTATTTAATCCCCTTCCATTTTGAAATGTTTCTGAGTAGCTTCTACTTTCATTCGGCTGTCTACGTTGTTTCAATTGCCCAATGAATACCAATTATTAGTATGAGCCCTTTCACCAGGAAAAGATTAAGCAGAAGGTGACGGGTCACTGAGACCAATCATGTCGCCGCAAATGTAAGACTTGTGATTGTCATGAATACTAATTTACAATGATAGTTACCCAAAAACTTGTCAACAGAACCAAAACGAAACTCAATTGCATATCAACTCTTAAGGAGAATATGAATCAGATACACCGGATAACACTTTAAATATATGGCTGAGGACTGAAAAATTAAGATGTCTCCCAGCTCTAGTTTAATCCCTTGTTGGGCAAATTTGAAATACCGTTAAACCTGGATGGATTAATAGCTGCCACATGGCCTGGTTTATTTCTCGTTGTTGAAACGGTTCAACTAAATTTTCAATCACGAAGGAATCTTCAACCAATAACTCTCTAATAAACACAATCAAACTTCCAAAAAAAAAAAACTACTTCAAAGGTAAGAAACACTAGATCCACGAGTACAAAAAATATGGACACTTAAATTAATGCAAGTATGCAACTAGTCAACATTAGCAATTTATGCAGAGGATCTCATTCTTTGATGAAAAATCAAAGTGACACAAAATAAATGAATAACGACTTCTCTCGTCTGTCAAACCTTTTCATTGAGATTATATTGTTGATTTTAATGCATGTAATATTCCATTAGCCAATGTAATCACTATATGGCTAACCCTACCTGTCCACAATGGTTCAATATATTCAGACCTCCTTCCATAGGTGCCTAAAAGAAACAAAGAAAAGGCCAGGGCCTAATGCATATTGTGGGAACTTCAATGCATCAAATGCAAAGTATTGACAGCTCAAGTAATGCTTCAGGCACCAAGCAGTGAATCTACACAACTATTTTCCTTCTATTATTCTAGGGAAAAGTATACTGGGATTCCAAGGCTATAATTAATTTAAACTTGAACAATTTAAGCTTGTTTAATGTTCTATATTTATTCATATTCATTGCTCCAGTAAATGCAGACAGGACCTTGACAAACCACGTAGATTATAAGTCAACTTATCATGTGCTTCTATTTTGTTTTCTTGCCATCTATGCTTCAACATTTAGCTAACAATTCAAAGTAGACTTTCCTGAACTCCCAATTTCAGCAGCCGTTTAAAATTTGAATCGTACAGAAACTTAAAGAATTCACAAAAGTTTGCTTCATCACAAAAAAGAAAAGAAAAGAATAAATAGTGAAAAACTAATGGAAAAGAAAACACCATAGGTGTTAAGGTAACTCAATCTACAAACAGCTCCATGACTTGTAATTCCAACATCTCAAGGTCACTCGAGTCTAGCACCGGAGAGAATACTAAAGTGAGGTCATCCGCAGGACATAACTCTGTGACTGCCCTTCACCATCATAGGATATCAAATAATGATCATGTTGTGATACACAGAAGAAGTGTGTAACTCAGGTGGTTAAGTCTGTTAGCTGACCTGACTGCTGACTTGGCAGGTTGTTAAGTCTGTTATAGTTAGTTAATTGTTCTCCTGGAATCTAGGGAATTCAGTACTTGTATAAATAGTGTTCTTGTTTGTAGTCAATTAACTAGTCGTTTTCAATTAATAAAAATTTATTTCTCTCAAAAATCCAGCCATTAATGAACGCTCATATTGATGAGAACTTGTCTCTCCATTTTTGTTATCAAACATTAGCAACCTTAACAATAGAGAGAGAGAGAGAGATGAAAAAAAAAGGATTAAGGAAAAGGAATATTACCTCCTCTTCAAGCAGAGAGGGCAGATTGTCAATTGATAAAACAGAACTAAATTGCTCCACTAGCTTCTCTTCTTTGATGCCGAACCAAGTATGTTGAGGCAGCGCAAACAAAAGTAATGTCAGAACATCACCTGTAGATGCATGCATTCCTTTGCAATTACTTTGATCGAAATCACACAAATTACTAGGCTTTGTTAGTGATAAAGGGACCATAATGTCAATCACTTGTTCAATGCCATCAGTAGTTGTTGTCCCTGAAACCACTATCATTGACTTTTCACCATTTGCTTTTACAAGTGTCAAATTTGTTTCTAAGCCTTACAGAGTGTTCCATCTAACTGACTGGGTTTCCTTGCTCCATTGCAACAAATGTCTGCAGCTATTTTTGGTAATGTTTCTTTGTAATCCAAATATACTACACCTTTACATTACGAAATTTCAGAAACCAACCATCTATGTACATGCTTAAACAGTTCAGTCTCCCGTATTTGCTTCAATACCTCATCCTGAAATAACGAATTTTGAAACCCTAAGGTCATAATTCTGTATCTGTTTTTATCTATCAAACAAAAGTAGAAAAAGAAACGATGGAAGAAGTCAATCAATGAATCACCCTCCTTAAGTAAAAAGACTTGCAAGAGAGAGAGAGAGAGAGAGAGAGAGAGAGAGAGAGAGAGAGAGAGAGAGAGAGAGAGAGAGAGAGAACACAAATAAGCAATGGAAAGAACCATGATAACCAGCCTTCCTTTCTCCTCTTCACTTAGGATTACACATACATCCTCTTGCCTACGAACCTCTGCAACCCACTTGATGAACTCTTTTAAATCATAAGCTGCTGTTTTAAATACAACGGAGAGTACATTTTCAACATCTTTTAGATTGTCCAACTTCAATCTATGGGGAACATCTTCTGTCAAGTACTTTGCAACACTTCTCCAACCTTCGTGTCTACGGCTCTGCATTAAATCCAGAGTAATATGCAGTACCAAATATATATTCTTCACATGAAAAGGTTTGCGAGTAGAAGAAGAACAGAATCACAACAATTATACAACTTAAAAACATATTTAAAGACAATATGATAAAGGAAAATACAAAAGTGCATCCATGAAACTATGAAAGTTGAAACACAAACTACATTTGTCAATCTGTATCTAAAATGACCAGCAGTTTACTTTAAGCTTCCCTAAATATAGTTCAAGATCTCACATTCCATTTCAACTCCACATTAGCCCCGACTTTCAAGTTATAATAAAAAATGCATGAACAGGATTATGTGGGAAGAGAGGTTTTGATGTAGTGGGTCCCCCACAACTCAGAGGCAGCGCACTGCATGGAAGGGGGCTATCAACCCAATCCGGCTCAGAGGCGGCGCACCGCATGGCCTGGGCCTAGGCCACACCATATCAGGCCTGCACACCAGACTCCCCAACCCATCATGTGTGCATTTCCACGCACACATAGGTTGTTCATACCAAGGATTGAACCCTTGGTATGCTTTGATGCCCATATTAGCATCAACCATTGGGCTCCCCCTTCCATGCAGTGCGCTGCCTCTGAGTTGTGGGGGACCCACTACATCAGGTTTAGAGTTCTAATGATAAATAATTTAACAAAGCTTCAAGTCCTCAAACTCCTACATTTAACAAATACAATGAGATTTAATCCAACTGTGTTTACATTTCAATGCAGTCCATATGAACAAAAAATGATAAAGAAATTTGCATAATTAAACGATAACAAATCTGCAGACAAGTACAGTACCACAGTATAAAGAATGGATGGTGCTTTGTGAAGCCTTGAGATAATCATGAATCTGAAATAAAGTAGAAGCATAGGTAACAACTAGATTAAATATCATATTTACAAAACGCGTCGTCTTTTGAGAACTCAAAAGCTTGAACAATAAAACACAATAGAATGACTATATGGCTAATTTTTCTACAATAACACTTTGAGATAATATCAAAATATTCAAAATAAGTAGTTTACCCTCTATGGTGTCCTGTTGCTTTATCAATAGTATTCATGGCCTACCAAAGAAGTGTAAGAGGAACCCAATGGGGATGATATTTGAATCGAGCAACATCCAAAATCAAAACCATGTCCCTTCCAACATGATATCCCCCAATTGGTGAAAAATGACCACTGCCTGTCTGCAACTAACCAGTAAAATGATTTTGAAACCCGTCTCACTAATTCAAGGAGTATGCAAGTATACAAGAAGCACAAAAACAATTCTTATATTATCAATATACATATTAAAAAGTATCATAAGTGATCAAATTACGATATAGAACATCCTCTCGAACATCTCACAGAAAGGAATAAGACAATTTATTGGCCTTAATCATCCTAATCAAAGTTGTCATTTGGTTCTAATGTATGATACGGGTATTGGCAAAGTTTCAAACAGCCACTAAAAGCATAAGAACAAAATGAGTAACTAAAATGCAAAAGAGAAGAAGCCAAGTATTACACCTGCTTAAAAACGCCTCTATGGTATGAAGCGATAACATGATAATCCTCTGTAGAAGTAGAGGAAACAACAAGTCTACGAAAATCATCAACAGAGCTTTAATTTGTTGTAAAAGCCTCAACATTAGCTCCATTAAAATAAGCCAAACAAGCAACTTGACCAAATGTAATACCCTCAGCTTTAATCTTACTCAAAGATTCACAAGAATCTAACATGGAATCATCAAACCATCTCCAAGGCCCTGCCAAAAAAAAAAAAAAAAAAAGGAAACTCAAAGATTGATCCTATCACATGTTTTCTTAAATGGGTATAGCGTAATAAATAGTTAAAACTTTCCAAGTTCTTCCAGGATCGATTGATAGAGCATTCAAGACAACAGAAAGAGTGGCAAGTCCGCAATAAGCGGGCTCTGATTGAGTTTGGTAGTAGGATATCAGTTTGAAGAACCCTTCCATGGTCCCACCTTCGAGTGCTTCACTGAACAGTTGCTGTAAAATTCGTAATATAGAGTAAATGTTAAGAGTCCAATGTAGATAATAAAGAAATAGAAAAAATGGAGAGAGTGAGAGTGGGATGTGACATATTTACAAACCTTGCCTTGAGGAGAAGCGAACTCGATTGCAGGTGGAGATGGAAGAAGTCTTGTAAAGACTAGCAACAGCCATTTTTTTTTTCTTTCAGATTTACTTAGAAAACCATATTTGGTATTTGACCATGAGATTTGAGTGGAGAGTATTCAGCGTAAAATCGACGCAATTACGGAGGAGATTCAGGAGAGCATTCACGTTTACAGTTGTTTCTGAATAATGGGTATCGCTTCGTTGCTGACATATTTTTGTAACTATGTAGTCTGCATTTTTATTTTAGGCTAATTGTCACAGAGCCCCTGACTATACACGAATTCGAATGTTACCCCTTAAATTTTTTTCAGGCACTAAACCCATTGAACTATCGAAAATTGATAAAAATGGACGGAATGCTAACGCCATCCACTGTTTTGTCATAGAAAAATACACTACGTACCCTTATTATATACATAATTGCATCAAATCGGAAAAAAATATAATAATATGACATAAATACCCCTCTTACCAAATTTTTAAAAATCACATTTTAAAAATAAAAATTTAAAATTGAAAATTGAAATATTTGTTAAATAATAATAAAATTCTGAACTTTTTGATAAAGAAAATTAAATAAATAGAGAAATGAAAAAATTAAATTGATTTAACAATTATTTAAATTATCTTTTTTATTTAAATATCCCTAAATATAAAACCTAGAGGAATATATAAATTATTTAATGCGAATTATCATTTAAACTATATTTTTTTATTTAAATATCCCTAAATATCACTTATTCATTTACAATAACAAGGTTATTAATAGTGTAAAAAACAAAAAAAAAATTAAATAATAATAATAATACTAATAAAATAATAAAATAATAATAATGATAATAATTTAAATATCCTATACTTTTTTTTCGCCATTATCATTTAAATTATCTTTTTTTATTTAAATATCCATAAATATCATTTGGGTATTTAAAGTATTATTATCATTACAATTATTTTATTTTTTATTAGTATTATTATATTATTTTAAAATTTTTTATTATTGTCATCATTATTATTATCATTTAATTTTTTATTTTTGTTTTTGACATTATCAATACCTTTGTTATTGTAATTGAATAAGTGATATTTATGGATATTTAAATAAAAAAGATAGTTTAATTGATAATGACGAAAAAAAAGTATAGGGTATTTAAATTATTGTAAGTTCCTCATATTTTGATTGGCTTATTTCGTTGACAAACCACATTGGGGATTATTCTTTGTAAGGGTAATTTAGGCCTCTTGAGTGTGATCAAGCTTCAAGGACATCATCTCTCTCAAAGAGCACTTCAAAGGTATCTCACTAGTTTAACTTTCTTTGAAGAGATCTAGTTGCACACACTCACTTGCATGCATTATGTTCCTATCTTCATGTAATTGAATGATGTATTGTATGTCTCTTTTCACACTCCACACTTGCACATTTTGCACATCACTTAGTGTGTTGAGTTTGCCCAGAAAAGAGAATTCCTTCTCTTAGCGCAGCCTAGACCGCTTGGCAAGACTTGCTTGCACCGCGGCATACAGAGCGGTATACCTCAGCAGGGTCATGCTTCCTGCACCGCTTCCTGTACACTTGCACGCAAAGCGACCCAAGTCGCGGTGTTGTCCAGTACGCCTCTGTTGCCCATACCGCGGCCTGTGCACCTGCATGCACAGCGCCCTGTACCGCGTTGTTGTCTAGACGGTGCACTGCTGTGTGTACCGCGGTCTGGACACTTGCCTGCGACGCGGTCCATCTAGCCGTATTGACGGGATTTGGTGCCCTAAGTTCAAAAGGACGTTGTTTTAACTAGGGCTCCCTTATATATACTCTATCTTCTTTCTTGCTCGTTTTTATGAGTTCAAGAAGCCATTATTGAGAGGCCAAGCTTCCCTTAGAGAGAGAAACTCCCAAGAACTCATCTTTACTCAACCAAACACAAATCCATGTGCATTTAACCTCTTCAAGCATCATCTCATCATGGATCCTTCTTGCTTTCATTGACTAGGTAACTTGAACATGCCCTAAATCTCATTGTATTTATTTATGTTCTTGTTTGCCTAGGGTTAGCTCTTTTATGTGATTTTATTGCATATCTTTATGTTCATTGGCATTTATTACATGATTAAGTTGTTGTTTGTTGGTTGAGAGCTTTGTTCATAAATAGCTAGCATTTAGGACGATTTTACCCTTCTAGCTAAATCTTCATGCATTTGCATTTAGATATTGATATCTAGGATTTGCATTTATTGACATCTTTAAATCCTTAGATAAGCATTTATTGTTGCCTAGCATTAATTGCATGTTTGAATATCTTTTACATATTCACATAGGTTGTTTAACCTCTTCATTGATTGTTAAGCTTTGTGACTAAGTGAGTTAGTGCACAAGCTTGTGGTCAAGAATCACTATTAAAGGCCCGTTGGGTAGAGTGAAAGGGTTAGTGACCAAGTAGGTGTGACTTGAGGTCAACCTAGGTTGTAAACTTTCGTTCAAATAGTGGATTCGAGGACCGTATGTGGCTAGAAGGATAGCCCGTGAGTTTTGCCCAGTTGGAGGGTTTCTCACGTAAATCAATCCTTGTGTTTTTATTGTTTTCCGCTTATTTATATTGGATTGATTGATTGCTAATATGGAGTAGGATTATTAAAATTGATTAAGTTGAAAAGTTGGTAATAAATCAACTAAAACCTATTCACCCCCTCTAGGTTGTATTAGACACACTTTGTGTATTTTCAATTGGTATCAGAGCGGGTTCCTAGATACACTTAGGTGATCCTTGCTTGTTGTGTGTCTTGCATTTTGTTTGTGTTTGTTGCATCATAAACATTCATCTCATTCATACCCAAACACTATGCCTCTTGGAAAGGCAAGATGAAGTCTTACATTTGCCAAATAAATGACAGAGCATGGATGGCAATTGAAGATGGCTACACTCTTCCGGAAAAGACTCTTGAAGACGAAAGTGTAGTTCCCAAGCCAAAATCGGAATGGTCAACTCAAGAGTTTGAAGCATTCAAGTGGAACAACAAGGCTATGCATGCTATTGTTTGTGCAATGGATGACAATCAGTACAAATTGATCCAAACAACAAGAATTGCAAAAGAGGCATGGGAGATTCTAGAGACGGCCCATGAGGGAACCGAGGTGGTCAAGGACTCCAAGCTTCAAGTCCTCCAAACACAATTCGAGCAAATTAGGATGGAGGAGGATGAGTGCTTCAACGACTTTCAAGTGAAGTTGATGGACATAGTCAATCAGAGCCATCAACTTGGTGATCCCTATTTGGATAGGAGGATCAAGCAAAAAATTATGAGGTCGCTTCCAGCAAGATTTGAGTCAAAAGTGACGGCTCTTGAGGAGAATAGTGACTACAAGAATATGAAGCCAAGTGAAGTTATTGGAAGGCTCCTAGCATATGAGTCTAGATGGACTCCCACACCTACACCTCAAAAGAAGCAAAAGAGCATTGCTCTGAAGACTTCTAAGGTTGAGAAGGAGGAAGAAAACTCAGATGAAGAAATGACCCTCATGGTGAAAAGATTCAAGAAGTTCATCAATTTTGAGAAGAGGGGATTTGGATCCAAAGGAAAGGAAATAAAGAAGAAGACTCCTTTCAAGAAGTTTGAGTCAAGTGAAGACAAGCCCACAAGAAAAGGGATTCAATGCTTCGAATGTGGAGGTTTCGGACACATCTCCATAGATTGTGGAAATTTGAAAAATAAGAAGAAAGGAAAGGCCATGGCCGCCACGTGGAGCGATGGTGATGACTTGGAAGAAGAAGGAGAATCCTCAGATGATGAGGATCATATGGCAAACTTTATTGCCTTCACATCTTCTCTCAAAAGTAAGGAAGCAATAGATGATGAAGAGGTAGAGAAACAAAGTGAAGATGACTCTAGCGATGGTGACTCTTCATCCCATTCAACAAATATGGATGTAGGAGGAATGGATCTTGAAGGCTTCATTGAGCATTTTCAAAGCTCAAGATTGAAGATGAAGAAAGAGATTCAAAGGCTAAAAGGAGAGAATCTCAAGCTATCCACCGAAGCTACTCACTTAAATAAAGAAGTGAAGATAGCCAAAAGGAATGAGGAATTGATGGAAAAGGAGCTTGAAGAAGCTAGAGAGATCATTGCTAAGATGACTTCAAGCACGAATAAACTTGACCACATGTTGGGAGTTGGCAAGAGGCCAAGTGATAAGAAAGGTCTTGGCTATGAAGATGACAAGGAGACCTCATCCTCAAGCAAGATTGTGTTTGTCAAGAGTTTGGATAACAAAGAGCCTCCACCCCCACAATATCCTAGGAAGAAGATCGAACTAGGAGAGTGCTCTAAAGTTCCTCAAGTCAAGGTAGCATAAGGGAAACAAGCTCAAGCTCAATCAACAAGGGTGCATCAAGCAAGTTTCCCTCAACCGAAATACCATCAAGCCGAAAAGCAATTCATGCAAGGTCAACCAAGGAAGCAATTCATTCCAACTCAACAACAAAGAAGAAGAGAACCAATCCAACACCAAAGACAAGCTCAAATGCATGGGAAAGCCCCTTTGTACTCATAAGGGCATGGTATGTCTTCATATTTTATTCCCACTTGTCACTTTTGTGGTGTTGATGGTCACATTAGACCTAATTGCTTCAAATACATTGAAATGTGTAGAATCAAGAGCATGATTGAAAGAAATAGAGCTAGAGCTAAAATGCATGTTCCTAGGAAATCTAGAGCAAATTTGCATGATCCTAGGAAATCTAGAGCCAATGTGACTAATACCACTAGGAATGAGAACATTACACCTAGGTGGATTAGAAGGGATAACTATTCTTGCTATGTGGCTCAAATTGCCTTGAAGGCAAATGCCTCTAACACTTGGTTTTTGGATAGTGGGTGTTCTAGGCATATGACGGGGAACAAGAGCTTCTTTAAATCCCTTGTCTTGGAGGATGGAGGATTTGTCACCTTTGGTGATGGATCTAGAAAGAAAGTCATAGGGAAAGGAACCATTTCCATTCCCGATTTACCCTCCTTGTCCAATGATTTACTTGTTGATGGCTTGCAAGCCAATCTTATAAGCATTTCTCATCTTAATGATGATGGACTCTCTGTATTGTTTAACAAAAATGATTGCTCTATTTTAATGCCAAATGGACAAACCTTGCTAAAAGGAAATAGATCTAGTGACAATTGCTATTGTCTTGAAGCTAGTGCTATCTCTTGCAATATGTCCAAATGTGAGGAAATTGAGTTATGGCATCAAAGACTTGGCCACATGAACTATCGAGATTTGAGGATCTTAGATAAGTTCAAGGTTGTGCGTGGCCTCCCTAAGCTTGGGAAGAAAGTCGATGGCGTTTGTGGACCTTGTCAACAAGGGAAATAAACCAAAAGTATGCACAAGAAAGGCAAGTATCTCGCCACCAAGGAGCCATTAAAGCTTCTACATATGGACCTTATGGGTCCCATGCAAACCGAAAGTCTCGGCGGCAAGAGATACATTTTTGTTTGTGTTGATGATTTCTCTAGATTTATATGGACATATTTTCTTAGAGAAAAATTTGAAACTTTTGAAAAATTTAAAATGCTTTGCACTAAAATTCAAAATGAAAAGAACTCACACATTAAAAGCATTAAAAGAATTAGGAGTGACCATGGGAGGGAATTTGAAAATGCTTGTTTTGAAAGCTATTGCAATAGCTTAGGCATTTCCCATGAGTTTTCGGCTCCTAGAACTCCTCAACAAAATGGGGTTGTTGAGAGGAAGAATAGGGTCCTTCAAGAGATAGGCCGTGTGATGTTGCTTAGCAACAATGTCCCTAGGAACCTTTGGGCCGAGGCCGTCAATACGGCTTGCTACATAGGAAATAGAGTCTTCCTAAGGCCTGGTACTAGGCAAACCTCCTATGAATTATGGAAGGGTAGGAAGCCAAATATTAGCTACTTCCACTCATTTGGGAGCAAATGCTACATTCTAAATGACCGAGATCAACTTGGCAAGTTTGATGCCAAGAGTGATGAGGGGATTTTTATTGGCTATGCCTTTAATAGTAAGGCCTATAGAGTTTTCAATTTAAAAACTTGGAGTGTTATGGAATCATCTAATGTCATCATAGATGATTGTAGGCCTAAGACTAGAGACCATGATAAGGAGGTCATTGTGCTTGATGATCCTTTCTTGGAGAAAAATGGTGAGACTTCAATTGATGTGAAGTCAAGTCTTGATGAAGAGGTTATCCAACCTCTTGATAGAGATCCATCTTTGGACTCTAAAGAACCCGCTCCATGGGTTAGACATCTCCACAATAAGAATGACATTCTTGGAGATATGAATGAGGGTGTTAGGACTAGGCGTCAAATAGCTAATCAAATTAGCTATACTTGTTACACCTCTCAAATTGAACCCAAAAAGGTTGATGAAGCCTTGAATGATGAGTTTTGGGTTCTTGCCATGCAAGAAGAGCTAAACCAATTTGAAAGAAATGAGGTTTGGTCTCTTGTTCCTAGACCCAAGGATACTAATGTCATAGGCACCAAATGGGTATATAGGAACAAGTCGGATGAAAATGGCAACATTGTGCGCAACAAGGCTAGACTTGTTGCACAAGGATACTCTCAAATTGAGGGTATTGACTTTGAGGAGACTTTTGCTCCGGTTGCCCGTCTTGAGTCCATAAGGCTTCTTTTGTCCATATCATGTGTGCACAAGTTCAAATTACATCAAATGGATGTTAAGAGTGCCTTCCTCAATGGTTTCTTGCATGAGGAAGTGTTTGTTGAGCAACCCAAGGGGTTTGTGGATCCACACCACCCCAATCATGTCTATAGCCTCAAGAAGGCTTTATATGGGTTGAAACAAGCACCTAGGGCTTGGTATGAGCGCCTCACTCAATTTCTTGTTGACAATGACTACATTAGGGGTAGTGTTGACAAAACTTTATTCATCAAGAGGAACAAATATGAGCTTTTCATAGCTCAAATTTATGTTGATGATATTGTTTTTGGCTCCACCAACAAATCCAAAGTCCAACAATTTGTTGATGTCATGTCTCATGAGTTTGAGATGAGTCTTGTTGGGGAGCTCAATTACTTCCTAGGTTTGCAAATCAAGCAATTGCATGATGGGATTTTCATATCCCAAGCTAAGTATGCTAAGAATCTAGTGAAGAAGTTTGGCCTTGAGAATGCCAAGCATTGTGACACACCTATGAGTACCACATTGAAACTAAACAAGGATGCTAGTGGCAAGAGTGTGGAACAAAGTCTTTACCGTGGCATGATTGGTAGCTTGCTTTACTTGACCTCAAGTAGGCCCGATATAGCCTTCAGTGTGGGTGTGTGTGCTAGGTACCAAGCGGATCCCAAGGAATCCCATCTCTCCTCCGTGAAGAGAATCATTCGATATGTGAATGAGACATCCAACTATGGGATATGGTACTCTTTTGACACTAATGCTAGCTTAGTTGGCTTTAGTGATGCAGATTGGGCAGGAAATTGTGATGATAGGAAGAGTACATCGGGCGGTTGCTTCTTCCTAGGCAACAACTTGGTCTCATGGTTTTGCAAGAAGTAAAATTCCATCTCTCTATCCACAGCTGAAGCGGAATACATAGCCGCCGGGATTGCTTGCACACAACTCTTTTGGATGAAACAAATGCTTGTGGATTACGGCTTCGATCAAGGTATTCTTACCCTTTATTGTGATAACATGAGTGCAATTAACATTTCAAAGAATCCTGTTCAGCACTCTAGGAAAAAGCATATAGACATTAGGCATCATTTCATTAGGGAACTAGTTGAAAACAAATGCATTGCACTTGAGCATGTGGGCACTAATGATCAACTAGCGGATTTATTTACAAAGCCCTTAGACTCAACTAGGTTCAAGTCATTTAGTAGGTCTATTGGGATTTGTCATATGCCTTGATGTGTTTTGGTGATTGACCCCTTATAGGGAACTCAAGCAAAGAGAGCAACCTTGCATGTTGGAATAAGCAAAAACTTGATCAACTTTATGCTTCTTTACTAATTGCTTGAGTATTCTTGGTTGTGCTTATATATATATATATATATATTCTTATATGGCTTTTTATTTAATAAGTGTGCCTTGCTTGATTTGTAATCCATGTCACCTCTATGTTCAAAAATACATTTTTGGACTAGGAGATTTTGATTGGGAAAGTACACTTGAATGACCCATAATTTAACTCCATGACATGAGAACTTTTAATGACATGCTTAAAATAATATGCGTGAAATGTTTTTGATTGCTCTAGTGCAAAATATGTGTGAAAGCAAATGAGAAGACTAAACCCAATAAGAATTTAGTATCCATGCAATAAATAAGGATGTCTCATCCAAATTTAGTCTTCTCTCTCTCTTTATTAGTTGAACAAGACTACTATCATACGGGTATCCCACCCGGAAAAATCAAACAGGGTGCAAAAGTCACTCATGTCTTGTTTTGCTTATAAAGTTTGATATAGTTGCTCTTTAAATTGAAATTCATTTTGATAAACTATATCTTGGTTGCTTATAACAAAAGGGTATAAATTGGTTTGAATTCTTTTGGAAACCCTTTTGATGTTTGCTTTGCCAAATACCATTTGCTTGAACCATGATGTTACATGTCTTACATCCAAAGCAATTAAGTCACACATTTTCTTCTAAACAATGAAACCCTCAATGATTCTCTCTCAATTAATTGAGTTGCATAAAGTTGTTGTATATTATTATGTACTTATCTTGCAAATAGCTCTCTTCGCTAAAGTGACCCGGTTGGGGAATACTCCTTTGCCTATCTCATGACAAAAAGGGGGAGTAATGTGGTTTTATTTAAGGGGATTGCATATTTGGAGAGATTGTCCCGTTGAGGGGGAGTAACCTATATAGGGGGAGCATTTGCATGTTGCATGTTGAAGTTTTCTTTTATTATGCAAATTGCTCTTATTTATTTATCTCTCTTGATCACCTCACATGCACTTGTCTTGGAAAATGTAGTCTCATTGTTTTGTAGGGAAGGTGGCTATTCTACAAGAGCTTGAAGTTTTGAAGACCTAGTATCTAGGTATCTTTTTGTAATGTAGAATATCTCTTTGTTGACCTTTAGTTTTTACTTTTTACTTTTTTGTGAGGATGATTTGTGAGTGGTGGTTTTGTCATGAAATAGCCAAAGTGGGAGATTGTAAGTTCCTCATATTTTGATTGGCTTATTTCATTGACAAACCACATTGGGGATTATTCTTTGTAAGGGTAATTTAGGCCTCTTGAGTGTGATCAAGCTTCAAGGACATCATCTCTCTCAAAGAGCACTTCAAAGGTATCTCACTAGTTTAACTTTCTTTGAAGAGATCTAGTTGCACACATTCACTTGCATGCATTATGTTCCTATCTTCATGTAATTGAATGATGTATTGTATGCCTCTTTTCACACTCCACACTTGCACATTTTGCACATCACTTAGTGTGTTGAGTTTGCCCAGAAAAGAGAATTCCTTCTCTTAGCGCGGCCTAGACCGCTTGGCAAGACTTGCTTGCACCGCGGCATACAGAGCGGTATACCTCAGCAGGGTCATGCTTCCTGCACCGCTTCCTGTACACTTGCACGCAAAGCGACCCAAGTCGCGGTGTTGTCCAGTAGGCCTCTGTTGCCCATACCGCGGCCTGTGCACCTGCATGCACAGCGCCCTGCACCGCGTTATTGTCCAGACGGTGCACTGCTGTGTGTACCGTGGTCTGGACACTTGCCTGCGATGCGGTCTAGACACTTGCCTGTGACGCGGTCCATCTAGCCGTATTGACGGGATATGGTGCCCTAAGTTCAAAACGACGCTGTTTTAACTAGGGCTCCCTTATATTATACTCTATCTTCTTTCTTGCTCGTTTTTATGAGTTCAAGAAGCCATTATTGAGAGGCCAAGCTTCCCTTAGAGAGAGAAACTCCCAAGAACTCATCTTTACTCAACCAAACACAAATCCATGTGCATTTAACCTCTTCAAGCATCATCTCATCATGGATCCTTCTTGCTTTCATTGACTAGGTAACTTGAACATGCCCTAAATCTCATTGTATTTATTTATGTTCTTGTTTGCCTAGGGTTAGCTCTTTTATGTGATTTTATTGCATATCTTTATGTTCATTGGCATTTATTACATGATTAAGTTGTTGTTTGTTGGTTGAGAGCTTTGTTCATAAATAGCTAGCATTTAGGACGATTTTACCCTTCTAGCTAAATCTTCATGCATTTGCATTTAGATATTGATATCTAGGATTTGCATTTATTGACATCTTTAAATCCTTAGATAAGCATTTATTGTTGCCTAGCATTAATTGCATGTTTGAATATCTTTTACATATTCACATAGGTTGTTTAACCTCTTCATTGATTGTTAAGCTTTGTGACTAAGTGAGTTAGTGCACAAGCTTGTGGTCAAGAATCACTATTAAAGGCCCGTTGGGTAGAGTGAAAGGGTTAGTGACCAAGTAGGTGTGACTTGAGGTCAACCTAGGTTGTAAACTTTCGTTCAAATAGTGGATTCGAGGACCGTATGTGGCTAGAAGGATAGCCCGTGAGTTTTGCCCAGTTGGAGGGTTTTTCACGTAAATCAATCCTTGTGTTTTTATTGTTTTCCGCTTATTTATATTGGATTGATTGATTGCTAATATGGAGTAGGATTATTAAAATTGATTAAGTCGAAAAGTTGGTAATAAATCAACTAAAACCTATTCACCCCCCTCTAGGTTGTATTAGACACACTTTGTGTATTTTCAATTATTATCATTATTATTATTTTATTAGTATTATTATTATTATTATTATTTAATTTTTTATTTTGTTTTTTAGATTATTAATAACCTTGTTGTTGTAAATGAATAAGTGATATTTAGGGATATTTAAATTAAAAAGATAGTTTAAATGATAATTCGCATTAAATAATTTATATATTCATCTAGTTTTTATATTTAGGGATATTTAAATAAAAAAAGATAATTTAAATAATTGTTAAATCAATTTAATTTTTTCATTTCTCTATTTATTTAATTTTCTTTATTAAAAAGTTCAGAATTTTATTATTATTTAACCAATATTTCAATTTTCAATTTTCAATTTTTATTTTTAAAATGTGATTTTTAAAATTTGGTAAGAGGGGTATTTCTGTCATATTATTATGTTTTTTCCGATTTGATGCAATTATGTATATAATAAGGGTACGTAGTGTATTTTTCCATGACAGAATAGTGGATGGCGTTAGCATTCCGTCCACTTTTACCAATTTTCGACAGTTCATGGGGTTTAGTGCCTAAAACAAAAATTCAGAGGGCAACATGCGTATAGTCGGGGGGGGGGGGGGGGGGGGGGGGGGTCCGTGACAATTAGCCTTTATTTTATGTCAAAAATAGACTGCTCATAACCTCTTATTCATGCATAAATCATGACATGAGCGAGAAGAACAAGAATGTGCTTGGTAGGCAAAAATGGCCAACGTCGGAAGCCTATTGACAATCTTGAGTTAGGCCAGGGCTAGGCCCAACAAATTAGGGTAGGGCTAGGCCCAACAAATTAGGGTCGACCCAGATTGCTTTATCAAAATTGCAGTTTGACTTGGTCACTCATTCAGTTCAAATCCACCATTGGCACAAGCAACATGATTATCTGTTCGTTTGAGTTGATAAAACCACCATGTAATCTCGTGGAATCCGGATGAGATTTCAGGGATCCTCAACCAACATCCAACGTAACCTTCTTGAAAGGGCCTATAAATAAACCTCTCTGGTCATAGAGAGGGCATTTTGATTCTCTCTCCTTCTTGATAACCCTATGACTAGTCGAAACTCTGCTAAAATTGTTATTCCGGCCACCGGAATCCAGTCATTACTCCTAATTCAGTCGCTATTGAAAATACTATAGAGCGAGTGTCTACTAACCTAGATGATGGGGGGGGGGGGGGGGGGGGGTGAATAGGTTTTAGTTGATATTTTAACCTATTAGTTGATATTTTACCAACTTTTCTACTTAGTCAATTTTAAAAAGGCTACCCCATATTAGCAATCAATCAATCCAAAAATAAAATGCAAAAAAACAATGAAAACACAAGGATTGATTTACGTGAGAAACCCTCCAACTGGGCAAAACTCACGGGCTATCCTTCTAGCCACACACGGTGCTCAAATCCACTATTTGAATGAAAGTTTACAACCTAGGTTGATCTCTCGTCACACCATTCTTGGTCACTAACCCTTTCACTCTACCTAACGGGCCTTTAATAGTGATTCTAGACCAAAAGCTTGTGCACTAATCCACTTAGTCACAAAGCTTAACAATCAATGCAGAGATATATCAACCTATGTAAATATATGAATATTCTAATATGCAATTAATGCTAGGCTACACTAAATGCTTATCTAGGAATTTAAAGATGACAAAAAGTGCAAATCCTAGATATCATTATCTAAATGCAAAACAAGTAGATTTAGCTTGAAGGGTAAAATAGTCCTAAATGCTAGCTATCAATGAACATATATTCTTAACCAACAAACAACAACTCAAGCATGTTATAAATACCATTAATCGTAAAGACATACATTAAATCAACATTTAAAGCTAAACCTAGGCATATAAGAACACAAAAATTGCTAAGGAGATATATGGCTTGTTTAAAATACCTAGTCAATAGATGTAAGAAGAATCCATGATGAGATGATGCTTGTGAGATGCTAGATGCTCATGGATTGATGTTTTGTTGAGTAAAGGTGGGTTCTTGGGAGTTTCTCTCTCTTAAGGAAGCTTGGTCTTTCCAAAAATGGCTTCTTGAACTCACAAAAATGACCAAGGAAGAAGAGAGAATATATATATATATATATGAGAGCTCTAGTCAAAACTACGTCGTTTAGAACTTAGGGCACAAAATCCGTGGCTCGGGCAGGTTGTCCAGACCGCGGTACACACCAGTGCACTTACTGGACAACACCGCAGTGCATGCCGTTGTGTATACATGTGCATAGGCCGCGGTATAGACAACAGAGGCCTACTGAACTAAACCGTGACTTGGACCGCTGTGCGTGCAAGTGCATAGGATGCGGTACAATAAGCATGACCCTACTGAGGTGTATCGCTCTATATGCCGCGGTGAAAGCATAGCTTGCCAAGCGGTCTAGGCTGCGCTAAGAGAAGAAATTCTCTTTTCCAGGCAAACTCAAGACACTAAGTATTGTGCAAAATGTGCAAGTGTGGAGTGAGATAAATGGCATACAATGCATCATTCAATTACATGTAAACAAGAATATAATGCATGCGGATGAGTGTGTGCAACTAGATCTCTTCAAAGAGAGTTAAGCAAGCGATATACCTTTGACATGCTCTTGAACATGAGGATGTCATCAAAGCTTGATCACGAACAATGAGACCTAATCTACCCTTACAAGCAAAATCCCCAATGTGGTTTGTCAACGAAATGAGCCAATCAAAACATAAGGAACTTACAATCTCCCCATTTGGTTATTTCGTGACAAAACCACCACTTACAAATCATCCTCACAAAAAGCAAATAAAACAAGAGGTCAACAAAAGTTATTCTACATTACAAAGAGATGCCTACAAACTATATCTTCAAGTCTTCGATCTCTTATAGAATAGCCATCCCTACAAAACAATGGAACTAGACTTTCCAAGACAAGTGTATGTGAGGTGATCAAGAGAAAGAAAAAATACAAGTGCTTGCATTAACGAACACAATAAACCATCCAATGAAGTGCAATACAAAGCACCCCCTAAATGGGTTACTCCCCCTCAACAAGACAATCTCTCCAAATATGCAACTCCCATAGAAATGCCACACTATTCCCACTTTTTGTCACGAGATAGGCAAGGGAGCTTTCCCCAAACGGGTTACTTTAGTAAAGAGAGCTATTTGCAAGATAAGTGCATAATCATATACAACAACCTTATGCAACTCAATTAATTAAGAGAGAATCAATGAGGTTTTATTTACAAGAAATGTGTGAAACTTTTGCTTTGGATGCAAGACATGCTACATCAAGGTTCAAGTAAAGGGTAGTTGGCAAAGTGAACATCAAAAGAGTTTCCAAAGGAATTCAAACCAATTTGTACTCTTTTGTCATAATTAAACAAGATATACCATTAAAAAACTTATAGCACACACAAGCAACCATGTCAATCCTTAATGGTCAATCAAGACATGGAAATAAAATCCTTATTCATTGAATGGATATAGAATCCTTATTGGTTGTTGTCTTGTTCAACCATTAAGAAAAGAGACAAAGCTAAATTGGATGAGACATCCTTATTTATTGGATGAGATATCCTTATTTATAACATGGACACAATGTCCTTATTGAGTTTAGCCTTGTCAAGTTACTTCCACACACATTTGCACACACATAACTCATGCATAATATTTAAGCATGTCAAAATCAAGTTCACATGTCATGGAGATAATTATATGTCATTCAATTTGTACTTCCCAATCAATTCTCCTAGTCCAAAAATGTACGTTTGAACATAAATGTGACATGGATTACAAACAAAGCAAATGTCACACTTATTGAATAAAAAGTCATATAGTCATATATATATATATGCACAACCAAAATGCTCAAGCAATTAATAAAGAAGCATAATGTTGATCAAATTTTAGCTCATTTCAACTATGCAAGGTTGCTTTCTTTGCTTGAGCTCCTCATATGGGGTCAATCACCAAGGCATATCAAGGCATATGACAAATCCCAATAGACCTACTAAGTGCCATAAACCTAGTTGAATCTAAGGGCTTTGTGAATAAATTCGCTAGTTGATCATTTGTGCCAACATGTTCAAGTACAATGCATTTGTTTTCAACTAGCTCTCTAATGAAGTGATGCCTAATGTCTATATGCTTTGTCCTAGAGTGCTGGACCGGATTCTTTGAAATGTTAATTGCACTCTAGTTATAACAATAAAGGGTTAGAGTACATTGATCAAAGCCGTAATCCACAAGCATTTGCTTCATCCAAAGGAGTTGTGTGAAAGCACTCCCAGTGGCTATGTATTCCGCTTCAGCTGTGGATAGAGAGATGGAATTTTGCTTCTTGCAAAACCATGAGACCAAGTTTTTGCCTAGGAAGAAGCAACCACCCGATGTACTCTTCCTATCATCACAATTCCCTGCCCAATATGCATCACTAAAGCCAAATAAGCTAGCATTAGTGTCAAAAGAGTACCATGTCCCATAGTTGGATGTCCCATTCACATAATGAATGATTATTTTCACAGAGGCGAGATGAGACTCCTTGGGATCCGCTTGGTACCTAGCACACACACCCACACTAAAGGCAATATCGGGCCTACTTGCAATCAAGTAAAGCAAGCTACCAATCATGCCATGATAAAGCCTTTGGTCAACACTTTTCCTACTAGCATCCTTGCTTAGTTTCAATGTGGTACTCATAGGTGTGTCACAATGTTTGGCATTCTCAAGACCAAACTTCTTCACTAGGTTCTTTGCATACTTAGCTTGGGAAATGAAAATCCCATCATGCAATTGCTTAATTTGCAAACCTAGGAAGTAATTAAGCTCACCAACCAAAATCATCTCAAATTCATGGGACATCACATCAATAAATTGTTGAACTTTGGATTTTTTCTTGGAGCCAAACACAATATCATCAACATATATTGAGCTATAAATAGCTCATCTTTGTTACTCTTGATGAATAAGGTCTTGTCAACACTACCCCTAGAGTAGTCATTGTCAACAAGGAATTGAGTGAGGCGCTCATACCAAGCCCTCGGTGCTTGTTTCAACCCATATAGAGCCTTCTTAAGGCGATAGACATGATTGAGGTGCTGTGGATCCACAAACCCCTTGGGTTGCTCAACAAACACTTCCTTATGCAAGAAGCCATTAAGAAAGGCACTCTTAACATCCATTTGGTGCAATTTGAACTTGTGCATACATGATATGGACAAGAGAAGCCTTATGGACTCAAGATGGGCAACCAGAGCAAAAGTCCCCTCAAAGTCAATACCCTCAATTTGAGAGTATCCTTGTGCTACAAGTCTAGCCTTGTTGCCTACAATGTTGCCATTCTCATCCGACTTGTTCCTAAATACCCATTTGGTGCCTATGACATTGGTGTTCTTGGGTCGAGTCCAAACCTCATTTCTTTCAAATTGGTTTAGTTCTTTTTGCATGGCAAGAATCCAAAACTCATCATTCAAGGCTTCATCAACCTTTTTGGGTTCAATTTTAGAGGTTTAACAAGTGTAGCTATCTTTATTAGCTATTTGACGCCAAGTCCTAACACCCTCATTCACATCTCCAAGAATATCATTCTTGTTGTGGAGATGTCTAACCCATGGAACATGTTCTTTGGAGTCCGAAGATGGATCTCTATCAAGAGGTTGAATAACCTCTTCATCGTGATTTGACTTCACATTAGTAGAAGTCTCACTATATTTCTCCAACGGAGAATCATGAACCACATCAACCTCCTCATCATGGTTAGTAATTCTTAGCCTACAATCATTTATAACAACATCGAATGATTCCATGACATTATGAGTTTTCAAATTGAATACTCAGTAGGCCTTACTATTAAGGGCATAGCCAATGAAAATTCCCTCATCACTCTTGGCATCAAACTTGCCAAGTTGATCACGGTCATTAAGTATGTAGTATTTGCTTCCCAATGAGTGGAAGTAGCTAACATTTGGCTTCCTACCCTTCCACAATTCATAAGAGGTTTGCCTAGTGTCGGGCCTTAGGAAGACTCTATTTCCTATGTAGCAAGCCATATTAACGGCCTCAGCCCAAAGGTTTATAGGGACATTATTGGTAAGCAACATCACACGGGTCATCTCTTGAAGGACCATATTCTTCCTCTTTACAACCCCATTTTGTTGAGGAGTTCAAGGTGCCGAGAACTCATGGGAAATGCCAAAGCTATTACAATAGCTTTCAAAACAAGCATTTTCAAATTCCTTCTCATGGCCACTCCTAATTCGTTTAATGCTTTTAATGTGTGAGTTCTTTTCATTTTGAATTTTAGTGCAAAGCATTTTAAAATTTTCAAATGTTTCAGATTTTTCTCTAAGAAAATATGTCCATGTAAATCTAGAGACCTTGTCAATCTAGATTTACATGGACATATTTTCTTAGAGAAAGCATCAACACAAACAAAAATGTATCTCTTACCATCGAGACTCTCGGTTTGCATGGGACCCATAAGGTCTATATGTAGAAGCTCTAGTGGCTCCTTCATGGCGAGATACTTGCCTTTCTTGTGCATGCTTTTGGTTTGTTTTCCTTGTTGACAAGGTCCACAAACACCTTCGACTTTCTTCCCAAGCTTAGGGAGGTCAAGCACAACCTTGAACTTATCTAAGATCCTCAAATCTCGATAGTTCATGTGGCCAAGTCTTTGATGCTTAAACTCAACTTCCTTACACTTGGACATATTAGAAGAGATAACACTAGCTTCAAGACAATAGCAATTGTCGCTAGATCTCTTTCCTTTTAGCAAGGTTTATCTATTTGGCATTAAAATAGAACAATCATTTTTGTTAAACAAGACGGAGAGTCCATCATCATTTAGATGAGAAATGCTTATAAGATTGGCTTACAAACCAACAACAAGTAAACCATTGGACACGGAGGGTAAATCAGGAATGGAAATGGTTCTTTTCCCTATAACTTTCTTTCTAGATCCATCACCAAAGGTGACAAATCCTCCATCCTCCATTACAAGAGATTTAAAGAAACTCTTGTTCCCCGTTATGTGCCTAGAGCACACACTATCCAAATACCAAGTGTTAGAGGCATTTGCCTTTAAGGAAATTTGAACCACATGGCAAAAGTATTCATCTCTTCTAATCCACATAGGTGAAATGCTCTCTCTCCTAATGGCTTTATTCAAATTGGCTCTATATTTCCTAGGATCATGCAAATTGGCTCTATGTTTCCTAGGATCATGCAAATTGGCTCTATGTTTCCTAGGAACATGTATTGTGGCTCTAGCCCTACTTCTTTCAATCATGCTTCTAGTTCTACACATGTCAATATACTTAAAGCAATTTGGTCTAATATGACCATCAACACCACAACAGTGACATGTAGGAATGAAATAGGAGATCATACCATTCCTTTGTGAGTACAAATGAGCTTTCCCATGCCTTTGAGCTCGTCTTTGAATTTTTTCTCTCCTTTGAGCTTTCTTCCTTGGTTGAGCTTGCATGAATTGCTTCTTGGTTTTGTGGTATTTGGGTTGAGGAAAACTTGCTTGATCAACCCTTGTTGGTTGAGCTTGAGCTTGTTTCTCTTATGCCACACTGACTTAGGAATCCTTAGAGCACTCTCCTAGTTCAGTCTTCTTCCTAGGATGTTATGGAGGTAAATGCTCTTTGATGTCCAAGCTCTTGACAAACACGGTCTTGCTTGAGCATAAGGTCTCCTTGTCATCTTCATAGCCAAGACCTTTCTTATCACTTGGCCTCTTGCCAACTCCCGACATGTGGTCAAGTTTCTTCGTACTTGAAGTCATCTTAGCAATGATTTCTCTTGCTTTTTCAAGCTCCTTTTCCATCAATGCCTCATTCCTTTTTGCTATCTTCACTTCTCCATTTAGGTGAGTAACTTTGGTAGATAGCTTGAGATTCTCTCCCTTTCTTCATTTTCAATCTTGAACTTTGAAAATGCTCTATGAACCCTTCAAGGTTCATTCCTCATACATCCATATTTGTTGAGTGGGATGAAGAGTCACCTACACTTGAGTCATCTTCACTTTGTTTCCCTTCCTCTTCCTCATCTATTGCTTCTTTGCTTTAACGAGAGGATGCAAAGGCAATAAAGTTTGCCACATGGTCTTCCTCTTCCGAGGATCCTCCTTCCTCTTCCAAGTCATCACTATCACTCCACGTGGTGGCCATGGCTTTTCCTTTCTTCTTGTTCTTTAGATTGCCACAATCCGTGGAGATGTGTCCAAAACCCCCACATTCGAAGCATTGGATCCCTTTCCTTGTGGGCTTGTCATGACTTGGTTCAACCCTCTTGAAATGAGTTTTCTTCTTTACTTCCTTTCCTTTGGAGCCAAACTCATTCTTTTCAAACTTGATAAACTTCTTAAACCTTTTTAACCATGAGGGCCATCTCCTCATCCGAGTCATCCTCCTGTTTCTTTACTTTGGAGGTCTTCAAGGCTATGCTCTTTTGCTTATTGGGAGGTGTAGGTGTAGGAGCCCATCTAGACTAATAAGCTAGAAGCCTTCCAATTACTTCACTTGGCTTCATGTTCTTGTAGTCACTATTTTCTTCAAGCGCCGTCACCTTAGTCTCTAATCTTTAGGGAAGCGACCTCATGATCTTTTGCTTGATCCTTCTATCTGAGTAAGGGTCGCCTAATTGATGGCTTTGATTGACGATGTCCATCAACTTCACTTGAAAGTCATTGAAGCATTCATGATCCTCTATTCTAATTTGCTCGAATTGTGTTTGGAGGACTTGAAGCTTTGAGTCCTTGACTACCTCGGTTCCTTCATGAGCCGTCTCTAGAATCTTCCATGCCTCTTTTGCAATCCTAGTTATTTGAATCAACTTGTATTGATTGTCATCCATTGCACAAAAAATGGCATGCATGGCCTTGTTGTTCCACTTGGAAGCTTCGAACTCTTAAGATGACCATTCTGACTTTGGCTTGGGAACTACACTATCGTCTTCAAGAGTTGTTTCTGGAGGATTGTAGCTGTCTTCTATTGCCATCCATGCTCGATCATCTATTTGGCAAATGTATGATTCCATCTTGCATTTCCATGAGGCATAGTTCACCCCTGGTAAGCAACATGAGTCTTGTGCTAGAGGCTCCTTCATGCCCACCTCTGTTCCCACTCATAGTGTCTGGGTATGAATGAGATTAATGCTAATGTATGCAGCAAACAAAATGCAAAAATGCAAGACACACACACAACAAGAGCAATGATCACCTAAGTATGTCTAGGTACCTGCTTTGATACCAATTGAAAATACTATAAAGCGAGTGTCTACTAACCTAGAGAGAGAGGGGGGGGGGGGGGGGGGGGGGGGGGGTGTGTGAATAGGTTTTAGCTGATATTTTACCAACTTTCCTACTTAGTCAATTTCAATAAGGCTACCTTATATTAGCAATCAATCAATCCAAAAAATAAAATGCAGAAATACAATAAAAACACAAGGATTGATTTACGTGAGAAACCCTCTAACTGGGCAAAACTCACGGGCTATCCTTCTAGCCACACATGGTCCTCAAATCCACTATTTGAATGAAAGTTTACAACCTAGGTTGACCTCTCGTCACACCATTCTTGGTCACTAACCCTTTCACTCTACCCAATGAGCTTTTAATAGTGATTCTAGACCAAAAGCTTGTGCACTAATCCACTTAGTCACAAAGCTTAACAATCAATGAAAAGATATAGCAACCTATGTGAATATATGAATATTATAATATGCAACTAATGATAGGCTACACTAAATGCTTATCTAGGAATTTAAAGATGACAAAAAGTGAAAATCCTAGTTATCAATATCTAAATGCAAAGCAAGTAGTTTTAGCTAGAAGGGTAAAATAGTCCTAAATTCTAGCTATCAATGAACATATATTCTCAACCAACAAACAACAACTTAAGCATGTTATAAATACCATTAAATATAAAGACATGCATTAAATCAACATTTAAAGCTAAACCTAGGCACATAAGAACACAAAATTGCTAAGGAGATATATGGCTTGTTCAAAATACCTAGTCAATAGATGCAAGAAGAATCCATGATGAGATGATGTTTGTGAGACGCTAGATGCTCATGGATTGATGTTTTGTTGAGTAAAGGTGGGTTCTTGGGAGTTTCTCTCTCTTAAAGAAGCTTGGTCTCTCCAAAAATGGCTTCTTGAACTCACAAAAATGAGTAAGGAAGAATAGAGAACATAAATATATGGGAGCCCTTGTAGGGAAAAATACGAAAACGCAACGGAAGCGAGACTAAAACAAATTTAGTATAGTTTAAAATTTTTTCAATATTTGAACCTTAACCCTTTAATTAATTAAACATACATATATTCAAAAGATATCATACCTCTTGTCGCGTGATCCGATTGACTTAGCGTCGATGGTAATCCGTAAGATCTTCCAATCCGATCACGAACGTGAATCACCTAGGAGCGTGGTCTCCCTATTCTTTAAATTGCGTACCTGAGAATGGAAAAATGAAATCTTCTTTCTTGATCGTTAATCACAAAAACTCCAAGATCCTAGAAAGATTGTTCCGGTCACTTTTGAATTCACAATCGTTATGATTGAAACTCGTGTGAACCTAAATTGAAAGTGTGCACAAAACCTTTTTATGTAAAGGCTTGCAAGTGCATTATCGAATTTATAACTATCTTTCTCTCTTCCTCTTGGCCGAATTTTCACTATGTTCTAGAGTTGGAATTTTTTTTATTCAAAAGCAAGAGAATAAAAAATTCTTTCTCTCAAAAAACAAAAAACTCTTTTTTTCTTCCTATCACTATTAATTCCGAAATTAATAATATATAGGTATACAAATCCTTTCCTAAAGAGGATTTACTTGGTGGGAAAGAATCCTATCTCTAAGTGGATTTATTTGATGACAAAGAATCCTTTTTCAAAAAAAGATTTGTTTTCTACACAAAGACTCCTAATCCAACTCAAATAGTGTATTTGTGATTATATTAAAATTCCTTGTTTGATTAGATAAATAAATTCTTTAGTTATCTACTTACCAAATTAAGTCTTTTATATTTATTATACTACTATAATAGTTTACTACTAGGAAACATAATTCCTAGTCAGACAAATATATTGATTTTTAATTAAATAATTAATTGATTTCCATTTAATCAAACAATAAAATAAAATAATATTTTAGGCTATTATTATAGCCTTGCCGCCCACACAAAAAATATGGGCAAAATATTATTTTCTTATCTTATTTAATCCATTCAGGCTTTAAATAAAAGCCCACATGTGAACCAGACCCATTCTTACTAAAAGAAACAAGCCCACATACCTCTCATTAATATATTAATATAATTTGAGCAGCCCATTAAATAAATAATATGCAAATTATATTCTTAATATATTAAATACAATTCTAGATGGACCCATAAATTAGTCTGGTAGAATATTTCAAGTGATCCATGTAAGTCCGTGTGGAATGGGGATCTTGGCGGGCTATCTAAATTTAAGCTTCAATAGACATAACCTAATCACAATCAACAAATGATTCACTTAGGTCCGATCTATTAATTTCAACTCATTCCACTAAAGAGCTAAAATTGAACTCTTAAATAAAAATAGAATAAGAAGATGTTTCTCATTTATACCCTAGACAATCTTATTGGTGATAGTGTATCCTCGTGTATAATATCAGTAATCGCCAAGAGCTCATAGACCGCCTATAGCTCTCCTAGTTAACATATTTACTCATATGACCACGTTTTGAACTTGGATATTTTAACTTGTCCAGAAGCCACGTTTTCAATAGACATTATCTAAAACTCAACGTTGAGATTTAATATCCAATACCTCAAAATATCCATATGATAATATTATACTCTCATTCAATAAATTGAGCCACGATGTCCATAGCTATAAATGAAGTCCTCTATCGATTAACAAATGAATACTACCAAACTATCGAGGATAGACTATGCTATATAATCGTACTCATTGATAGCTCAAATTATAAGACTTGCAATCATAAGTCCATCATTTATCTCAGGATTAAGATAGACTCTCTGATTGTCCTCATAATGAAAAGACTTGTATCTACTGACGGTTCTAGATAAAATATTTCATTGTGATCCTGTTCAATGCACCCAGTGGGCTAGATTCTTTTAGTCGAAGACCCTTTCGATGATTTTAGACTCATCATAACTCATTTGATCCTACTCAAATGCCAGCAAAAGAATTCTACAACTTTATCAAGATAAAGGTGCCCAACCTTTAATTTAAGTTGTGAACATTTATTCAAGACTAACTAAAGAATTGTGTCTACCTCATACATATCCAGATGTACGAACAATTCTTCCTTTCTCATAGTCTTTTGACCTTATGATTATTTACTTTGACAATTATCATTATAAATGCTATAAGATTTTGTAAAACCAGAAATCACTTTATTAATATGAAAAGATTGTCAATTACAATATTACACTCTTGCTATTGAGCATAATCCTAACAGCCCTAGTCAAAACTGCGTCGTTTTGAACTTAGGGCATAAAATCCCATCAATACCGCTCTGTGTACCGTGTCTCGGGTAGATTGTCCAGACCGCGGTACATACATCAGTGCACCTACTGAACAACACCGCGGTACATGCCGTTTTGTATACAGGTGCATAGGCCGCAGTATAGACAACAGAGGCCTACTAGACTACACCGCGACTTGGACTGCTGTGCGTGCAAGTGCATAGGACGCGGTACAAGAAGCATGACCCTACTGAGGTGTATCGCTTTGTATGCCGCGGTGCAAGCATAGCTTGCCAAGCGGTCTAGGCCGCGCTAAGAGAAGAAATTCTCTTTTCCAGGCAAACTCAAGACACTAAGTATTGTGCAAAATGTGCAAGTGTGGAGTGTGATAAATGGCATACAATGCATCATTCAATTACATGTAAACAAGAATATAATGCATGCCGGTGAGTGTGTGCAACTAGATCTCTTCAAAGAGAGTTAAGCAAGTGATATACCTTTGACGTGCTCTTGAACATGAGGATGTCATCAAAGCTTGATCATGAACAATGACACCTAATCTACCCTTACAAGCAAAACCTCCAATGTGGTTTGTCAACGAAATGAGCCAATCAAAACATAAGGAACTTATAATCTCCTCCTTTAGCTATTTCGTGACAAAACCACCACTCACAAATCATCCTCACAAGAAGCAAATAAAACAAGAGGTCAACAAAAGTTATTCTATATTACAAAGAGATGCCTACAAACTATATCTTCAAGTGATATACCTTTGACGTGCTCTTGAACATGAGGATGTCATCAAAGCTTGATCACGAACAATGAGACCTAATCTACCCTTATAAGTAAAACCCCCAATGTGGTTTGTCAACGAAATGAGCCAATCAAAACATAAGAAACTTATAGCTATAAATTATTAACGCTCAGCCCAAGCGCACTTAAGGCCACAGTCACCATCACCATCTTTTCTTTTCTTTTTCTGTTTCTGTTGTTGTTTTTTTTATCTTTTTTGTAGGTTTTTTTTAGAGAAGACGACCTATCTGATTCGACTAGTCCAACCATGCTACTTGGGCCTAATTCATACTTGACCTAATCCACTAATTGTAGAACGATCCTCTACAGTTTGGCGCCCATCGCAGCTTGACAGAAGAACTAGTTGGATCGAACAAAAGACTTCAAAAATTTTTGGAGATAGGAAACACCTTTACCGTAGAGGAGCAGATCGCTATGTTAACAGCCTAAATGGTCGCGAATGCTGAAAGACTGCGGGTGCTTGAAGCGGAAAACGTTGCCGTTAGAACTCACAAAACTGAATTACAGGCCATAATCGACTGGACACCCAACAACGTAACTCTAGAACCCCTAGTCCAGTGCTCGATAATGAACGAAACGTATACAGGACAACCCCAACCTTCTTCACGAATCCTCCAAACCCAGAAACGAATGCCAACTAGGGTTCGAGCCATGATGCAATGCAAACGGTAAAAGCTGAAGCAAACCCGTCGGATCCACAAATACAACATGAAATGTCGCATGCGCCAAATCTAGCTGTCGATTCACGACATGAGAACATTTTGAAGACCCCAGTGTTGCTTCAGTCCATACCGAATTTGGTAACGCTAAATACTAGTTTGCATTTGTTTACTAACCCTGAGCTTTCTTCCCAGGTTTGTAGAAACGGAAGCCTTCATTCAAAGGATCCTCGAAGTGCCAACACCCATCAAGAAAAGCACGGCGAACAGCTTCCCAGATTCCCCCTTTGTCGACGTCATCGTGCTCGTCGAGCTTCCTAGGAAGTTCAGTTTCCTCAACATGAAGCAGTTCGAGGGCACGACAGATCCAGATGACCACATAACGCAATACAAGCAGCTTATGTTCACTGCGGTGATCCCACGCGACCTTAGAGAAGCATGCATGTGCAAGGCGTTCGGATCCAGCCTCGGTGGCCCCGTCTTACAGTGTTATATGGATTTGCCAAAAAACTCTTCTTTTACGCAGCTCATAGACACCTTTGTGGAGCAATTTGTAAGTAGTCGAAAACTCGAGAAACACTCGAACGACCTTTAAACAATAACCTAGAGAAGCGGAGAGAACTTGAGAACATATGTCCAATGATTTTACAGAGAAAATATGTAAATCCCGCATTACAACCAGTCAACAGAAATTTTAGCCATTAGGAAAGGACTTCGATTCGACTCTGATCTTTACAATGATCGTGCCAAAATTGTCATACATTTTGGACCTCAATTCCATATCCTTTAGCTTGTTTTCGAGCATATTTTGGTATATAATGGCTCGTTTAGTAGTGATTGCAGACAGTCAATGGATTTCAGGTGTTGGAGGTGAAAATCGGGACCTTCGGGGGAAAAACAAGTCAAATGAGCCAAAAGAAGAGTGAAGTGCGCGGGTCCCTACGTGGGTAACCATACCCGCGCATGTCCAAGACTTCGCTGGTCCATTCTCGTGAAACCAACAGCGCACTGGGAGATCAGAGGCCAAGAATTGTTAGTGCGCGGGTCACTGCACGGGTTCCTTACCCACGGATCGCGTGTTCCAGCTAGGAAAAAGTCTCATTTTTAGCTATTTTAATAAGGGCAAAGTCGTCCTTTCACGCCTATTTTGTGTCTTAGCCTTTCAAACCTATAAATACACCACTTTGCCACAAGACCCATCATTCATTGACTTCATCCTTTCCATGCACCAAACCCTAGAGCCTTCTCCTCATAATCAAGAGAGAAATGAGCTTCCAAAGGCATCCATGGAGGTTTTCCTCCATGAATTGCCTCCCCATCATCACTCTCTACTTGCAACCACCCATCTTTGGAGGAGATTTAAGAGGACAGAGCACTCTACCTTGTCTATGAGGAGGAGGAGCTTCAATGGAGCTTGGAGATCCGCGATGACAGTTTGGTCCCTCTCCGAGCTTAGAGATCCGAGAGTGACACCTTGGGTTTCTTCTATTTACTCTTCTCTTGTTATTTTCTTCTTTGATGTGTATCCTCATTTGGGAAATATGTAAACCCTAATACTAGTTCCATTTATTTGATTGACTTGTATTTGATTTCTTCTTGTATTGTCCAATTCAATTGCACTTAATTGATTCTTGACTTGTATTAAGTAGGATTGACAACCCAACTCTTGATGCATGTTTAGGAATAGCTCTTGTTTTTACATTCATGGCATGTAGAGTAGAAATTGATCTGTGTTTATAATTCAGATTAGGAGTAGATTAATGTAATTTAGGAGTAGATTAATTAAGCATCCCATGACTGATCATATGTCGATGGATTATTCGAAATGTATGTTTTGGATTGACTTGAGTGCTTTTGTTTGTTTAGGTGGAAATCATGAAGAATATACACTCTACATTTGTAGGTTTCGATTCTATAAACCTACATGCTTACGCGACCCTTGAGGGTTGCTCGTATGATACATTCTTTGAGAGTAACAATCAGGTCGCGACTCTTGGCCATTACTCGTACGATACACTCTCGACGAGTAGTGGTCGATGGTCCATTTATGCTTAATGCCTCCATTGGTTGTTGCTTACACGTGATGGTGAGTAGCTATCGGTGGTCGATCTTATGTTTATCTCTTTAATATACATGCTTAAACGCGGTCCTTGGTGGTTGCTCATGCGATACACTCTAGGTGAGTAGCTTTAGAGGACCAGACGATTCTCCCATTGCTAGATCTAGAGGTCATACTAAAGGCTAGGTTGAACCCAATATAAGAGTGTCTTTGTAGTTAGTTATTTTAGGTGGCGCGAATGTTTTGGTGGACATGAGTACCATATGTATCCATTTTCTTACATCTCTCCTATCAATTCTATTTTTGTTTATCTCATTTAATCACCATTCTCACCCCTCCATGTTCTCTTATGTTTTCTTTGTTTGTTTCTTTTCATTGCTCTTGTTAACACACACCAATATCACCATTGCCATGTTCTTATTTATATTGCTTTCAATACGGATGACACCTCCCTGTAGACGATACCCTCGCTTATCGCTTTACTAAGTTTTCAAAAACTTTAGAGCACATTGCATATGAACAACTTTATAAATATCTTTTGAATTTGTAATTTTTTAACGACAGAAAAAGTGAGTATCAAAGGAGCTCACCAAATATCCATGTAAGACAATGGAAGACGTGTTGGCAAAAGTGTGGCCCCAGATCAAATGGGAGGAGGACGAGGCGAACTATATCGAAAAAACCAACAACTACAACAGGCGCAACGACTGTGTCGATCTAAGATCGAACGACAGAAGAGTCGAACCCTACCTAACAGGGAATAGACGCGACAATAACTCCCGTTATAATGGACATAACGACAGAAGGCCATACAATTAGAACTTGTAAGTTCCTTATATTTTTGATTGGCTCATTTCGTTGATAAATCATATTGGGGATTTATTTTGTAAGGGTAGATTAGGCTTCATTGTTTATGATCAAGCTTCAAGGGCATCATCATTCTCAAGAGCACTTCAAAGGTATATCGCATGCTTAATTCTCTTTGAAGAGGTTTTAGTTGCACACACTCACATCTTATGCATTTGTATTGACATACATGTATTGTTGTACACACACACTTCTTGCATTTAAGTTGATTAAATCTGGAGTTGATGGGCTGTCCAGTGCGTTAGGCGACATGCAAGGCCACTTGTGCATGTCGCTTGACAAGTCGCCTTAGGCTTGTATTTTTCCTCCATTGTGTTAGGCGACATGCAAGGCCACTTGTGCATGTCTCCTCAGATGTTGCCTTAGTCTTGTAGTTTTTCTCACAGTGTGTTAGGCGACTTCCAAGGTGACTTGTGCATGTCGCCTTACATGTCTCCTCAGGTACTTAGTTTTTCTCACAGTGTGTTAGGTGACTTCCAAGGCGACTTGTGCATGTCACCTTACATGTCGCCTCAGGTACTTCATTTTTTCTCATAGTGTGTAAGGCGACTTCCAAGGCGACTTGTGCATGTCGCCTTGCATGTCACTTTTGTCACCCGAACAGGGCAATTCAGGTATTTCACACCAGCTCATTTTTTTTGGTCCCTATAAATACATCATCTTCTCCATCATTCAACCCTAGAGCACTGAAAATTAAACCTTTAAGTGAGAGAAAGTAAATCCAAGAGAGAGAGAGCTCCAAGAAGTCATTTTTACTCAACCAAACTCATACCTATGTGCATCTAGCTCCATTCTTGCTTCTATTCTTCATGGGTCTTCATACTTTTCTTGACTAGGTAATCAAACATGTCTTAGAAATTCCTTTTTATCTTTAAAATGTTCTTGTTTACCTAGGGTTAGCAGTTATTTGTTAATTAATTGCATGTTTATTTGGTTTAGCATGACTTGAGTATGTTTGTGATTGTGTTTGTTGATTGAGATTGCATGTTCATTGATAGCTATCATTTAGTTACTTTTTGCCCTTTAGCGAAATCTTCATGCATTTGCATTTAGATATTGATCTCTAAGATTTGCACTTATTGAAATCTTTAAATCCCTAGATAAGCATTTAGTGTAGCATAGAATTAATTGCATGATAGAATATTTTTACATATTCACATAGGTTGTTTAATCTCTTCATTGATTGTTAAGCTTTGTGACTAAGTGGATTAATGCACAAGCTTGTTGGTCTAGGATCACTATTAAAGGCCCGTTGGGTAGAGTGAAAGGGTTAGTGACCAAGTAGGTGTGACTTGAGGTCAACCTAGGTTGTAAACTTTCATTCAAATAGTGGATTTGAGGACCGTGTGTGGCTAGAAGGATAGCCCATGAGTTTTGCCCAGTTGAAGGGTTTCTCACGTAAATCAATCCTTGTGTTTTTATTATTTTCCGCATGTTTATTTTGGATTGGTTGATTGCTAATATGGGGTAGCATTATTAAAATTGATTAGGTTGAAAAGTTGGTAATAAATCAACTAAAACCTATTCACCCCCCTCTAGGTTAGTAGACACACGCTTTATAGTATTTTCAGAACCCACCAAAAACTGGTCGATCGCAAGCCCCACTCCCAAAATATAACCTTAGCATTGAACCAGTTGACCTTGTTGCAGTAATGAAGGATATGGGGAGAACAGTCAAGTGGCCAAGGAAGATGAACGCCCCACCTGAACATCGAGACACTCGCTTTCGATGCAAGTTACATGGAGATCACATCCATCGAACATAAGATTGCAATGCCCTAAAGCTCGAAGTGGCAGAACTCTTGAAGTGAGGACACCTGTTAGAGTACTTAACCGACAAAGGAAAGGAGATTGCCTCTCAACGAGAAGAAAAATAGCAGACTAGTTTGGAGGACGGACCACCAGTACCGCCCCTGCAAGAAAGAGTGATCAACTATATAGCAGGTGGATTAAAGGTCAGCGGTGTGAGCTACTCAGTTGCGAAGAGACACACTCGACAAGTGTCGAACACAGAGATTCAGCCCAACAGAGAATTTCGATGAAACGGTCACCTTCAAGTCATCCGACAAATCAGATTGGTTTTCTCCCTATCATGACGCTCTTGTTATTTCATTATTTATATCTAACTGTTTAAATAAATGAATTTTGATTGATAACGGTAGTTCCTGCAACATTCTGTTTTACAGTGCTCTCCTGAGAAATACAGGTTGACGAATCAAAAATCAGTCACCGAACGACTATGTTAACAGGGTTCAGCGGCGAACAGAAGAGTACATTAGATGAAATCGTACTACCAGTGTATGCCGAATGAGTAAATCTATATATCAGTTTCCTGGTGCTCGAATGTCAATCTCCATACAACGCCATCATTGACAGGCCCTGGATACATGAGATGAAAGTGATCCCTTCGACCTACCATCAGATGATCAAGTTTCCTACCAAGTGGGGATTATGAGAAATAAAAGGCGAACGGAGAGCCACGAGAGAGTACTACCAAAATGCAATGAAGAAAAAGAAAAAGAAAATAGTTATAACAACTACAAGAGTCAGCGGTCGAGTCGACTCCAAGTAATCCGAAAGTTAAAGAACTTGATGAAGTGTCGATCGACCCCAAACACTAGGAGCACAAAGTTTCGATTGGGTCTAGACTGCATGATGAAGTCTGAAACTAGCTGATCGATTTTTGAAGCAACAACACGACAACTTTGCCTGGTCGCACTCAGATATGGTCAGAATCGACCTGCATTTAATTGTTCATCAATTGCAGGTTGACCCCGATCACCCATCAGTAAAACAAAAGAGGAGGAAGTTCGCACTAGAAAGAAACCAGATAATCAACAAAGAGGTGTAGAAACTGATTGACATCGGGTAAGGTAGAGAAGTTAAATACCCCGACTGGCTGGCCAACGTCGTGGTCGTAAAAAAAAAGAACGGGAAATGGAACGTCTGCATCAACTTTACTATTAGGTTTTAGATTTGTGTTGGCTTGATTCCATAACAAAACTCTCTTTCTTTGTAATGTTTAGTTGCTTAGGTGGTTCATGATTGGAATAAGCTTTAAAGAAGAAAAGCAACTTCCCATGCAAAGCTCGTCTTCAAGAGGAAAAGTACTTGCTTGAATACTAAGGTATTGAGATCTTTCTTCCTCTTGCAAGGCGCTAGTGCACACACACACATTTCATAACATTTGTGTCCCTGCATCGTTGTGCTAAATTTAAAGGCACACACATACATTATATTCATATGTGTCCCTGCATCGTTGTACAAAAATTTGTATAACACATTCACACACTTGTTAAAGTATGCACATGCATTAGACTTAATTTGACAATTTTTGTAAACTTGCATGTTCTAGGACTATATCTAGGAAACTGCATACTTGTGTGTTCATGTGTTTGTTTGTTTGTGTTTTTATGTTATTGAACTTTATTTTGAGCTTATATTATGCTTTATTGAGTTCCGGTGATTTCAGTTACTCATTCATTAAGCTTCAAGTTCAAACTAGGAAGTTAAGAAACTTTCCGTGCTTTTATCATACATGGTGTTCGTCCTTGTTTTTCAAGTTGAATTATATATTTTTTGAGAAAGTAGTCTTGACATCTTTTGAACATAAGGGCATACCGGTTTGTAATCAAAAAACGGATTTGAATTCAGAGTTCTGAGGCCAGAGAACGGTCGAAGAACATTTCAGTGCGCGAGGAGAGTTTAGAAGGCAAAAACGGGGAAGCCAAGCAACTCTCCCCGTGGAGGAGCGTGGCCTACACGGGAAGGGCTGCCTTCTGCCCCCATGGAGACCACGCACCTCCACGGGAAGCAGAGGTGGCTGCCCCCAATTGGTGGTTGAAATCCTTCTTGCTTTCCCTCCTTTATATATCACTTTCCCTCTCATTTTCAAAGATAACTTGGTGGTGGAAAAATCGAGCAGAAATTTTCTCTAAATTTTCTCATCTTCCAAGCACCATAACTCTCTCAAATCAACTCCGATTTTAGATTTTCAAAAGCCGAAATTGTTGGTCTTGAAGATAGGAACAAATCCCAAGTATTTTCAGAGTCAAATAATGCACATATGTTTTGAGATGATCTGATTTCAGTTCGAGTGTCATTGTTTGTAAGTGAATCAATTCTTTTCATTTTTCTTTCTTGATCTTCTTAATGATTCTTCTTATATGAGTTGAAGAAATGTTGAGAATGATTTTGATTCCATTTTTATGATTTTTTTGATGAAATTTCATGATTAGTTCATTCTTTGATTGAATATCATTTTTGCTAATCTTGAAGAACATGAGTTTAAATCTAGAATCTATTTTGTGCATTTGATCTTAATTGATGATTTCTAGATTTGATCAATTGTTTTAAGAACTAGAATTTCTTAATTATGATTTTGATTTATTATAACTTAGTTCTTGATTTTATTTTGTTTTTGGTTGTTGAATATGATGAAAACTTCAAGTGTTAATTTGTTCACTTGATTTCAAAGTTAGCTGTGTGATTTTCATTGAAAAACTTGTTGTACTAGCTTTGATTGACATGTTTAGGTTTCTAGATGAATGAGTTTGAACGTTTAATCTAGATTTCTATTCACATGTTCATAAGGATTAGTTACATTTGCTTAAGAGCTTGTTTTGTGCAAAAACTAATTCTGTATAGAGTGTGTTTGATCAACTTGCTTTATTTGTTTGTGTTTGCATCATTTTCATCCACTTAGATCATTTTCCTTGTAAGAGGTTTGAAGTCACATTCCTTAGAGTGATTCTTTGGATTGTGCATTGGAAGTCGCATTTTGGAGAGGTGTTCTTCAATTTGTACAAGGAAGTCTTGGCTAGGATCGGGGTGATCCGAATAGCTAAGCAAGGAAGTCTTGGCTAGAGTCGGGAGGACTTGGATAGCTAAGCATTGAAAGTCTTGGCTAGGATTGGGGTGATCCGAATAATTAAGCAAGGAAGTCTTGTCTAGAGTCGGGGTGACTTGGATAGACAAGCAAGGGAGCTTCCTAGAGACGTGTGGTCTTGGATAGGAAGTTGGCATAGTAAGTTCACTAGGCCCGAGGGTAAAATAGGTATTGATAGCTTAGAGAGTGAATCTAGTGTTGATTGCCTCTTGAGTGTGTAACATTTATTTGTCATAGTGAATTCCTTTTACCGGTGGTTGTGGTATCAACCCCGTGGATGTTTCTTCTTTTGAGGTTTTACCACGTAAATATCCTGTATTGATTTTTGATTTTGATTGTGTTCATTTTCTTTAAACTTGTATTGATTCATCCTATGCTTAATTATATTCATATTGCGTTGTTGAATCAATATACTTGCTATAACTTGTGAAATTGACTATCTTGTGATTAAAAAGAAATAGCAAGAATTTTGAGGCTATACCTATTCACCCCCCTCCTCTGGGTATATTTGACACTATAACATTAAGGGAATTTCATTTACAGATCTCAACAAAGCCTGCCCCAAAGATCCGTTCCCACTTCCACACATCGACATGCTAGTCGATACCACGGTGGGACATGAACTTCTCAGCTTCATGGATGCTTTCTCTGGCTACAACTAGATCCTGATGCATCCGAACGACCAGGAGAAAATCACTATTAAAGGCCTGCGGGTAGCAAGGACGGATTAGTAACCGATTAGGTGTGATGTGGTCAACCTAGGTTGTAATCGTTTTTGCAAATAGTGGATTTGAGGGTTTGATTGGCGATTAGGCCCGTGAGTTTTTACCCTAGTTGGAGGGTTTCTCACGTAAATCATATCATTGTGTCATTTTGTTTATTCCGCATTTTTATTATGGCAATGATTGATTATGTTAGAGATTAAGGGTTGTGTTGTTTAATTTTGATTAATCAAAAAGATGGCATTTAATTTGGTTAAAACCTATTCACCCCCTCTAGGTTAGTTTATACACTCTTAGAGTATTTTCAATTGGTATCAGAGATGGTTCCTTAACATAATTAGGAGATCCCTTGCTCTCTAGGAGTGTCTTGCATTAGTTTCCTTTTTTTTTGTTAATGTGTCTTGCTTGTTTTGTTTTATTTTGTTTGATTGATTGCATTCATCTCATTCTCCCTTAAACACCATGAGTGGAAATGCATATGAGCGAGAGGAAGCATCGAGTACAAGACCTCCACTTCTAACGGGGGTTAATTACTCATCATGGAAAGGAAAAATGGAATCCTACCTGTGCCAAATTGATTATCGAGTTTGGATGGTGATTGAGGATGGTTACACATCACTTACCAAGACTCTCGAAGATAAAAGCGTCGTGCCAAAGCTAAAATCGGAGTGGGATACCAAAGACTTTGAAGCCTCCAAATTGAACAACAAGGCCATGCATGCTATCTTGTGTGCAGTGGATGAAAATCAACACAAGCTAATCCAAACCACAAGGAATGCACATGAAGTATAGACAATATTGGAGATGGCACATGAAGGAACAGACGTGGTAAAAGACTCCTAGCTACAAGTCCTTCAAACCCAATTTGAGTCATTGAAGATGGAAGACCATGAGTGCTTCAATGAGTTCCAAGTGAAGCTAATGGATATTGTCAACCAAAGTCACCAATTGGGCGATCCATACTCGAATAGGAGGATATATCAAAAAATCATGAGATCTCTCTCGGAGAGATTTGATGCAAAGGTGACCTGCTATTGAGGAGAATAGCAAATACAAGAAGATGAAGCCAAGTGAAATAATTGGCAAGTTGCTGGCTTTTGAGTCAAGAAGAGCCCCTACTTCAACAACACCTCAAAAGAAGCCAAATAGCATTGCCTTGAAGACCTCCACGGAAGAAAGAGAGGAAGAAGATTCAGATGGAGAAATGGCTCTAATGGTGAAGAGGTTCAAGCAATTTATGAAGTTTGAGAAGAAGAGGTTGGGTTCCAAGGGAAAATTCGTGAAGAGGAAGACTTCTTTCAAAAGGGTGGAGAAAAGTGGAGAGAAGGATTCCAAGAAGGGAATTCAATGTTATGAGTGCAGTAGTTATGGTCACATTGCCCTCGAATGTGCCAATCTAAAGAGGAAAAAGAAAGGAAAGACCATGGCGGCAACTTGGAGTGATAGTGACTACTTAGAGGAGGAAGAAAAGTCTTCGGATGATGAAGATCAAGTTGCCAACTTCATTGCATTTACCTCATCTCATAATGTCAAGGAAGTTATGAGTGGCAAAGAAAAGGAGAATGACAAGATAGAAGAAGAACAAGAGCACTCAAGCAATGGAAGTATTTCATCCGAGTCCTAAGCATTAATTTGATGAGAAAATGAACTATGAAGACTTCATGGAATACTTCAAAAGTTCTAGAGCTAAGAAGAAAAAGGAGATACAAGAGTTGAAGAGGAAGAACCTTGAATTGACCTCTAAGATGATTCACTTGAGTGAGGAAGTGAAAAGAACAAGAGAAAGGGAAGAAAGCTTGAAATTGGAACTTGTTGTGGTGAAGAAGAGTGAAGAGAGCTTAAGGAAGGAGCTTGGAGAGGCAAAATGTGTGATTGCCAAGATGACCTCCGGAACCTAGAAGCTTGACAAGATGCTATCAATTGGGAAGAGCCCTAGTGATAAGAGGGGCTTGGGATATGAGGAAGATATGAATACCACTTCTTTGAAGAAGACTACTTTTGTCAAGAGTCAAGAGGTTGAAGAAGTCAAAATCTCATAACAAACTACAAGAAGAATTGAAGTTGGAGAGTCCTCAAAACATGCTCAAGTCAAAGCTTTAACAAAAGCTCAAACACAACAAGTTAGAGGATTTCAATCAAGACCTCCACATACAAGGATCCCTTCTCCACAATCAAGGATCATGTATGCTCAACAAAGAAGACATGCTACTTTGGCTCAACAAAGAAGACATGCTACTTTGGCTCAACCACAAAAGAGAGATTTTTTTCAACATCAAAGGACTACTCAAATGAGAAGGAAGCCTTAAATGGTTACACAAGGCTATGGTATGAACTCCTACTTCACTCCTACTTGTCATTATTATGGTATTGAAGGCCATATAAGGCCTAATTGCATTAAGTATATCAAATTGTGTAGATTTGAGAACATGATTGAGAAAAATATGCTTAGAAGAGCCAAAAAGCATGCACCTAGGGAACTTAGAGCCAATGAACCCAAGGCTCCTAGGATTGAAAATATTGCACCTAGGTGGACTAGAAAAGATGAGTATTTTTGCTATGTGGCTCAAGTTGCTTTAAAAACCAATGCCTCCAACACTTGGTATCTTGTGTAGGGAAAAATTGCTTAAAACCGCAGCGGAAGGCGAAAAAATAATTTTCGTATAGTTTAAAATTTTTCTAAAGATTTGAACCTTAACCCTTTAATTAATTAAACTCAAATATACGGTTAGAGTTAAATACCTCTTGTCGCGTGATCCGATTGACTTACGTCGATGGTAATCCGTAAGATCTTCAATCCTAGCACGTACGTGAATCACCTAGGAGCGTGGTCTCCCTTTTTCTTTGAATTGCTTACCTTAGAATGAATGTATGGAATTTCTGATCTTGATCTTCAATAGTAAAACACCAAGAGCCTAAAAAAATAGTTCCGGTCACTTTTGAATTCACAATCAATATGATTGAAACTCGCGTAACCCTAAATCGAAAGTGTGCTCAAAACCTTTTGATGTTAAAGGCTTGTAAGTGCACTATCGAATGAGAACTTATTTTCTTTTTCTCTCTTGGCCGAAAATCTATGTGTATAGAGTAGGATTTTTTATTTTCAAAACAAACAAAAATCTCTCTCTATTTTGCTTCTTGGTGGCCGAAAATTCATAACCTTATATTTATAGGTTGGCCGAATTTTCTCCTTCACCAAGTAGGGTTGGCCGAATTCATTGAATAGGAAATCTAGGGTTGGTTAATTTCCTTACTTGAAAAGGAATTGTCCTTTTCCCTAATTCCTATCAATTCAAGAATCCTAACCCTTGTAGGACTAGTGGTGGCCTGAATTCTTTGTATAATAAGGAGTGTATGTGGACTTAATCCTTACCACATTAGGACTCCTATCACTTAAAAGAATTCCAACCCTAATCCAACACATAGTATTTAATTTACTGATCAGGAAAAGATTTTGATTTAAACTATTAATTAATTAAATAATTAATTAATTCCCATTTAATCAAAACAATAAAATAAAATAATATCTTGGGCTATTTTATTTAGCCTTGCCGCCCACACCATGTATATATGGGCCCAATATTATTTTTCTTATTTTATTTAATCCATTAGACTTTAAATAAAAGCCCGCATGTGAACCAGACTTATTCTTACTAACAGAAACAAGCCTACATGTCTCCTTTTAATATATTAATATAATAGTGAAGCCCATTAAATAAATAATAGACATATTATATTCTTAATATATTAAATGCGATTCTAGATGGACCCATAAATTGGTTCGGTAGAATATATCAAGTGATCCATGCAAGTACGTGTGGATTGTGGATCTTGGCAGGGCTATCTAAATTTAAGCTTCAATAGACATAACCTAATCACAATCAACAAATGATTCACTTAGGTCCGATCTATTAATTTTAACTCATTCCACTAAAGAGCTAAAATTGAACTCTTAAATAAAGATAGAATAAGGAGATGTTTCTCATTCATACCCTAGACAATCTTATAGGAGATGGTGTATCCTCGTGAATAATATCAGTAATCGCCAAGAGCTCATAGACCGCCTATAGCTCTCCAAGTTACCATATTTCCTCATATGACCACATTTTGAACTTGGATATTTTGACTTGTCCAGAAGCCATGTCTTCAATAATCATTATTGAAAACTCAACGTTGAGATTTAGTATCCAATACCTCAAAACATCCATATGATAATATTATACTCTCATTTAATAAATGGAGCCGCGATGTCCATATCTATAAATGAAGTCCTCTATCGATTAACAAATGAATACCACCAAACTATCGAGGATAGACTATGCTATATAATCGTACTCATTGATAGCTCAAATGATAACACTTGCAACCATAAGTCCATCATTTATCTCAGGATTTAGATAGACTCTCCGATTGTCCTGATAATGAAAAGACTTATATCTAGTGACGGTTCTAGATAAAGTATTTCATTGTGATCCAGTTCAATGCACCCAGTGCACTAGATTCTTTTACTCGAAAACCTTTCGATGATTTTAGACTCATCATAACTCATTTGATCCCACTCAAATGCTAGTAAAAGAATTCTACAACTTTATCAAGATAGAGGTGCTCAATCTTTAACTTAAGTTGTGAACGTTATTCAAGACTAACTAAAGAATTGTGTCTACCTCATACATATCCGGATGTACAAACAATTCTTCATATCTCATAGTCTTTTGACCTTATGATTATTTACCTTGACAATTATAATTATAAATGCTATAAGATTTTGCAGAATCAGAAATCACTTTATTAATATGAAAAGATTGTCAATTACAATATTACACTCTTGCTATTGAGCATAATCCTAACATCTTGATAGTAGGTGTTCTAGGCACATGATGGGAAACAAGAGTTTCTTTGAGACTCTTCTGATGGAGGATGGTGGATTTGTCACCTTTGGTGATGGTTCACGGGAATCGTTCATAGGGAAAGGTAATATAGATGGCTTGCAAGCAAATCTCATAAGTATATCACATTTAAGTGATGAAGGGCTTTCCGTTATGTTTGGCAAAGTTGATTGCTCTATTCTTAAGGAAAATGGGCAAGTTCTTTTAAAAGGCAAGAGATCAAGTGACAATTGTTATTGTCTTGAATCTAGTAACATCTCTTGTAACTTGTCTGGTTGTGAGCAAGTTGAGTTGTGGCATCAAAGATTTGGACACATGAATTATAGTGACTTGAAAGTCCTTGAGAGGTTAAATGTTGTAAGTGGCCTCCCCAAGCTTGGGAAGAGGTTTGAGGGAGTTTGTGGACCTTGTCAACAAGGGAAGCAAACCAAAAGAGTGCACAAGAAGGGAAAATACCTTTCCACCAAGGAGCCATTGGAACTCCTTCATATGGACCTCATGGGTCCCATACAAACTGAGAGTCTAAGTGGTAAAAGGTATATTCTTGTGGTGGTTGATGACTTCTCTAGGTTCACTTGGACCTACTTTCTTAGAGAGAAGTCCGAAGCCTTTGATAAATTTAAACTGCTATGTGTCAAAATTCAAAATGAGAAAAATTCTCACATTATGAGCATTAAGAGAATTAGGAGTGATCATGGGAAAGAATTTGAGAATAGTAGCTTTGAGAGCTTTTGTAATGGTCTAGGTATTTCCTATGAATTCTCGGCTCCTAGAACTCCCCAACAAAATGGAGTTGTGGAAAGGAAGAATAGGGTTTTACAAGAGATGGCTCGGGTGATGTTGCTTAGAAACAAGGTTCCTAGGAACCTATGGGCCGAAGCCGTCAATACGGCTTGTTATATAGGGAATATAGTTTTTCTTAGACCTGGGACCAAACAAACATCCTATGAGTTATGGAAGGGAAGAAAACCCAATGTTAGCTATTTCCACATCTTTGGGAGTAAGTGCTATATTCTTAATGACCGAGATCAACTTGGTAAGTTTGATGCCAAGAGTGATGAGGGTATTTTCATTGGATATGCACTCAATAGCAAGGCCTATAGAGTTTACAATTTGAAAACTCGAAGTGTCATGGAATCATCAAATGTTGTCATTGATGATTGTAGGCCCAAAAACATTGTCCATGAGGAGGATGTTTGTGAGAATGGTGACCTTCCTTTGAAGGAGTGTGGTGAGACTTCAAGTGATGTGAAGTCAAATCATAGTGAAGAGGATGATCAACCTCTTGATAGAGATCCTTCTTTGGACTCTAAAGAACCCGCTCCATAGGTTAGACATCACCATGACAAGAATGACATTCTTGGAGATGTAAATGAGGGTGTTAGGACTAGGCGTCAAATAACTAATCAAATCAGCTATACTTGTTACACCTTTCAAGTTGAACCCAAAAAGGTTGATGAAGCCTTGAATGATGAGTTTTGGGTTCTTTCCATGCAAGAAGAGCTAAACCAATCTGAAAGAAATAAGGTTTGGACTCTAGTTCCTAGACCCAAGGATACTTATGTCATAGGCACCAAATGAGTGTATAGGAACAAGTCGGATGAGGATGGAAACATTGTGCCCAACAAGGCTAGGCTTGTGGCACAAGGATACTCTCAAATTGAGGGTATTGACTTTGAGGAGACTTTTGCTCCCGTTGCCCGTCTTGAGTCTATAAGGCTTCTTTTGTCCATTTCTTGTGTGTACAAGTTCAAGCTACACCAAATGGATGTTAAGAGTGCCTTCCTCTATGGCTTCTTGCATGAGAAAGTGTTAGTTGAACAACCCAGGGGTTTTATGGATCCATACCACCCCAATCATATCCATCGCCTCAAAAAGACACTTTATGGGTTGAAACAAGCACCGAGGGCTTGGTATGAGCGCCTCACTCTTTTTCTTGTTGACAATGGCTACTCAAGAGGTAGTGTTGACAAGACCTTGTTCATCAAGTGCAACAAAGATGAGCTTTTCATAGCTCAAATTTATGTTGATGATATTGTAATTGGTTCCACCAATGAGTCAAAAGTGAGACAATTTGTTGATGTCATGTCTCTTGAATTTGAAATGAGCATGGTTGGTGAACTCAATTACTTCCTAGGCTTGCAAATTAAGCAAATGCATGATGGGATATTCATATCCCAAGCTAAGTATGCCAAAAGCCTAATGAAGAAGTTTGGTCATGACAATGCCAAACATTGTGACACACCCATGAGTACCACTTTGAAGCTAAGCAAGGATGCTAGTGGTAAAAGTGTTGATCAAAGCTTGTATCGTGGCATGATAGGTAGTTTGCTTTACTTGACCGCAAGTAGGCCCGATATCTATTTTAGTGTGGGTGTTTGTGCTAGGTACTAAGCTAATCCCAAAGAATCTCACCTTGTTGCGGTGAAAAGGCTCATTCGATTTGTGAATGGTACCTCCAATCATGGGATTTGGTACTCCTTTGACACTAATCCAAGTCTTGTTGGATTTAGTGATGCCGATTGGGCGGAGAAGTATGATGATAGGAAGAGTACATTGGGTGGTTGTTTTTTTTCTAGGCAATAACTTGGTGTCTTGGTTTTGCAAGAAGCAAAACTCAACTTCCCTATCCACGGCCGAGGCGGAATACATAGCCACCGGTAGTGCTTGTACTCAATTGTTGTGGATGAAGCAAATGCTAGCCGATTATGGCCTATAGCAAGACACTCTCACTTTGTTTTGTGACAACATGGGTGCCATAAACATTTCTAAGAATCCTGTCCAACATTCTAAGACGAAGCACATTGACATTAGACATCATTTCATTAGAGAGCTAGTTGAGAGCAAAACTATTGCATTGGAGCATGTGGGAACTTATGAACAACTAGCAGACTTATTTACAAAACCCTTAGACACCATTAGGTTTGGCAACCTTAGCAAGTCTATTGGGATTTGTCATTTGGCTTGAAATGGTATGTCTTGACCCCATATGGGAAGCTCAAGCAAAGAGAGCAAGTTGGCATGAAAGTGCATTGTGCTACATTGATATATTTTACGCTCCTTCATTAATTGCTTGAGATGATCGGTTGTGCATATGCTTATGTTATTTTCATAATAAGTGTGCAAATTGCTTTTCTTGCAATCCATGTCATATTTATGTTCAAACATGCATTTTTGGACTAGGATATTTATTTTAGAAGTACAATTTGAATGACCTATAACTGATCTCCATGACATGATGTTTTTATTAATGACATGCTTTAAGTTGATATGCATGAAGACCTATTTTTGATTGCTTAAATATGAATGCAAAACTGTATGCATAAGCAAATGAGAAGACTAAACTAAATAAGGACCATGTGTCTATTCAATAAATAAGGATGTCTCATCCAAATTTATTCTTCTCTCTCTCTTTATTAGTTGAACAAGGCTACTATCATACGGGTATCTTACCCAGAAAAATCAAAAAGGTGCAAAAAGTCGCTCATGTCTTGTATCGCTTATAAAGTTTGATATAGATGCTTTTTAAATTGAATTTCTTATAAAAAATCTATAGCATTGCTTGAAATCATGACAATGGGTGAAAATTGGTTTGAATTCTTTTGGAAACCCTTGTTGTTTGCTTTGCCAAATATCATTGTTTTTGAACTTGAATGCAACATGTCTTGCTTGCAAAGCATCGTGTCACACATTTTCATCAAATAAAACTCCTTGATTCTCTCTTACTTAATTGAGTTGATAAAGTTGCTTATACGATCTTGTATATGTTTTGTGCTATGAGCTCTCCTTGCCAAAAACTTACCCATTAAGGAGGCCTCCCTTTGCCTATCTCATGACAAAAATGGGGAGAAGGGTTGTGAGCTTTAGTGGACTAGTAGTATCTTGTTTAGGGGGAGTTGAGAGTTGAGAGCAATCCTGTGGGGGGAGTATTGCATTGCATAGCATGATCACACTATTGATAGTATTAGTTCAATCTCTTGGGACTATTGCAAATGTTGTTTTTGTTGTTTATGGTTATTGAAAGTACCTCTCACACACTTGATCTTGGAAGGTATCCTTGCTTGCTTTGTTGATTGTGTATAGGTTGGATGGTTCTACAAGCTTTGGATTGACTTGAAGATGTTCAAGACTTAGACTATAGGGCTTTATTGTAACGTAGAAAATTTTGTTGACCAATCTTTTGTTTTTGTGAGGTTGCTTTGTGAGTGGTGGTTTTGTCACGAAATAGCCAAAGGGGGAGATTGTAAGTGCCTCACTTTATGATTGGCTTATTTCATTGACAAAATCACAATTGGGGTTAAACATTGTAAAATGGTAGATTAGGAATTGAAGATCTCCCATTGGACTTCAAGTGCTTCAAGAAAGGTAGATTACTTGACTCTACTTTTACTTGAAGAGATATAATTGCACACACTCACTTGCTTGCATTATATTCTTGTTTACATGTAATTGGATGATGCATTGTATGCCATTTATCACACTCCACACTTGCACATTTTTGCACATTACATAGTGTGTTGAGTCTGCCTGGAAAAGAGAGTTTTCTCTCTTAGCGCGGCCTAGACCGCTTGGCAAGCTCGGCTTGCACCGCGGCATATAGAGCGGTATAATTCAGTATGGTCATGCTTCTTGTACCGCTTCCTGTGCACATGCACGCCCAGCGGTCCCTGTCGCGGTAAACATCAGTAGGCCCCTGCTGCATAGACCGCTGGATGTGCACTTGCACGCACAGTGGCCCAAGTCGCGGTGTTGTCCAGTAGGCACACTGTTGCGTGTACCACGGTCTGGACACTTGCCTGAGCCGCTGTACGCACAGCGGTTATGACGGGATTTTGTTGTTGTTTTTCAAAACAGTGTCATTTGGTCTAGGGCATCATATATATATATATGTCCTTTCCCCTTCCTTATCTCTTTAGAGCTTCATAATCCATTCTCTCTCATTCTTTTTAAAGCTCAAGAGTGTCTTGCAAGAAAAGGTAGCAAGAAACCATTTTTGTTGTCCAAAACCCAATCACACATCATTCATTCATGGTTCTATCATCATCTAGTTTCATCTAGGATGTTTCTAAGCATAGGTCTTCATCAACATAGCTTACTTGGTAAGTAGAACACCACTCTCATCCATCTTTGTGTTCTTGCTTAACAAGAAATCTCTTTTATGCTTGTTTGCATTTAGATTATAATTTTTCATTATAAATAGAGATTTTTGTTGATGTTTGGGTTGTTGTATTGTGATAGCTATTGCATCTAGGAATGCTTTGATTTCATATAGCTAGGTTATATGTGTGTCATATAGCAACATGATATCTAGGATTGTTTGAAGCATCCATACATGACTAGATAAACATTAAATATGTTGACCTTGCATTTTGTGCATTTAGAATATTATCATATTCACTTTAGGTTTCATATCTCTTCATTTAAGAGTTAAGTCTTATGATCGGACTATTTTATATCTATTTTAGGTCCCCATTTTCATATTGTTTGTTTTTCATTTTTGAGCGTATTTTATATATAATGTGTTTGTTGAGCCATGTGTAGGTACATATTCCCTACATTTTGGTTTTGAGCTTAAAGAACAGTTTGGGAGGCAAAATGGTGCAAAAAGAGTAAAAACTGTAAAAGCTTGTGCAGAATGGCTAACTTACAGGGGTCATATCTTCCTTCTCTGAATGAACCAAGTTAATATCTTTATATATTCGGAAAGCTCCAGAAGTCTAGTTTCCAGAACATTTCACGGATTATGATTCCGAGCTTTCTGCAGGAAGTTATGCCCATTTCCGTAACGGCGCGTGATGCTGAAATGCCGAATTGCTGTCAGGTCCAAACGGCTACTTCAAACGGCGTCCAGGACGCAGAATAAAACCACCGATTACCTCTAGAAGGTCCTTTTTTGCCTAAAAATTGAAGGGCAATCTTGTCCTTTCATCCAGCCTTCAGCCCTAACCTCCCCACACTATTTAAACACCTTCTTCTCTTCTTTCCCAATAGATTTCTTCTTCTTTATCTTCTTCAATTCAAAAGAGAGAGAAGCTTTCAAAGCTTCCATGGAGGATTTCCTCCATGGAAGGCTTACCACTACCATTTCTACCCATCCTTCCCCACATTTGAGAGTTGATTGCAGAGATTAGGAGTGGTCTTTGGACCAATTTCGTGCTAGGCAAATGATGGAGCTCTTGGAGGGTTCTTCAGGGTTGTATCTACTTACTCTTCTCTTGTATTTCATGTTTTCTCTTATGTGTAATCCCCCATTTGAGAATATTTGTAATCCTACATTTTGGTTATTTATATATGATGATTTTATATTATTTGGGTCTTGTTTCATTCTTGTTATTGTTATTATGAATTAATCTCTTATTGTGAATTACATGTGTATGGATGATTTGAAATTAATATGTATTCAAGATTGGGATTAGGAGTAGATTAGTGTAATTTAGGAGTAGATTAATTAAACATCCCATGATTGTGTGTATGTTGATGGATAGTTAGATATGCTATGTTAGGATCAATTTGAGTGTATGAGAATTAGTTGGGGTTATGCTTTTGGAAGGGCCTTTCCGGGTATGATCTTGATTAATAGCTCACAAGAGTGGAAATAACTTGTTTTATGCATGGCTTGCTAGAATAGGTTTTGGTTATTTGTTTTGTGCTAAAATGGGTCCTTGGCTATGTCTCACGCTAGGGGCTCTAGGTGAGTTATGGTTTGGGACGAATTTAGTATATCCACTTGTGGGATTTTTATCCAAGTCATTGGACCTAACGTTGCCATTTTACATTACCTAGTTAGTATTGGGGCTCAATCTAGCTTTGGTTTGTAGAATTGGTTCACAAATGTCGGTTGCCGTTTCGTGCTTGAGAGGATCTCGACACACTCTTCAACCTTTAGCTCAAATGAATGGATACCCTAAGTTGGATTTAGGCTTGAACAAACCCTTGACTTGAGTGAATGTGCTTAAGTGTTCAACCATCTAATAGATATGCCTTTGTGTTTGGTGAACTTATTGCCCCTTGTGTGACAATTTTCATGCATTTCTCCAATCCACCATTTAATTATTTCTCACTTAATCACAATTCTTACCCTTCCACATTCTCTTTGTTTGCATTATTTTCCTTTACATTTTCTACACACACACACATAACACCACTTCACACACCGTTCTCACCTCTCCATATTCTATTTACATGCTTTCCCTAAACTCTAAAAATTGAAATGGTTAACAACATATCCCTGTGGAACGATACCATTGCTTGCACGCTGTACTAGTTTTATTTCTATATATGTCTTTTGACTCGTGCCATATAGCAATGTTGATTTTATTATAAACATTTGATGATGCTTTCAACGACACATAAAAACCGAGACGTCATCTTGTATTTGCCTTTGGTAGTATACAAGCAAGAGTCTAAAATCACTATTAAAGGCCTGCGGGTAGCAAGGACGAATTAGTAACCGATTAGGTGTGATGTGATCAATCTAGGTTGTAATCGTTTTTGCAAATAGTGGATTTGAGGGTTAGATTGGCGATTAGGTCTGTGAGTTTTTACCCAGTCGGAGGGTTTCTCACGTAAATCATATCATTGTGTCATTTTGTTTATTCCGCATTTTTATTATGGCAATGATTAATTGTGTTAGAGATTAGGGGTTGTGTTGTTTAATTTTGATTAATCAAAAAGATGGCATTTAATTTGGTTTGAACCTATTTACCCCCTATAGGTTAGTTTATACACTCTTAGAGTATTTTCAAATAGGTTCATTTCTAAGTCGTCCGAATGCTGTCAACCCTTCTAAAACACCTTGAGGAAAAACAAAGCTTTCGAATGGAATCAAGAGTGTGAAAAAACCTTGTATGATTTGTAGGAATATCTGGCCTTGCCTTCGTTGCTGTCAAAATCAAAAGACGGAGAAGTACTTTACTTATACCTGGCAGTATCTGACACTGCAGTAAGTGCCGTACTAGTAAGAGAGAAGGAAGATTCGCAACACCCGGTGTACTATATAAGCAAGGCACTACTCGACCCAGAAACCAGGTACAACAAGCTTGAGAAGTTGGCTTTAGCACTTGTCGTAGCCGCACGCAAGTTAAGGCCACACTTCTAGTGCCACCCAATCAAGGTACTAACCTCTTTCCTATTAAAAAATATACTGCATAAACCTGAACTTTTAGGTCGACTGACAAAATGAGCGGTTGAGATAAGCAAACACGACATCTCATTCCAGCCGTGAATAGTAATGAAAACACATGTATTTGCTGACTTCATACCAGATTTCACTCATAACGTAAACTTATAGGCTGAACATGAATTGATGACTCTCGCTGGAAACGTGACAAACGAAAAATGGACCCTGTCGGTCGACTGGTCAAGCAATATAAATGGGAGTGGACTAGGACTTGTGCTTAAATCTCCACAAGGGGAAAATCTGGAACAGTCAGTCCACTGCAACATTCGTGCGTCAAATAACGAAGCAGAGTACGAGGCATTGATCGCCGGCCTCGACATAGCAAAAAGCTTGGGCATAAGAAACATACTAGGTACAAAGTGACTCAAAGCTAGTCGTATGACAAATGAACAGGACGTACGAAGCCAATGACAAAAGAATGGCAGCATGGCCAAAGCCAAGCAACTGGAATCGACATTCAAAAATTTTCCTATATTGCAGGTACCAAGAACAGAAAATGCTTGAGCAGACGCTCTAGCCAACCTAGGATCGACAACTCAAGCTAACGGCCCTAAATATATACCCATTGTGCATCTAATGTTGCCCGTAATACATGATGAAGAAACTGTAGCACCAATTGACAACGACTCAAGTTATATGGATCCAATAAAAGATTACCTACAAGCTGACATCTTACCAGGTGACTGAGTTGAAGCAAGAAAGATCAAAGCCAAATCAACTAAATTATGTATCCTATACGGTAAACTTTACAAAAAATCTTTTGCAGGTCTATACATGAGATGCGTCACGCCCTGTGAAGCGTACGACGTCCTTAAAAGCCTTCATTACGAAGAATGCTAAAATCACTCGAGCACAAGAAGTCTGTTGAACATGGCAATCACAGCAGGATACTACTGGTTAACAATGCGAACAGACTCCCAAAAACATGTGAAACAATGTGACAAGTGCCAAAGATTCACCCATGTATCTTATCTCCCCCCAGGTACGCTAAATTCAATTTCGGCCCCTTGTCCCTTTATGAAATGGGGTATGGATATTGTAGGTAAACTCCCAGCAGCACCATGAGAGGTTGTCTACATGCTAGCTTAACAGATTACTTCACCAAATGGGTCGAAGTGGGAGCTTTTCAACATATAAGAGATATAGAGGTATGAAACTTTGTCTGGAAACAAATAATTTACAAGTTTGGAATACCCAAAGAGATAGTGACCGAGAATGGGTCGCAATTCATCTCGTTTGACTTCCAAAATCTCCGCGACAAATATGGTATCAAGTTGAGTTTCTCAACTCCACACTACTTCACAAAATGGGTCGAAGTGGGAGCTTTTCAACATATAAGAGATATAGATGTATGAAACTTTGTCTGGAAATAAATAATTTACAAGTTTGGAATACCAAAAGAGAAAGTGACCGACAATGGGTTGCAATTCATCTCGTTTGACTTCCAAAATCTCTGCGACAAATATGGTATCAAGTTGAGTTTCTCAACTCCACGCTACTCTCAAGCAAACGGACAAGACAAGCAGAGTCGACCAACAAAACCATTATAAACACATTGAAGAAAATACTCGAAGCTGAAAAATATGAATGGGCTGATAAACTTCCTGAGATTTTATAGTCGTATAGGATAACTCCCCGTCGATCGACATGAGAAACACAATTTTCACTTGTCTATGGTTCAAAAGCGGTCATTCCTATCGAAACACAACTATCAACAGCTCGAAGTGAAAACCCCCGTGAAGAACAAAATGACCTGGAACTCCAATTCGAATTGGATCATCTTGATGAACATCGAGAGCGAGCTGCCCTAAGAATTCAGGCTTATCAACAGCAAGTCGCTCGACATTACAACAAGAACTTAAAGATTAGAACCTTCAAAGTCGGCGACTGGGTGTTACGCAGGGTTTTCCAAAATACAAGAGATCAAGAAGCAAGAAAACTGGGTCCGACTTGGGAAGAGCCCTATCAAATAATAGACGTAAAAGGACGAAGAGCATACAAGCTACGAGGCCTTGACGGTTAAGAGATACATAACAGCTGGAATGCTTTGCACTTAAAACAATATCGTTTCTAATCTTAGTCATTTCCTATTTCTATGTTATTATTTTCATACATGCATTTGATACTAACAAATCGTTTAACAAGAGCTATGATGACGCCTTAGTGGCAACTAAGTGCAAAACTGAGCTCATAAAAAACAATTTTTCAAAGTTCATTACTACTTACCATAAGAAGTTGTCGACTCCGACAGGCTATGAAACAAGTTCTTACATGAACACAATTAGAGCAAGAACCCTGCATTCAAGGAATTGTGATTTAACGTCCTGCATTCAAGGGAACACGACTATAACTCCAAGTGTCTAGAATCAACTTTACACACAGAAAGTTAGGGGAGTATCAATGGGGACAACCCACCATAAGTAAATTTCGCATGTGAGCGATTTTTACGTAATAGTCGTATCGACCAAAATGATAATGCATGTACGCGATTCTTATGTAATGGTCGTGTCGACCAAAATGAATAACGCATGTATGCGATTCTTATGTAACAGTCATGTCGACCAAAATGAATAACGCATGTATACGATTTCTTATGTAATTGTCGTGTCAATCGAAATCCCGCTTGTAAGCGATTATTAATCAATGAAACGACTTAATTGAAATCACGCTTGTAAGCGATTACTTATCAATGTAACTGTCATATCGATTTAAATGATTTACGCATGTCCGTGATTTTTTACGTTACGGTCGTGTCGACCTAACAGAATTACACACATACGCAACTCTTTAAAAATATAATGGTTGCGTCGACCCAAGCAAAATTACGCCTGTAAGACAGTGCAAAATAACTTGATTATGCTATCAAAATCAGCTACACCCGATGTATTCAATTTACGCAAGTATGCAATTATCATTATATATAAAGTAGTTGAACGACCTCGATCTCTACCCAATAAAAATGATGTTCGACAGTCCTATTTACTACAATCAAATGTCCATCGACCTCTACTTTATCAATAAATTTTAGCGGAACTACTCATAATTGAGAATAAAAGAATAGGTCGGATCAACCACTATTCATTCAAAAAAAAGAAGGATCAATATCAAATTAATTACAAACATGTCGACGCGGGCAGTCATCGCAGTGAACCCATTCGAACAAAAACACATTTACTAGCAAATTTTCACAATAATGATATATAAGGAGAATCGCTAGTCTTTAGCCAAAGCTTCTGCTTGAGGATTCGATTCAACAGTGAGTCGGGGCCTTTATCTGCAATTTCAGTACCTGCAGCAGCCACATCGTTCACAGTCTGGGAGTCTCCATTTCTTTGGCGCTCCTTCTCCTCAAACTCATCAATCTTCGCCTGCATCGCTTAGGTATCCCACTCCGCATGCTTGCTAGCCAGATAATGTTTGAAGAGATCTACCCTCGCAACATACGTAGCGTCGACTAAAATAGTCGTGAGACGTTTGACCAATTCGGCACATTGGAGCTCATTCTCTGCAAGATCCCTTTTATTTTTCTCCAACTCTATGTCCTGTCGATCCTTATCCTCCTTCAACTTTCTCCGACTTCCTCCAAAGCCGAGATTTTTTCTTGTGCTTCCTTGTTGATCTTTTCAAACTCTTTTTGACCCTTCTTGAAAGAGTTGTTGGCAGTCTAAAGCTTTGAGCACCTCTCTCGACTGGTGTTAAATTTCTCCTTTAGGAATATCTGCATTTGGAAAGCCTACCAAACAAAAGACAATGTTGTGAATCTTCGACAAATAAAACTAAGAACCTCATTTAAGAAGAAAAACTGAATAAATACCTGGAAAGCGCTTAATAAACTCACGTCGTTTACTTCTTCACTCTTCTTTCCCTTCAGGTATTCTTCGTCAATGGGGAAAAGAAAGTCGTCCACCTTCTTCAGAAAGGTGCTTGGTGATTTGAAAACTGACACTCTAGGAGGAAACACTGCCATAGTCGAGTCGCTCTCCTTCGACGCAGCCCCAACAGATTTTCCTTTGGGATAGGTTTCGACGCTTTTGCCCTTGGGATCCGGTTCATTGGTTCTCTTTTTCTTCACCGGCCTTTTAGACAGGCTGGAATCTGGGGATGAATTAAAAACCGCATCGTCAAATGGAACAACCTCCTTATTCTTTGATGCTTCCTCCATCTTCTTTTTGGCAGCTGCTGCTACCTTCCTCTTGTTCGTCACTTCCCTTCGGAGCTTTAAAGCTTCTTCAGGGCCAAGAATATTGAACTTTAAGTTCGACATCAATTTAGTTGCGAAACGATGTTCGACATCAGCAATAAGCGTTAAAAATTTTGTGCCACAAAGTTTTTCAAACCCTTTCATAATCCAGACGTATGACATTATATCTTTCACAAAGGGATACCATGTTCGAGGCATTTTCCATGTCGAATGAAGCCAAATGGAGCTAGGCATAAGATTACCCCTGTATTAACATCTTCTAACTCATATCCCCGGCAGCAATGGACAACACACTTTTGGTAAGACCGACAGGATCAGGGCTTTCAGGCTTATTATCTCCAATTGTTAACTCTACAAGGATGACAGACTTGCCAAAATAAGTAAGATGAAAACTAATCCAAACGACTCTAAAGACTGACACTTACTATGTCGATTCCAAATGCGTGGATAAACATACTTCTCTCTCCCAAATGGTCCATCAATTAGAGGACCCTTGGCAAAAAAGAACGTATCTTTCCATCTCCGGTCGTTCATCGTAAGATCTGTGAAAAGATGTGTAACGTTAGACCTCAAGCATAATATGAATCGACCTTTCTCATGCACATGTTTTTTCAAGTAGTAACTGTGCAAAAGTTAACCTAATCCGAACTTTAACCTATGTTTCTCACGGAGGACAGTCAGGCTTATAAGAATCCACTAGCTGTTTGGCATCAATTGGCCGGGAGAAATATCGTAGTACACTAACAATCATCGAGCCAAAGAGGGGATAGGGAACCTGAACCCCTGACAAAAATTGTATTCATAGAAACACGTCCAACCTGGGACGGACCAATCCATTCGCTCATGCTTTTTCACAGCACAGAGTTTGACAGACTTGGGGATCCTGTAGATTGTCCTTAAAGTGTCCATATCATTGTCAGAGAACACGCTCGCTGGGTTCTCTTCGACTAATATGCCTAGCGGTCTACCAGAACATGATGGTTCTTCAACATCTACATATTCCGGGAACTCAACGGGGCCAGTGACAGATAATACAGCCCTAGATTCTGTTAGGGCTAATCTATTCACATGGATAACATTCGACGGGTCGGTAACTGAAACCTGTCGTTCGACACCTATGGATTCAGCCTCGACTTCACCTATCGACTTCACCTCTTGAACCACTAGGAGTCTAAGAAAAGTTTGGCTCTGAGGTCGTAGACTCGCTCGACATGTCTCCAAAAGCTGACAAATACAGAAAATGCAAGAGTCAAGCATAAACAAAAATATAAAATCGTAACCTAAGATCTAAATATCAAAACCTAGGGTTTCTACAAACCCTACAGACCTAAGTGTGTTTCCGATCTGTCAAAACTCTAACTAAACTAGGTCGATTGACTATAGATTTTAGACCTTACAACGACGCAGCAATTTGTAAACAATTTAAATCACGCAGCATATCGCCTAAATGGATCTAATCTATCTCTTGATAAATTTCCATGAAGAACAGAGAAGAACACAAACAACAAATCTGGGCTAGAATCTTGAAATAGAAATATCACTAATTTCCTACACATATATAAAAGTAAGTTTCGTGTGAGTAAAAATAACCAGATTAAGAAAGATTTGTTTACCTTAAAGATTGAGTTTGTTGGTTGTGTTGGAACAAGGCGTTGGAGATAATCTGCGATCGCTCTGAAAATTTTTGAAAGTTTCAAATGATTTCTGCTTCGAGTGAATATGAAGAGTTGGGGAAAATTGGGTGGAATGGTTTGGTTTATAAACTAACGAACTAACCGCAGTTACCATGTGTCGTAACCGCTACGGTTATAAATTAACCCAGGGTTAAACTCAAAATTCAACTTTATCATAATCACACCAAAAACGAGGTGCCACATCAGCCCTAGAAGTTTAAAAGTTTCTATCCCATCGGTTGAGCTTCTCAAGACTCGCGAAACAGTCGACACCTTGTAGAAGTTAAGGTTCTTTTCGATCAATCTATTCGACACACTGTCGAACCTACGATCTACTCGACTGAAATTACACTCTCTAAATTAGAGGTTTCTTCTTTAGAGAGTGGGGGACAAATTGTGGTAGCCAAAAATGGCCTCTAGGCCCAACATCTGAAGCCTATTGACAATCTTGAGTTAGGCCAGGGCTATGCCCAACTGATCCGGGTCGACCTGGATTGCTTTATCAGAATTGTAGTTTTACTTGGTCACTCATTCAGTTCAAATCCACCACTGACGCAAGTAACACGATTATCTATTCGTTTGAGTTGATAAAATCACCATGTAATCTCATGGAATCCGGACGAGATTTCAGGGATCCTCAACCAACATCTAACGTAACCTTCTTGAAAAGGCCTATAAATAAACCTCTCTGGTCACAGATAGGGGATTCTGATTCTCTCTCCTTCTTGATAACGCTATTACTAGCCGAAGCTCTGGCAAAATTGTTACTCTGGCCACCGGAATCCAGTCATTACTCCTAATTCAGTCGCTATAAACCATTAAAACTCATTCCAAACACACCTAAGGCCATAGTCACCATCACCATCTTTTCTTTTCATTTTATGTTTCTGTTGTTGTTTTTCATCTTTTTTACAGGTTTTTTTAGAGAAGACGACCTATCTGTTTCGACTAGTCCAACCAGGCTTCATGGGCCTAATTTGTACTCGACCCAATCCACTAATTGTAGAACAACCCTCTACAATGTGTAGTACTCACTCACTTACAAATTATAATATATATGTAATGGGTCCCGTTAATATGTCCCCACTCCCCATATTAAGAATTTAAGTTGGGCTAAAATTAAATAAACTATTTTTGGATGAGTAGAGAAAAATGCATTTATTTAACGTCTTTAAGATTTTGTTTGGTGGTAAGGACAAACGTCTACATTCCATTAACACTAACAAAAATACCATATGACCATTCTCTCTCTCCCCCATATATCCCTTTCATTTATTTCTCTCCCATATGTCTTTCTCCTATCTCTTTCTCCCTTTTGCCGCCTCCACTGGCGATGGAGTTGTCGTTAGTGATAGGAAAAATCGGTGGAGGAGACACGAATCTCTTCCACTTGTGTGGAGGAGACATGAATCTCCTTTACCAAAGTGGAGGAGATCCAATTTCTCTACGTTGGTCGAGAAGCTTTGAGGAACTGAATGCAACCAATGGAGGTCGTTGGACCACTAGCTACTAAGGATGACAATTTCACTCGAACTCGTGGACACCTGTCCGAACTTGATCCTTTGGGTGAGGGTATGAGTGTTGAAAATATAACCCACTTGCGGGTTTGGGTTCTGGTCTGAAACAAAATTCTCACTTGAAAATACCGTCTTCAAAACGACGTCGTTTTGATAAGTTAAATATTTTAAAAAAAGGGGATGTTTGTCATATAAAATTCATTTTAACCATTTAATACGAAATTAAAAGAGAAAACATTCTATGGATAATGGTAGACATCCAACACTTTTATCCATCATTTGTATCTAACTTGATTTGGTAAATGACATGGCACTTCTTTGTTGGCTGCCATGTCATCACACCTTCTAATTTTGAGGAGTGCTAAATTCACTCTCTCAACCCACTCTCTCAATACACCCTCTGTTATTGTGTTGCCATGTGGATAACAATAAATGTTTTTGAAAATACTATAGAGCTTGTGTCTACTAACCTAGAGGGGGGGGGGGGGGGGTGAATAGGTTTTAGTTGATATATTACCAACTTTTTGACTTAGTCAATTTTAATAAGGCTACCCCATATTAGCAATCTATCAATCCAAAAATAAAATGCGGAAAAACAATAAAAACACAAGGATTGATTTACGTGAGAAACCCTCCAACTGGGCAAAACTCGCGGGCTATCCTTCTAGCCACACAGGGTCCTCAAATCCACTATTTGAATAAACGTTTACGACCTAGGTTGACCTCAAGTCACACCATACTTGGTCACTAACCCTTTCACTCTACCCAATGGGCCTTTAATAGTGATCATATACCAACAAGCTTGTACACGAATTCACTTAGTCACAAAGCTTAACAATCAATGAAGAGATTTTGCAACCTATGTGAATATATATGAATATTCTAATATGCAATTAATGCTAGGCTACACTAAATGCTTATCTAGGAATTTAAAGATGATAATAAGTGCAAATCCTAGATATCAATATCTAAATGCCAAGCAAGTAGATTTAGCTAGAAGGGTAAAGTGGTCCTAAATGATAACTATCAATTATCAATGTTCTCAACCAACAAACAACAACTCAATCATGTTATAAATGTCATTAAACATAAAGATATGCATTAAATTCACATAAAGGAGCTAAACCTAGGCATACATGAACATAAAAGATGCAATGGAGATTTAGATCATGTTCAAGTTACCTAGTCAACAAAAGCAAGATGAATCCCTGGTGAGATGATGCTTGGAAGAAGCTAAATGCACATGGATTGGACTTTGGTTGTGTAAATGTGGGTTCTTAAAGCTCTCTCTCTCTCTCTCTCTCTCTTGGAGTTACCTTCTCTCACTAAGGGAATAAATTTCAGAGCTCTAGGTCTGATTTGGGGAAGAAGATGGCATATATATAAGAGAAAAAATGAGCAATCGTAAAAAGACAAAACTGTCCCTGTTTTGGTGCTAGGTGACATCTAAGGCGACATGCACAAGTAGCCTTTAATGTCGCCTTTTGTTCTGGAGAAAAAAGAGTTTCCCGAGGCAACATGTAAGGCGACATGCACAAGTCGCCTAGGAAGTCACCTTACACACTAGGAAGAAAACAAGATGTCCGAGGCAACATGTAAGGTGACATGCACAAGTCGCCTAGGAAGTCACTTTACACACTGGAGAAAAATATCAAGACTAAGGTGACTTCTGAGTAGACCAGCATGTCGCCTAGCACAAGTGGCCTAGCATGTCGCCTAGCACATTGGACATCACAACAACTTAAATGCATGTGAGTGTGTGTGTGTGCAACAATAAATGCATGTCAATACAAATGCATAAGATGTGAGTTTATGCAACTAAAAACCTCTTCAAGGAGAATTAAGCATGTGATATACCTTTGAATTGCTCTTAAGAATAATGATGCCCTTGAAGCTTGATCGCAACCAATGAGGCCTAATCTACCCTTACAAGCAAATTCCCTTGTGGTTTGACAACGAAATAAGCCAATCAAAAAGTAAGGAACTTACAATCTCCCCCTTTGGCTATTTCGTGACAAAACCACCACTCACAAAACATCCTCACAAAACACACATAAGAAAAATAAGAGGTCAACAAAAGTTATTATACATTACAAAGAGATACCTAAAATCTAAATCTTCAAGTCTTTGATCTCTTGTAGAATCGCCAACCCTACAAAACTGTGAAACTACACTTTCCAAGACAAGTGTATGTGAGGTGATCAAGAGAGATAATAAATAAAAGCAATTTGCATAATAAAAGAAAGCAAGCCAACATGCAATCTGCAACCAGTAATGCAAATGCAAATGCTCCCCATAAATGGGTTACTCTCCCTCAACAAGAAAATCTCCAAATATTCAACACTACTAATTTCTCCCAACACTACTTCCCCTTTTTGTCATGAGATAGGTAAAGGAGTACTTTAGCAAAAAGAGCTATTTGCAAGATAAGTGCATAATCATATACAACAACCTTATGCAACTCAATGAATTGAGAGAGAGTCAATGAGGTTTTATTTAAAAAAAATGTGTGAAACTTTTGCTTTGGATGCAAGACATGCAACATTATGGCTTAAGTAAATGGTATTTGGCAAAGTGAACATCAAAAGGATTCCAAAGGAATTCAAACCAATTTGTACTCGTTTGCCATAATTAAATAAGATATAGCTTTAAAAATTTGTAGCACACACAAGCAACCATGTCAATCCTTAATGGTCAATCAAGACATGCATATAAAATCCTTATTAATTGAATGGATATAGAATCCTTATTGGTTGTTGTCTTGTTCAACCATTAAGAAAAGAGACAAATCTAAATTGGATGAGACATCCTTATTTATTGCATGGACACGAGGTTCTTATTGAGTTTAGCCTTGTCAAGATGCTTCCACACATATTTGCACACATATAACTCATGCATAATATTTTAGCATGTGCAAAATCAAGTTCACATGTCATGGAGATAAATTAAGGGTCATTCAATTGTACTTCCCTATCAATTCTCCTAGTCCAAAAATGCACGTTTGAACGTAAATGTGATATGGATTATAAACAAGGCAAATGTCACACTTATTGAATAAAAAGCCATATAGTCATATATATGCACAATCAAAATGCTCAAGCAATTAATAAAGAAGCATAATGTTGATCAAATTTTTGCTCATTTCAACTATGCAAGGTTGCTCTCTTTGCTTGAGCTCCCCATATGGGGTCAATCACCAAAGCATATCAAGGCATATGACAAATCCCAATAGACCTACTAAGTGCCATGAACCTAGTTGAATCTAAGGGCTTTGTGAATAAATCCGCTAGTTGATCATTTGTGCCAACATGTTCAAGTGCAATCCATTTATTTTCAACTAGCCCCCTAATGAAGTGATGCATAATGTCTTTATGCTTTGTTCTAGAGTGCTGAACCGGATTCTTTGAAATGTTAATTGCACTCAAGTTATCACAATAAATGGTTAGAGTACCTTGAACAAAGCCGTAATCCACAAGCATTTGCTTCATCCAAAAGAGTTGTGTGCAAGCACGCCCGGCGGCTTTGTTGGGGTTTTTGCCCTAAAGCTTGTAATATGTAAATGTAATTTGAACATAAATAAAAGAAGTAGTATATTCATTCATTTTGTGTCATACTTTATATAACATGTGCACTTAACATCCAAAATTGCCGGATGTAATTTCGAACTGAGTATATGAGTGTCATATATAGATGGATTCAGTTTGAAACGAGCAATTTAAAGAGTCCGTAGATAGCAAATAAAGTTGGGTACTTTATTTGTGGTTAATCTACAGCTGCGGTCCATTTCCTAGTGTATGGTGATCCTATCCTGGATCATTCATATGTAGATATGAGAATGGAGGCACCTTGTATGATGTGATCATATAGGACTGGACCATGATCTATATAAATCTCTCACTAAGATCCGTTTAACGATGAGATTCATATATATCAACTAATGATGGCTATATGTGGGTGATCTTAATCCTGAGTGTCTTATCGACTCCTTCAGGTTAGATCGTGGTCTTTGATATACCATGGATGAGGTCGGAGTTGCATTCCCGATCAATATACTCCGTATGTTGGGATCGCGGTTTGGCTTGTGGCTGGGAAGGTTTGTACACAATAGTGGAATCCACTCCTTCTTGTGAGAAGTTGATGGTAGTTCCCTTAAGGGTTGATTCGGGGCTTGAACAATATGAGCACTCTCCTAATTCCGTAAGGAATGTAGGATTTATTGTTCATTAGAGAATCAATGGTACTTAATGGAAACATATGATTAGAGGGGTATAACGGACATTATGACCCAGCTCTAATTATGAACTACTTGTGGAGGATTATACCATATGTAATAGCTATATCGATGGACACCGAGAGTTATTGGTTTGTGTAAAAACGTCTACAGTTGAGAGAGTGCAGCTTCGGGTTTTTAGTGGAATAACACCGAAGTTAATAATCATGAAATATTAATTAAAGAGTTTAATTAATAATTTCTAAGGATTATTGGAGCTCAAAATACTGTGGGTCCATTAGGTCCCCTTGCTAGCCCGATCGATTTAGGTAACAAGGGTCACGATTAATTAATTGGATTGTCCAATTAATTGTGTTACGAAAGTGACACGTATTTATTCGGGAGTTAATTGAATAATGGGATTATTTAATTAATGAATATTGGTGATTAAATAAATTAAATATAAGATTATTTAATTATGTTGTTAATCACTAAATGGAGGGTGTTAGTTGATATTTGATTTTGAATAAAATAAGATAATATGATTATTTTATTTTATTAAATTAAATATTTGAAATTGAATTTGAAATGTTTGAATTCAAAAATAAATATTTAATTTAAAAAGATATGAGATATTTTTTTTTGAAAAGTTTTAAAAATCAAATAAGATTTTGGTTTGATTTTATTTGATATATATGAGATATATATTTAATTAAAATGAGATAACCGAATCAGTAAAAACAACACAGCATTGAAAAGTAATTAGATTGCTTTGAATAGAGAAGAAAAAAAAGCATTCGTGACACACAGCAAAAGCAAAAAGCAAACAAAGAAAAAAAGTTAAGGTGAAGTGAGCACAACAAGTGTTGCACTTCTTTTTGTGTGTGTGTTCTTCTCTTCTTCCTCCATACAGGTCCTGAATATCGTGACGTGCCCACACGCTGTTACCAGTTCCGGGAGATAGCGAGGAAGATCACGTGGTTCAAATCAGGAGCAGTTCGTATCAAAGTGAAGGAGCCTCCTACGTAGGTATGCAAAATAAATTCCTTCACTTTATTATTGCATTTGATTATTACTGTACAAATGGGTTAATTTAATGATTGCATAAAAAAATTTTAAAACCTTCCGCTGCGCAATCTGTAACCCTAGGTTACAACAATTCGTATCAGAGCCAATTTTTGTACAGTATAATCGAATTCGATTACTCCTGATATGTATGAATGTGTAGGCACATATTTTTTTTTGATCAGTGTATGATGTTTTTTATTTTAATTAAATTGTTTAATTTTTTATGGTGTTGTGGATTTAGAGTGTTTCTGGGTTGTATAATGTTGTTATATTTTTTTTATTTTTTTTACTTTGTATTAAAAAAAATGTAAAAGAAGACCTGGTAGTGCAACCTGATAGCGAGCATGCAGAGCGCGCAAGCTTACCATCGCGCGATCTACCAGAGCGCATGCCACCAGCCACCAGCGCGCAGGCACACAAGCACATGTTCTATAGCGATGCCTTCCCACTCTACCTACCTGTGCACATGCAGACCATCGCATGACCAGCGCTCAACATGCAGCGCCTACCAGCGCGCAACAGACCAGTCCAGCGATGCCTCAGCGCGCACACTACCCACGCATGCTACCAGCGCACATGACCTGAAGAGATTGGAAATCTTGGAAATTACAAGAAGACCAAGGGATGCCTTGGGAATATTTTTTGTAATTAGATTCCAATTTTTAGGTTAAATAATCCACAACACTCGGTCAACTCATGTATGTTTTAATTATTTGATGATTAAGCACTGCCATGCATATACATGTCATTTAAATTAGTTGTGCCTACATATATATATATATATATATATATATATATGTTGATATATCATACATGCATTATAGCCATCTATATTATGTGTTTAATTTTTTTTAATTTGATTAAAATGGGTTATTCACATAATTGGCTATTTTAATAGGATTAGTTTTTAGGAGTAAAAACTTGGTAAATCTCATTAATTACTAATATTTTTATTAAAGAGTTTAAATACTTAGATTAGTAGGGTCCTTAATATATATTAGGATTAATTTGATTAAGCTCCTAATAATAATTGGACCTAAATAATGTGTTTAGTTTTAATAGTTAAAACTTGGTAAATACAAATTTAATAATAATTCTAGTCTTAGTAAACAGTTTACATAGATTTGAATTATCACTAATGAACTAATTTTTTAAGTGTTAAAAATCAATTTAGTTTATTAGTTATTGGAATAGGATTCTAATAATTTGTGATTAATGCACTTGACGCTTAGATTAAAATTAGCCGTTTAATCTAGTTTAATCTAGATGCATTAATATTAATAGAAAACCCTTAATATAAAATAGTGAGTGGGAGAGGGATATATGACATTATATCCCGCGGTCTCCATCATTAGTTCAACACCGTGAGATTCGAGTGGGGCCTCGTGACGACTTTGTTTTCGTCCTCCCTAAGGAGGGTTTCCATAAGAATCAATACCAAGGTTGACTTCCTAACAGATAGGATTTCGGAGGGGATTTCTGGATTGACCGACCCTAAGGCGGCAATTCTCGAGTTAAGCTCTTGAGATCTGAAATGATGGGTTACACTCACAAGGTTTTAATTAAATTGGTTAAGTAAAAACCTGACCTAATAAACGATGGTTGAATGATATTGGCATAAGAGTTATTCTGGTATATCCTTTGACTGAGAAGGTCTCGATCCAACATGCAAGAATTTGACCGACCCTAAGGCGGCACTTGCTTGTGGTATGTTGGATTTTCGTGGCATAGAAACATTGTTTTTAGGGTTGTTCTTGTTCATTAAACATTTTCATGCATCATGTTTAATTTTATGCCGAACATTCGCACATGTTTAGAATGTATGACTGAATGAATCTTAATTTATGTTTTTTCAGCCATGTCATCTGCACTATTACAAATACTTGCAAATGATAAATTAACTGGTGATAACTACACAAAATGGAAACTTAACATTAATGCAATACTGGTCACCAAAGACCTCAAGTTTGTGCTTACGGAGGAATGTCCTCCGGTGCCTACTGCCAATGCCACACGAACTGTTCGTGAGGCATACCAGCGATGGGTCTCATCTGATGAGAAGGCCCGAACATATCTGTTAGCTTCTATGACAGACGTGCTTGTCACAAAGCATGAAGCAATGACTACAGCATTCGAAATTATGGAGTCATTGCAAGCTATGTTCGGGCAGCCCTCCGAGCAAAAGCGACACGAAGCTGTTCGTTCCTCTATGCTCGCTCTCATGAAGGAAGGTACATCAGTTCGGGAACATGTCCTGAGCATGATGTCCTACTTCAACATGGCAGAAGTCAATGGCGGGGCCATTGACGAACCCAGTCAAGTGAGCATCATACTGACGACTCTTCCGAAGAGTTTCGATCAGTTTAAGAACAACTACGGGATGAACAAGTTAAGGTTTAGTCTCACACAGTTGCTCAATGAGCTCGCTACTTTTGAGTTCATGACCAATGACAGCAAAAGTAAGACCGGTGAGGCAAATGTTGCCGAACCATCTTCCTCCAATAATAAGAAGAGGAAGAGGTCTGCTGGAAAGGCGAAGGGTAAGCCCAAACCCAAGAAGGTCCAAGGCAAAAAGAAGGGCACCTCCACCAACCAAGACAAAGGAAAATGTTTCCATTGTAACAAGGTCGGGCACTGGAAGAGGAACTGTCCTCAGTACCTGGAGGAGGTAGCCAAGAAGAAGAAGAAAGGTAAATATGATTTACTTGTTCTTGAATCTTGTTTAGTGGAAGATGATTCTTCACCTTGGATTGTTGATTCGGGGGCCACTAACCATGTTTGTTCTTCTTTGCAGTGGACTGATTCTTGGACACAGCTAGATGAGGGAGCCTTCTCCATGCGTGTGGGGTCGGGGGATGTCGTGTCGGCCAAAGCAGTGGGAGCAATAAGATTGCAATTTTGTAATAATAATAGTTTTTTATTATTGAACAATGTTTTTTATAATCCTGGATTTACACGGAATTTGATTTCCGTTTCTAAGTTGTTAGAACAATTGTATTCTGTTTCTTTTAATAATAAGTTTGTTATTATTGGAAAGAATGGTCTGAATATTTGTTCAAGAATTAATGAAAACAATTTGTATGTGTTAAGACCGTTAATACATACTACACTGCTTAACACCGAAATGTTTAAGGTTGAAAAACCTAAAACTAAACGACATAAGATTTCTCCAGATAATGACACGTATCTTTGGCATCTAAGGCTTGGTCATATCAACCTTGACCGGATAGACAGACTAGTAAAAAGTGGACCTTTATATGAGTTAAAGGTTGGCACCTTACTTGTCTGCGAATCCTGTTTAGAAGGTAAGATGACTAAGAGACCTTTTACTGGAAAAGGGCTTAGAGCTATAGAGCCACTAGAACTCATACATACAGACGTCTGCGGACCGATGAATGTTAGAGCTAGGAGCGGCTATGAGTATTATGTCACCTTTATAGATGACTACTCAAGATACGGATATGTCTACCTAATGCAACGAAAGTCAGAAACATTTGAAAAGTTTAAAGAATTCCGAGCTGAAGTTGAGAATCAATTAGGTAGGACTATCAAGTCACTACGATCAGATCGTGGAGGTGAGTACATTGACCAAGAGTTTGAAGACTTCATAGTCGAGCATGGGATAGTTTCCCAACTCACAGCTTCTGGTACACCTCAGCAAAATGGTGTAGCGGAGAGGAGAAATAGAACCCTGATGGAAATGGTGAGATCTATGATTAGTTTCTCATCATTACCAAATTCCTTCTGGGGATATGCGTTACAAACAGCGTCATACATTTTGAATGTAGTGCCATCCAAATCTGTTCCTAAAACTCCCCTAGAGTTGTGGAATGGTCGTAAAGCTAGTTTACGACATTTTCGCATATGGGGGTGTCCAGCACACGTGCTGAAGAACAGAACTGGAAAGCTAGATCCCAAGTCTGTGGTCTGCTTGTTTGTAGGATACTCCAAGGAGACCAAAGGTGGATACTTCTATAGTCCTGAAGATAACAAAGTATTTGTATCGACAAATGCAATGTTTCTTGAGGATAACTATATAAGTGATCATAAACCTCGTTCTAAAATTGTATTAAATGAGTTGGAGCCTGGTGAGACCAGTACTCACTCAACTAGAGTTATTAATCCATTAACATCTGAAAGTCAGATAATTCCTAGTCAGGATACACTATCACCTAGACGAAGTGAGAGGGTTGTGAGACAGCCTGAACGCTATTTGGGTGTAAGTGAGGGACAAGATCTTGTCTCTGCTGATAGTATGGATGATCCATTGACATTTAAGAATGTAATGGAAGATCCTGATAAAGAGGAATGGCTTAAAGCCATGAATCTCGAGATGGAGTCTATGTACTCTAACTCAGTCTGGGAACTTGTAGACTTGCCGAATGAGGTAAAACCCATAGGATGTAAGTGGATCTACAAGAGGAAGAGAGGAGTAGATGGGAAGGTAGAGACCTTCAAGGCAAGGCTAGTGGCCAAAGGTTATACCCAGAAAGAGGGGGTCGATTATGAAGAGACCTTCTCGCCAGTAGCCATGTTTTAAGTCTATTCGGATTCTCTTATCCATTGCTGCCTATTTAGATTATGAAATTTGGCAAATAAACGTCAAGACTGCATTCTTGAATGGAAATCTTGATGAAAGCATATACATGATGCAACCAGAGGGATTTGTGTCTCCAGATCAAGAGCAAAAGGTTTGCAAGTTGCAAAGGTCCATTTATGGACTTAAGCAAGCATCTAGATCTTGGAACATAAGGTTTGATGATGTAATCAAAACCTATGGCTTCGAGCAAAACGTTGATGAGCCTTGTGTCTACAAGCGCATCATTGACAAGAAAGTAGTTTTCTTGGTCCTATACGTAGATGACATCCTACTCATTGGGAATGATGTAGGAGTGTTTTCTGATGTAAAGGGCTGGCTGGCTAGCCAATTCCAAATGAAAGATTTGGGAGAGGCGAGTTATGTTCTAGGGATCCAACTTATAAGGGATCGTAAGAACAAACTCATAGCATTGTCTCATGCATCATATATCGACAAGATTCTTATGCGATTTTCGATGCAGAACTCCAAGAAAGGTAATTTACCTTCTAGACATGAGGTTCACTTGTCTAAGGAACAGTGTCCTAAGACACCTTAAGAAGTTGAGGATATGAGACGTGTGCCATATGCATCAGCAGTAGGTAGTCTCATGTATGCTATGTTATGCACGAGATCGGACATCTGCTATGCAGTGGGAGTAGTCAGCAGGTACCAGTCCAACCCATGATTAGATCATTGGGTTGCTGTCAAAACTATTCTCAAGTATCTCCGGAGAACGAGAAACTATATGCTAGTGTATTCCGGACAGGATTTGATCCCGTTAGGATACACAAATTCTGATTTTCAGTTAGACAGGGATTCTAGAAAATCCACGTCTGGATCAGTATTCACCCTAGGTGGTGGAGCCATTGTGTGGAGAAGTATAAAGCAATCTTGCATTGCTGACTCCACCATGGAAGCCGAATATGTAGCCGCTTGTGAAGCTGCTAAAGAGGCTGTTTGGCTCCGTAAGTTCTTGAGTGATCTGGAAGTTGTTCCAGATCTGGATCAGCCCATCACACTTTATTGTGATAACAGTGGTGCTGTGGCTAATTCCAAAGAACCAAGAAGCCACAAGAGAGGGAAGCATATAGAGAGAAAGTATCATCTCATTGGAGAGATAGTGCAGAGAGGAGATGTGATCGTCACCAAGATAGCCTCACAAGACAATTATGCTGATCCATTTACGAAGACCTTACCGGCTAAAGTGTTTGAAGGTCACCTAGAAGGTCTAGGGTTACGAGACATGACTCACATGCTTTAGTGCAAGTGGGAGATTGTTGGGGTTTTTGCCCTAAAGCTTGTAATATGTAAATGTAATTTGAACATAAATAAAAGAAGTAGTATATTCATTCATTTTGTGTCATACTTTATATAACATGTGCACTTAACATCCAAAATTGCCGGATGTAATTTTGAACTGAGTATATGAGTGTCATATATAGATGGATTCAGTTTGAAACGAGCAATTTAAAGAGTCCGTAGATAGCAAATAAAGTTGGGTACTTTATTTGTGGTTAATCTATAGCTGCGGTCCATTTCCTAGTGTACGGTGATCCTATCCTGGATCATTCATATGTAGATATGAGAATGGAGGCACCTTGTATGATGTGATCATATAGGACTGGGCCATGATCTATATAAATCTCTCACTAAGATCCGTTTAACGATGAGATTCATATATATCAACTAATGATGGCTATATGTGGGTGATCTTAATCCTGAGTGTCTTATCGACTCATTCAGGTTAGATCGTGGTCTTTGATATACCATGGATGAGGTCGGAGTTGCATTCCCGATCAATATACTCCGTATGTTGGGATCGCGGTTTGGCTTGTGGCTGAGAAGGTTTGTACACAATAGTGGAATCCACTCCTTCTTGTGAGAAGTAGATGGTAGTTCCCTTAAGGGTTGATTCGGGGCTTGAACAATATGAGCGCTCTCCTAATTCCGTAAGGAATGTATGATTTATTGTTCATTAGAGAATCAATGGTACTTAATGGAAACATATGATTAGAGGGGTATAACGGACATTATGACCCAGCTCTAATTATGAACTACTTGTGGAGGATTATACCATATGTAATAGCTATATCGATGGACACCGAGAGTTATTGGTTTGTGTAAAAACGTCTACAGTTGAGAGAGTGCAGCTTCGGGTTTTTAGTGGAATAACACCGAAGTTAATAATCATGAAATATTAATTAAAGAGTTTAATTAATAATTTCTAAGGATTATTGGAGCTCAAAATACTGTGGGTCCATTAGGTCCCCTTGCTAGCCCAATCGATTTAGGTAACAAGGGTCACGATTAATTAATTGGATTGTCCAATTAATTGTGTTACGAAAGTGACACGTATTTATTCGGGAGTTAATTGAATAATGTGATTATTTAATTAATGAATATTGGTGATTAAATAAATTAAATAATAAGATTATTTAATTATGTTGTTAATCACTAAATGGAGGGTGTTAGTTGATATTTAATTTTGAATAAAATAAGATAATATGATTATTTTATTTTATTAAATTAAATATTTGAAATTGAATTTGAAATGTTTGAATTCAAAAATAAATATTTAATTTAAAAAGATATGAGATATTTTTTTTTTGAAAAGTTTTAAAAATCAAATAAGATTGTGGTTTGATTTTATTTGATATATATGAGATATATATTTAATTAAAATGAGATAACCGAATCAGTAAAAACAACACAGCATTGAAAAGTAATTAGATTGCTTTGAATAGAGAAGAAAAAAAAGCATTCGAGACACACAGCAAAAGCAAAAAGCAAAAGCAAAAAGCAAACAAAGAAAAAAAAGTTAAGGTGAAGTGAGCACAACAAGTGCTGCACTTCTTTTTGTGTGTGTGTTCTTCTCTTCTTCCTCCATACAGGTCCTGAATATCATGACGCGCCCACACGCTGTTACCAGTTCCTGGAGATAGCAAGGAAGATCACGTGGTTCAAACCAGGAGCAGTTCGTATCAAAGTGAAAGAGCCTCCTACATAGGTATGAAAAATAAATTCCTTCACTTTATTATTGCATTTGATTATTACTGTACAAATGGGTTAATTTAATGATTGCATAAAAAAATTTTAAAACCTTCCGCTGCGCAATCTGTAACCCTAGGTTACAACAGGCTATGCATTCCGCTTCAGCTGTGGATAGAGAGATGGAATTTTGCTTCTTGCAAAACCATAAGACCAAGTTTTTGCCTAGAAAGAAGTAACCACCCGATGTACTCTTCCTATCATCACAATTCCCTGCCCAATCTGCATCACTAAAGCCAACTAAGCTAGCATTAGTGTCAAAAGAGTACCATATCCCATAGTTGGATGTCCCATTCACATATCTAATGATCTACCAATCATGCCACGATAAAGCCTTTGGTCAACACGTTTCCCACTAGCATCCTTGCTTAGTTTCAATATGGTACTCATGGGTGTGTCACAATGTTTGGCATTCTCAAGACCAAACTTCTTCACTAGGTTCTTTGCATACTTAGATTGAGAAATGAAAATCCCATCATGCAATTGCTTAATTTGCAAACCTAGGAAGTAATTAAGCTCACCAACCAAACTCATCTCAAATTCATGAGACATCACATCAACAAATTGTTGAACTTATGATTTGTTTGTGGAGCCAAACACAATATCATCAACATATATTTGAGCTATAAATAGCTCATCTTTGTTACTCTTGATGAACAAGGTCTTGTCAATAGTACCCCTAGAGTAGTCATTGTCAACAAGGAATTGAGTGAAGTGCTCATACCAAGCTCTCGGTGCTTGTTTCAACCCATATAGAGCCTTTTTGAGGCGATAGACATGATTAGAGTAGTGTGGATCCACAAACCCCTTGGGTTGCTCAACAAACACTTTCTCATACAAGAAGCCATTGAAGAAGGCACTCTTAGCATCCATTTGGTGCAATTTGAACTTGTGCACACATGATATGGATAAGAGAAGCCTCATGGACTCAAGACGGGTAACCAGAGCAAAAGTCTCCTCAAAGTCGACACCCTCAATTTGAGAGTATCCTTGTGCTATAAGTCTAGCCTTGTTACGCACAATATTGCCATTCTCATCTGACTTGTTCCTATACACCCATTTGGTGCCTATGACATTGGTGTTCTTGGGTCTAGGAACTAGAGTCCAAACCACATTTCTTTCAAATTGGTTTAGCTCTTCTTGTATGGCAAGAACCCAAACTCATCATTCAAGGCTTCATCAACCTTTTTGGGTTCAATTTGAGAGGTGTAACAAGTGTAGCTAATTTGATTAGCTATTTGACGTCTAGTCCTAACACCCTCATTCACATCTCCAAGAATATCATTCTTGTTGTGGAGATGTCTAACCCTTGGAACGGGTTTTTTTGGAGTCCAAAGATGGATCTCTATCAAGAGGTTGAATAACCTCTTCATTGTGATTTGACTTCACATCAGTAGAAGTCTCACCATATTTCTCCAACGGAGAATCATGAACCACATCAACCTCCTTATCATGGTTAGTAATTCTAAGCCTACAATCATCTATAACAACATTGGATGATTCCATGACACTATGAGTTTTCAAATTGAATACTCGGTAGGCCTTACTATTAAGGGCATAGCCAATAAAAATTTCCTCATCACTTTTGGCATCAAACTTGCCAAGTTGATAACAGTCATTAAGTATATAGCATTTGCTTCCAAATGAGTGGAAGTAGCTATCATTTGGCTTCCTACCCTTTCACAATTCATAGGAGGTTTGCCCAATACCGGGCCTTAGGAAGACTCTATTTCCTATGTAGCAAGCCGTATTGACGGCCTTGGCCTAAAGGTTCCTAGGGACATTGTTGGTATGCAACATCACACGGGCCATCTCTTGAAGGACCCTATTCTTCCTCTCTACAACCCCATTTTGTTGAGGAGTTCGAGGTTCCAAGAACTCATGGGAAATGCCAAAGCTATTACAATATAGCTTTCAAAACAAACATTTTCCAACTCCTTCCTATGGTTACTCCTAATTCTTTTAATGCTTTTAATGTGTAAGTTCTTTTCATTTTGAATTTTAGCGCAAAGCATTTTAAAAGTTTCAAATGTTTCAGATTTTTCTCTAAGAAAATATGTCCATGTAAATCTAGAGAAATCATCAACACAAACAAAAATGTATCTCTTCCCACAGAGACTCTCGGTTTGCATGGGACCCATAAGGTCCATATGTAGAAGCTTTAGTGGCTCCTTCGTGGCGATATACTTGCCTTTCTTGAGCATTCTTTTGGTTTTTTTTCCTTGTTGACAAGGTCCACAAACACCTTCGACTTTTTTCCCAAGCTTAGGGAGGTCACGCACAACCTTGAACTTATCTAAGATCCTCAAATCTCGATAGTTCATGTGGCCAAGTCTTTGATGCCACAGCTCAACTTCCTTACACTTGGACATATTACAAGAGATAACACTAGCTTCAAGACAATAACAATTGTCACTAGATCTCTTTCCTTTTAGCAAGGTTTGTCCATTTGGCATTAAAATAGAACAATCATTTTTGTTAAACAAGATGGAGAGTCCATCATCATTTAGATGAGAAATGCTTATAAGATTGGCTTGCAAGCCATCAACAAGTAAATCATTAGACAAGGAGGGTAAATCGGGAATAGAAATGGTTCATTTCCCTATAACTTTCTTTCTAGATCCATCACCAAAGGTGACAAATCCTCCATCATCCATTACAAGAGATTCAAAGAAACTCTTGTTCCCAGTCATGTGCCTAGAGCACACACTATCTAAATACCAAGTGTTAGAGGCATTTGCCTTTAAGGCAATTTGAGCCACATGGCAAAAGTATTCATCTCTTCTAATCCACCTAAGTGAAATGCTCTCTCTCCTAGTGGTTTTAGTCACATTGCTCTATATTTCCTAGGATCATGCAAATTGGCTCTATGTTTCCTAGGATCATACATTGTGGCTCTAGCCCTACTTCTTTCAAGCATGCTTCTAGTTTTAAACATGTGAATATACTTAAAGCAATTTGGTCTAATATGACCATCAACACCACAAATTGACATGTATGAATGAAATAAGAGATCATACCATTCCTTTGTGAGTACAAATGAGCTTTCCCATGCCTTTGAGCTTGTCTTTGATGTTGAATTTGTTCTCTCCTTCTTGGTTGTTAAGTTGGAGTAGATTTCTTCCTTGGTTGAGCTTGCATGAATTGCTTCTTGGCATTGTGGTATTTGGGTTGCGGAAAACTTGCTTGATCAACCCTTGTTGGTTGAGCTTGAGCTTGTTTCACTTGTGCCACATTGACTTAGGAATCCTTAGAGCACTCTCCTAGTTCAATCTTCTTCCTAGGATGTTGTGGAGGTAGAGGCTCTTTGATGTCCAAGCTCTTGACAAACACAGTCTTGCGTGAGGATGAGGTCTCATTGTCATCTTCATAGCCAAGACCTTTCTTACCACTTGGTCTCTTGCTAACTCCCAACATGTGGTCAAGTTTCTTCGTACTTGAAGTCATCTTAGTAATGATCTCTCGTGCTTCTTCAAGCTCCTTTTCCATCAATGCCTCATTCCTTTTTGCTATCTTCACTTTTCTATTTAGGTGAGTAACTTCGGTAGATAGCTTGAGATTCTTTCCCTTTAGCCTTAGAATCTCTTTCTTCATTTTCAATCTTGAACTTTGAAAATGCTCAATGAACCCTTCAAGGTCCATTCCTCTTACATCCATATTTGTTGAGTGGGATGAAGAGCCACCTACACTTGAGTCATCTTCACTTTGTTTCCCTTCCTCTTCCTCATCTATTGCTTCTTTGTTTTTGAGAAAGGATGTGAAGGCAATAAAGTTTGCCACATGGTCTTTCTTTTCTGAGGATCCTCCTTCCTCTTCGAAGTCATCACTATCGCTCCACGTGGCGGCCATGACGTTTCCTTTCTTCTTATTCTTTAGATTGCTACAATCTGTGGAGATGTGTCCAAAACCCCCACATTTGAAGCATTGGATCCATTTCCTAGTGGGCTTGTCATGACTTGGTTCAACCTTCTTGAAATGAGTTTTCTTCTTTACTTCCTTTCCCTCTGAGCCAAACCTCTTCTTTTAAAACTTGATTAACTTCTTGAACCTTTTCACCATGAAGGCCATCTCATCATTCTAGTCATTCTCCTCTTTCTCTACTTTGGAGGTCTTCAAGGCTATGCTCTTTTTCTTCTTGGGAGGTGTGGGTGTAGGAGCCCATCTAGACTCATAAGCTAGAAGCCTTCCAATTACTTCACTTGGCTTCATGTTCTTGTAGTCACTATTTTCTTCAAGTGCCGTCACCTTAGACTCGAACCTTTCGGGAATCGACCTCATGATCTTTTGCTTGATCCTCCTATCCGAGTAAGGGTCGCCTAGTTGATGGCTTTGATTGACGATGTCCATCAACTTCACTTGAAAGTCATTGCAGCACTCATGATCCTCCATTCTAATTTGCTCGAATTGTGTTTGGAGGACTTGAAGCTTTGAGTCCTTGACTAACTCGGTTCCTTCATGAGCCGTCTCTAGAATCTCCCATGCCTCTTTTGCAACCCTAGTTGTTTGAATCAACTTGTATTGATTGTCATCCATTGCACAAAGAATGGAATGCATGGCCTTGTTGTTCCACTTGGAAGCTTTGAACTCTTGAGATGACCATTCCGACTTTGGCTTGGGAACTACACTATCGTCTTCAAGAGTTGTTTCCAGAGGAGTGTAGCCGTCTTCTATTGACATCCATGCTCGGTCATCTATTTGGAAAATGTATGATTCCATCTTGCCTTTCCATGAGAAATAGTTCACCCCGGTAAGCAACGTGGATCTTGTGCTAGAGGCTCCTTCATGCCCACCTTCGTTTCCACTCATAGTGTTTGGGTATGAATGAGATGAATGCTAATGTATGCAGCAAACAATATTATAAAATACAAGACACACAAACAACAAGAGCAAGGATCACCTAAGTATGTCTAGGAACCTGCTCTGATACTAACTGAAAATACTATAGAGCGTGTGTCTACTAACCTGGGGGGGGGGGTGAATAGGTTTTAGTTGATATATTACCAACTTTTTGACTTAGTCAATTTTAATAAGGCTACCCCATATTAGCAATCAATCAATCCAAAAATAAAATACGGAAAAACAATAAAAACACAAAGATTGATTTACGTGAGAAACCCTCTAACTGGGCAAAACTCATGGGCTATCCTTCTAGCCACACAGGGTCCTCAAATCTACTATTTGAATGAAAGTTTACAACCTAGGTTGACCTTAAGTCACACCATACTTGGTCACTAAACCTTTCACTCTACCCAACGGGCCTTTAATAGTGATCCTAGTCCAATAAGCTTGTGCACTAATCCACTTAGTCACAAAGCTTAACAATCAATGAAGAGCTTTTGCAACCTATGTGAATATATATGAATATTCTAGTATGCAATTAATGCTAGGCTACACTAAATGCTTATCTAGGAATTTAAAGATGACAGTAAGTGCAAATCCTAGATATCAATATCTAAATGCCAAGCAAGTAGATTTAGCTAGAAGGGTAAAGTGGTCCTAAATGATAACTATCAATTATCAATGTTCTCAACTAACAAACAACAACTCAATCATGTTATAAATGTCATTAAACATAAAGATATGCATTAAATTCACATAAAAGAGATAAACCAAGGCATACATGAACATAAAAGATGCAATGGAGATTTAGAACATGTTCAAGTTACCTAGTCAACAAAAGCAAGATGAATCCATGGTGAGATGATGCTTTGAAAAAGCTAAATGCACATAGATTGGAGTTTGGTTGAGTAAAGGTGGGTTCTTGGAGCTCTCTCTCTCCTGGAGTTACTTTCTCTCACTAAGGGAATAAATTTCAGAGCTCTAGGTCTGATTTAGGGAAGAAGATGACATATATATATATAAGAGAAAAAATGAGCTGTCGCGAAAAGACAAAACTGTCCTTATTTTGGTGCCAGGCGACATCTAAGGCGATATGCACAAGTCGCCTTTAATGTCGCCTTTTGTTCTGGAGAAAAAAGAGTTGCCTGAGGCGGCATGTAAAGCGACATGCACAAGTCACATAGGAAGTCGCCTTACACACTGGAGAAAAATATCAAGACTAAGACGACTTCTAAGGCGACATCCACAAGTGGCCTAGCATGTCGCCTAGCGCACTGGACAACACAACAACTTAAATGCATGTGAGTGTGTGTGTGTGCAACAATAAATGCATGTCAATACAAATGCCTAAGATGTTAGTGTGTGCAACTAAAAACCTCTTCAAGGAGAATTAAGCATGTGATATACCTTTGAAGTGCTCTTAAGAATGATGATGCCCTTGAAGCTTGATCACAACCAATGAGGCATAATCTACCCTTACAAGCAAATTCTCTTTGTGGTTTGACAACGAAATAAGCCAATCAAAAAGTGAGGAACTTATAGTTTTACATTAAAAATCTAACATTTATAAATAGCCAACTTTTTCATTTTACTTACAATACAAACCAACAACTAATTTTCTAGATTGCCCTTCTTCATTTAATATCAATATTTTTTTTAAAAAAATATCATGTCTGTTGTTTGTGTTGTTACTCTATGACTTTACAACTTTCTTTTTTTTGACAGTTCCATCAGGTCTTAGTTAACTTTAACTCTCAACATTTACAAATAAAAATTGCTTTCTAACCATTGTTATAGCTCTATTCAGGTAATTTATTATTTTTTTATTAAATAATTTTATCGTATTGGATTAATTTTTTTAATTAACTTATGAATTGAAAGAAGTTCAGTTTAAAATTTAATACAATACAATAAAATTATTTAATAAAAAAAAATACTTGGATAGAGCTATGCTTAGGAAAAAAAAGTTGTAGAGTTTTAGAGTAACAACACAAACCACATACCTGATATATGTTTTTTTGTAAAAAAAAAATTGATATTAAATGAAGAAGGGCAATCTAGGAAATTAGTTGTTGGTTTGTATTGTAAATAAAATGAAAAAGTAAGCTATTTATAAATGTTAGATTTTTATTGTAAAACGTTTATTGATGTCCACATGTCAACAAAGGAACAGAGAGTGTGTGTTGAGAGAGTGGATTGAGAGAGTGAATTTAGCTAGACATGGCGCCGGTTCCGACGGTTCGGCCGGTTCGGTTCTTAATTTTTTTTAAACCCAAATTACCCAATATCAGATTATCAGTTATATCCATTACCCAATACCCATACATCAACCCCAAATCTCCCCAACCCAGATTTTCTCAAATCACCTTCATATCTGATCTCTCTCTCACACAAATCAACCCCAAATCACAAATCACCCACCACCGATCCACCATCACCATCTTCACCATCTTCTTCTTTCGACCATCATCACAGTTTCCCTTGGATTGATCATCATCTTCTTCTTTCTTCTTCGTCTTTCTTCTTCTTCATCTTTCTTCTTCTTCTTGCTTCATGCTTGGATCGATCGAGAGTCAGAGAGAGAGAGAGAGAGAGAGAGAGAGAGAGAGATACGACTGGGGGTTTTGTGTTGGACCGGTGGTGTGTGTGACTATGTGTTTGATTGGTGAGAGGGTTTCAATTTAGGGCTTAGTTTCGAATTGAGAAGGTTTCAATTTAGAGCTTGATTCAAATTGAGACGGTTTCAATTTAGGGCTTGGTTTCGAAATAAGGGATCTATAAATGTTCAAAGAGAAGTCAAAGCCAGCTTTTATATGTCTTTCCTAAGGCAAAACTGTAACAATTGGAAAATTTTGTGTTAATTTGTGATCGACTAACTGGTGATTTCTTGTGTGCATTTTTGGTACTTTGGTATAACAATTGGAAATCGTGAAGAATAGAGAAAGAACAACAAGAGAGAAATAGATAAAGGTTTAACCAAATTTTTTTTAAAAAAAATGGGATATTATCACTAAAGTCCCTATTTTTTCATGAATTGTTACATTTTTAAACGTCTTTACCATATTAGTCACTTTAGTCCCTTGTTTTTTTTAAATACATCACTTTAGTCCATTTGACCAAAAAGTAACGGTCAACTATAACAGAATGTGTAAAAATACAATTTTACCCTTATTGTTATTTTTAAAATTTTTACTTTTAGTCACTCTAGTTTCAATAATAGCTGGTCAACTCCTGAAAAAAATTAAAATGTCTCCATCAGGGTTCGAACCAAGGTTGAAAGACACAAGCTCATGCCAACTGAGCTACACTAGCTCATTTTTGAAGATTTGTTGAGTTAAATGTGTGTGTGTGTGTATATATATATATAGTTATATAATTTGTTTAAACTAATTTAAATATATTTATATAATTTAAAATAAACTCATAGATATTTATAATTTAAAATAAACTCATATTTAATAATAATATATAAAAACATATTTATAAAAATGAAAAAGAAAATAACAAAACAAAAGGAAACCCAGAAAATCCAAAAATTCAAAGCTTGTAATTTTTTTTATTTCTTTCTTTTTTAATTTTTTTTTTCCATTTCAAAAAACATATTATTTCAATTTGATAAAAAAACCCAAAAAATCAAAGCCCATAAATTGAAAAGGGAAAAAAATCAATAACAAAAAAGAAAAAGAAAAATAATATTAAACTCATATTTATATAATTTAAAATAAACTCATATATAATAATGATATATATAAAAATTTATGAAAATGAAAAAGGAAATAACAAAACAAAAGGAAATAAAGGAAAAAAAGTAATTTTTATATTATTATTTTTTTGTTGTTGTTGATTTTTTCCCTTTTTAATTTATGGGCTTTGATTTTCTAGGTTTTTTTTTATCAAATTGAAATAATATGTTTTTTGAAAAGGAAAAAAATCCAAAAAAAGAAAGAAAGAAAAAAATTTACAGACATTGATTTTTTTGGATTTTCTGAGATTCCTTTTGTTTTGTTATTTTCTTTTTCATTTTCAAAAATATATTTTTATATATTATATTAAATATGAGTTTATTTTAATATATATATATATATATGAGTTTATTTTAAATTATATAAATAGATTTAAATTAGTTTAAACAAATTATATAACTATATATATATACACATTTAAATCAACAAATCTTCAACAATGAGTCAGTGTAGCTCAGCTCGCTTGAGCTTGTGTCTTTCAATCTTGATGGTTTTAATTTTTTTCAAGGGATGACTAGCTATTATTGAAATTAGAAGGACTAAAAGAAAAAATTTTAAAAATAGCAATAAGGGTAAAAAAAAATTTACACATTCTGTTATAGTTGACCTTAGTTTTTGGTCAAATGGACTAAAGTGATGGATTTTGAAAATATAAGGGACGAAAGTGACTATAATGGTAAAGACGTTTAGAAATGTGACAATTCATGAAAAAGTAGGGACTTTAGTGATAATAGCCCAATTTTTTTTTAAAAAAAACATATGTGCCGGTTATAGTCCGGTTCGAACCGGGTGGTTCCTCAAAAATTGGAACTGAAATCGGAACTAGAACCGCCATGTTACCGGTTCCCAGTTCGATTCGTCGGTTCGAACCGAACCGGTTCCATGTCTAAACCGAACCGGCTCCATGTCTAAATTTAGCATTCCTCTCTAATTTTTTCCAAAACCTAATTTTTAACTCCATTCAATTCGTAAATAATTTTATATAACGAAAAAAACAAAATATAAATTTTTTTCATCCTATTGAACAAAATATAAAGAAAAAGCTTGAAGAGATCTGGAATTGAGGTTTCGAGATTTCTTCATACAAAATAAAAATTTAAAGAGATCTGGTCACGTAATGAGTTATCTTCATCTGAATTCATCAGATCATCCAGAAACGATATCGTTAAATAAAGTGAGCAAAGGACCTGATTGGGGAGCTGCAGATACAAAAGGTTCTGGACTTTAGCTTGTATTTGGGCTTCTGTGTTGGGCTTTTAAAGACTTCATGTTGGGCTAATAATATCATATCTTCAATCTACAACTCAATCCCACACATAAAAACTTCATCATCACTATACATATCCAATTCATAACCCACAACCCTAACACCAAACTAGAGATCCAAATCATCCCCTCAGAAAAACACCTACACTTCTATGATTCTATCGACACTTCACCGCGAAAACAGACCATCAAGCGTCTTGTTGGACCCGGCCTGACCCGAATTTCATTATCCGATTCATTTTCTCTTATCATCAGCCGTTTAGGATACTTATATAGTAATTGCCAAATGAACGCTCTTTTTCTGGTTATAGATTTGTTTTGTTATTTATTATTATTATTATTTTCAAATTGTAGAGAGGGGTTCAAGGTTGATGAATTGGGTTAGGAGATATGGTCGATTGCATTACCGGTTGCGTTGGCTGTCGACACAGCCTTTGTTGGTCATTTAGGTACTTATTTCAATACTCTGTAGAGGCTTAGCATTATCGAATCCAGCTTCTGCAAAATTATAATTTGTTGAATTTGAAGGCCAAAACTTTAATTTTGATGCTACCAAACACAGCCTTGTATAGAGAGGCTGACACCATTTCAATTTCTGGATAGTTTATAAGAGTTTTGTCGGTGATACAAGTTCTTTTTCTCACAATTACAGGATAGTTTGCTTTTTTATTGTGTAGGATTGGTTGAATTGGCAGCAGTTGGGGTTTCAGTTTTTGTATTCAATCTGGTCTCAAAATTGTTTAATGTTCCATTGCTTAACATTACCACATCCTTTGTTGCCGAAGAACAAACTTTGAATAGTCAGGGCAATGGTGATTCAATACTAATATTGTAACTGGGGTTTTCCACCGGTTGTTGTTCTTTTTATTATTTATTATTTTTATATTAAAATGCTAGATTTAAAGAATACAAAATATTTTTTTTTATTTTAACTCAATTAGGCTGCCACGTTAAGTTAAATGTTTACCATTATCTTTAAAATATTTGATTATTTATTTCGAGTTTTCGACAATAAAAATACTTGGACTGTGTACAGTTTAAACAACCAAGGAATAATGCAAAAATTATTCTTCTCATAGAAGAATTCTACTCCTACGGTTTGGCACTGTACAACTACCATCATAACGCTATTTCTAGGGGATTTGGACCCCCTTCTCTCCTCCTTTTATCCTCACCTTGTCCTTACATATATCAATAATTTTAAATCTTGATTAATTCTATATTTGGTAGAGTAAAAATATAAAATTAAACGAAATAATTCTAACCAGTGAATTGTTATATTAGACATGTGGTAATAGATTATGGAGGTGAGGGCAATTAAGATAATGAGGATCCAAATCCATTTCTAGAATTCTAGGGTGAATATATCACAATTAAACAAATTCAAAGAAGAAATCACAATTTCAGTTGGTCCACAATAACATATTCAAAACATCAATGTTAGTTTTTGACCCATAAGTTAGCACATAATTTGGTTCCATCCCGAACAACATTTTAATCTACAGAGCATAAACATTACCTCATCACGATGAGATTTTGATTCCTGAATGAAGCCTCTTACCTCCCATAGTAAGGTTTTAATTCCGGAAAACGCCTTTCGCTCCTTGATAAAGACATTTCAATCCACCATTTGCTTCGCCAAGTATAACCTAAAGAGGGGCATAAAGGGCATTTTCCGGTCTAAATCTATGTTTTTTAAATGTTCAAGGCACAAGATAAAATCCTTCGTCTGCTTACAATATAACATTAACTATAGGTAAAAGGGTTTTTTTTTTCTATTAAAATAAAATGCTAAATGCTAGGTTCACCGAGATCCTCATCTACCTTGTTCTCTTGGCATCTCTTCAGAAGGCGGAGCTGACGGCGCAGGTGTAATACCTGACAAGTCCATATTTTCTAGTGAGAAATCTTTGAAATGAAGAATTAAAAAAGTGGTTGGGGTGGTAGCCAAAATAAAATATACAGATGAGCCAATGTTATTTGCAATATATCAAGACACTCAAGATTCACAATTATAAACCTCAAAATCCAAATAACAGCAGGCTCAGACACCAATTTCATCAGCGTAGTCCTTCTGGACCTTCTCATTCCAGACAACATATAATAGTAATCGACTTACTGTGCCCATTCAACATTTCTCACAACATAATAAAAGTTTCCTACAGTTCCCACCAAGAAGACAGTTTTCCACTTTCAAGGAAAGAGAGAGTGGAGAAAAAAAAAAGGGAAGCCGTCTAATCTCAAGGTTCCAAAAATATATTTGACTAGATGAATTGACAGTTGAAATCTCTTCCATTCTTCTTTCCATTCTTCTTTCAAAAGAGTACGACTAACAGAAAATCCTTTAAAAGAAAAGCAAAAGAAATGAAAATAGGCCAAGATAGACAGACTTACCTCTTCTTGAAGCAAAGTAGGGAGATTTTTCGTTGAAACAAGGCTATGTATATATTGCGAAAGCTTCTCATCCTTGATACCGTTCCATGTATCTGTAGGTAAGGCCAGTATGAGAACTGTTAAAATATCATTTCTGGCTGGATACATCCCAATGCAATTACTAGGGCCACAGCCACAATCTCCAATTTGGGATGAAGGAACCAGCACATCAACCCCTTGCTCACTTCTACCATCTACCACTGTTCCAGACACCAATGTAACAGGTTTATCACCATTTGTCTTCAATGATTTCACACAGGTTTCCCTGCAGTAAAATCCCTCTGAGGAACTCAACTTTCTAGTCAAAATTTCTGCCCCCTGGCAACAAACACTTGCAGCAATGTCAGGCAGATCACTTTGATGACCTACAGCCAGCATGTTTCGGCAACATAAATTTACTGAGGATAAAAATGCCACAACATGTTTAAAGAGGCCAGATTCCTGCACTTGTTTTAACACTCCTTCCTGCAAGACAAACAATTGGCCTAGAAACTTTTAGTAGGAAAGTGTACAAGATTGCAGAATGGTGTCTCACTCATCAAGATAAAAGGGGGGAAAAAAAGTGACCATGAAGCTCTACAACACCTTAACAGCAAGCCTTCCTTTCTCCTCTTGGCTTAGACTCTTATTTCCATCCTCACTTCTCCGAACCTCTGCAACCCATTTGATGAACACTCCAAAATTTGATGGGAGTGACATGAAAATGGCGAAGAGAATTTTCTCAATATCTTTAATATCCTCTGATTTTACAAGCTTAGGAACATCATCCATTAGATACTTTGCAATTCCGACCCAACTCTCATGCTTACAGCTCTGTGAAAAGTGTCGAAGTAATATCCACCGTCAGTGTAATAATTTAGTCCCAAACTTACATATATTTCACAACTAGGTAACCATGTCAGAGAAATTCATTCAGCACATGATCCACCAACCATCAACACATGGTTCCAGAAAAGTAATTCTATGAAACTCAGCATGTCCATCCAAAATAACTTGATTTCCCTATTCCATTATGCATCGGTAATCAAACTTGTCTAGCTGAAAAGTAATTCTATCAAACTCAGCATGTCCATCCAAAATAACTCGATTTCCCTATTCCATTATGCATCAGTAATCAAACTTGTCTAGCTAAATTTTCAACTGACGTGACCTCTACTTAATAGTGATTATTTCCAACAAGGTAAAGCATCTAACAGTCTCTGTAATGACATTATCAGAGTAAGACTAATAGGTAAACAAAAGTTAATCTAAAATAGATTTCTTTCACAGGATACTTGATTCCACAAGAAAAAGAAGCTGCATATATCATACTGATGGATTATAGCTGAGAGTTTTAGAACCTTGTAAAAATCATTTCAGATCCTCCAAAGATGCAAGAATTTTTAACCAGACTTCTGTCATTTAAATTTCTTTTGATATGTCTAAACCATAAAGTTGAAAAAATGTGGTGATCTGGAGTACCTCACACTAACCTTTCACACAAGATACTAGAAACAGACATTTTTGACATATATGACGCCAGCATCAAAATAAAAAATACTTTTGACCTTAGGAAAAAAAAACAAAATAAGACAATGGAGATGTAACACAAAAATGGAGAAAAATAATCATTGATCAAAAGGTACAGATTGAGTTATGAGAATGATGCAACCCATAAGCGTGTGTGCAGCTAAAAAGTTTCGCATTTGTACCAAGGTATACAGCAGTCCGGGTTCTCTGTGTGGCCTAGATATAAGCATGAACCTGACAAACATCAAATTTTGAAAGTCAATGGGCCAAAGATTGAAATGAAAATTAATAGTTAACAATGCTGGTTGAACCACAGCAGTATACACATAAACTTGAGTACAAATTGGAAAAACAAGATGCAGAATAAACAAATGGAAGGAAGCAGTGGAATCTAAGGCCTCTCTAATGCAGTTCATTACATGCGGCAGTAATAATAATCTCAGTAAATCAAAAAGCATTGCTTTGGATCCTCAGATCATCAAACTTGTTAGCAAATTACTAGTTTAAAAATATCGCTCGAGTCCTGCATGGGGTAGAAGTGCCTCATCACATTCTTCTGATTCATTAGTTGCCTATAATATTTCCCTCATTTGGTTATACTTGCTTCTTTACATTATCCCGGTAGCAGTTCTCTTCCAAAGGTTTAATAAAACCATATATGGTTTGATCAGCTGATCTAGTATTAAAATGCAATCCAATTTCAATAATCTACATGTTAAACACCTCCTGTCAATTTTCGGTAAATCATAATCAATACCATAAAACTTTTCTCTAAACATTGATACTTTTCTGCAACAAACATTCAAACTGAATTATCTGGTTGGATTAAGAATTTGATGTTCAGGCAATGGACAGTAATAAAACTACAGCTTTTAGTGCACAGCAGATATTGCCAATTTTCAATGTGTTGAATGAAAAGGAAGTGTCATTGATCATACTAGCAAAGATGCTTTGGTAGAACATTTATTACCATAAACAACTTCATTTCAGCAACTATCAATTGCCCAATCCTCATCATCTATTTCAACATTATCCAAAATTGATAACAAACAAAATTAATGAAGTTTCCTCAGGAAAAGAAATATCCAAAATTGATAGATAGCTTCCAATATCATTGTAATTAGGTATGATATAACAGATGCTTCCATAAAAAGAAGCATACACAAATGCTTACCCTCTGCATTGTCCAGTTGCTTCATCAACACTGTCCATGGCTTCCCAAAGTAGTGTAAGTGGCACCCAATGAGGAGGATACTTAAAACGCGCAACATCTAAAATCAGGGCCATATCCTTTCCAGCATGATAACCACCAATAGGTGAAAAATGGCCTGTTCCTGTCTACACAACAGCACAAACCAGATCCCACCGAGAAGGAAAAACCAAAAGACAAAAAAAGGGATATAATACCTATCAATTCTTCAACACATCATCACATGGTGCAGCTATACAGAATTTAAGCAACGGAATAATCATCCAAAAAATCAAAAATATTAATTCAAATGTTATGGGAGTGATTATATACTTCTCAACTTATGTCCATCCATTTGTATCCATTGAGACCCCTTTTCAAATTAGAAAAAAAAAATGGAAAAAGAAACAATCTTCCCAATCCTTCTAACGGAATTGACTCTTTAAACAATTGATTTTGCAGTTGTATAAACTTTTCAAGACCACCTGCTTATGATTGATTAAATAGTAATCTTAAAACTAAAATATTTAAAGAAATATAGAGAAATTCAAATTGTGAGAAACTCATAGCATATGCTATTACAAAACTTAGCAATCACTTGGGGGGTTAGCTGGATCCACCAGATGATGCAGAAATAACATTTGTTGCCAATCATATGGTAGACAAAAAATTAAGCCAAATAAAGTTCATGTGGTACTAAGGAGTTCTGATACTAAGGAGTTCTGATACTCTTTCCCAGTGCTTCACAATACTCTAATAGGTAAAGTGAAATCATAACAATCTATTTAGAACCAATGCATGATCCAGCTTTATATTCACTAACATGTTTTAAAACTGAAGTCTAGGCTCACACTCTGCATATTATCATGTAAAGGTAACATGAAATCATAACAATCTGTTTAGAACCAGTGCATGATCCAGCTTTATATTCACTAACATGTTTTTTTACTAAAGTCAGGCTCACATTCTCTGCATATTATCCCATTTGAATTTATAACTATAAAGAGAAATTACTGCAAGATTATATGTAATGAAACCCACAAACTACAAACTATATGATAACTACCTGCTCAAAAGCTGCTCTATGATACGACGAGATCACATGACAATCATCAGAAGCAGCGCATCTTATCACATGCTTTCGGAAGTCATTGATGGTGCTTTGATTTGTGCGGAAAGCTTCAACTTTTGCACCACCACAGTGAGCCAAACATACGAGTTTCCCAAATGAGATGCCTTTCTCTTTAACCTTTTCTAAAGGTTCGCAACAATCTAGCATAGATTCATCAAACCACCTCCAAGGTCCTACAAGAAACATTGATGATCACTTGATATATTAGACGTTTTTACATCCTCAAAGAAAAACCAAGATGATGCAGAAACTCACATGTAAAAAACAATAGAGAGAGAGAGAGAGAGACAGAGAGAGATTGAGAATCAAAATGAAGAAGAACAAAACCTAAAAAAAAAAAAAAAATCTTCTGGGGAAACAAAATTCCAGAAACATTCCCAATGCCTCTGTTAACTCATAGTCCACAACAGAGTAGTGATCTGCTAAGTAATCCAGTACCTCCACTCACAATTATAGGTCACCCTATAACTATCCAATATATAACCCATATACCAAAACAGAGCATAAGGACCAAAATCAATTCATGTAAAAGGAAAGTTGACCTTGGTGATCACCAAAGCAACCACGATATAGTACCAAATTTGGCTGCTTTCATTTTTTTCCCTCTTTTGTCTTTGAAACCAAGTATGAATAATTATAGCAAATAACATGTGGAACATGTATTGTATCCAGGCAGCACATGTATTGTCTGATCTTGACAGGTTCCGGCAGCTCTATTGTAATAGTTGTAAATGTAATACTTCAAAAAAATAAAAAAAAATAACATGTGGAACATGCACTATCCACTATACTAATGAAGCAAAGGCATTGGGGCATTTGCCATGGGAAAAGATTCAGCATGTCATAACGAGACAGATAAAAAAAATAGTAATTGTGGATAGGATGATTTCTAATTCACCCTAACAGTTCTAAGCATGTCCTAAGAAACTGCCACTCTACTGTATGCAAAAGAAATGAAATGTCACCTTTCCATTTTCGTCCAGGGTCAATAGCAAGGGCATTCAAGACCATGGAAAGGCTGGCCAATCCACAATATGCAGGCTCCGATTGGGTCTGAAAGAACGAAATCAGCCTATAAAATCCTTCCATTGTTCCACCTTGAATAGCCTCAAAGAAAAGTTGCTGCAATTCACAAATAAAAAGCATTGACCAGCGATACAGATGATAACAGTAGCTTGAATTACCAAATGATAACAACGGCTTGTGAAAATCTGCATAACAACTCTTCCATTAAACATAGTATTTCCACAAATTAAGTTCAAATAATAACGTCTCTATACTCTATTCAATCTTTTCATTTCTAATTTAAACGGAAAAATTGATACTGAATAGATATACAGACATGAAATGAAATTTATAATGCGGTAACAAAAGAACTAAAACAATTATTAAAATTATCAAACACTGACAAACTTAAAATCAAACAAAAACCCTAATATCCTCCACTTGATTGTGTAAACAATACTTTTAAAACAAAGTAAAAGCACGATCGAAAACCGACATACCTTTCCTTCAGAGGAAGCGAAGTCGATTGCAGGAGGACATGGAAGTACTCGTCTATATAAACCTGCCATCGCCATTTTTAAAATTTCCTTTGATTTATACTAGGAAAATGAGGCACGCACTGTTTATACCAGATCAAAGCTCGATCAACTTCTCTCCAATTAGGGCTCCGATAACTCGAAACCTCCACTAAATAACGTCGCTTTCTTCTTCCTCTTCTTTCTCCTCACAGTGTCAAGTAACGGCAAGGAACGCAGGGTTTGAAAACGCCGTGAAAAACCCGCGTAAATTTTAACGGTTTCAAAAAGGGCAAGTTTCTGGGGTTTGGTGATGACTAGGACGCCTGTGACCTTGTCACGCCTCTAGCTTTCAACGTATCAGTGACTTGTTGACAAGACAAGTTAAACGTGTGATAATATAATGAGTAGATTTCACTAGCATCCTTAACTATACGTATAATTGCACTAAAATCGAAAAAAAATATAATAGTAATAAGGGTGAAATTCATTTTAGTCCCTCTAATTTGACCTAATAGTTAAACTGGCCCTTTAATTTTCAGAATTGTCTCATTTAATCTTTCTGTTAAGATTTCCTTTGAGAAAGTGGAATCCGACAATGTCAGAAGGTCAAATGACCTTGCTACCCCTTAAAGTGGGTCAAATTGCTTAAAGGTCATTTTTACTCTTCATCTCTCTTTTTTTAATTAAAAAATAATTGTTAAACCAAACTAAACAAAAAAATAATAATTAAACTTGATCTGGAAAACAAAAAAAATTAATTAAACTTGATTTGGAATTTTTTTTGAACACAAGATCTAGAATTGAAAACCTATATCCACCTCTTCACCATAATCATCAACACACAACTATCCATATATCAATCACCAAACTGATACGAATACTGCATGGGAGAGTGCATGGCATTGGCTTCGGAGTCCACCAGGAAGACCAAGTCTATTGTGCAAGTCTGTTTTGCTGTTAAGTATTTAATTTCATTATTGTTATTATTTGAACTAGTCAATAACAAAGTGGTTGAAGTAGTGAGTAGTGGAGAACTTCCACGACTACCTGTCACCTAGTTTTTAGGATTGTTATCAGTTTTGTTATCGGTTGTAAAGACCTCTATATAGGTCTATTTTGAATTCAATAAAGGGTATGAAAATTAAACCCAATTATCTTCTCTTCTTCCCAATTATCTTCTAACTCTATTCTCACCTTCTTTCCCCTTCTTCTATCGTTGTTTCCAAATTAATTTATATCAAATTGGTATCAAAGCCTTCCGTCCGTGGAGACTCATGCAAAATCAACTGCGGAATTCCGCAGTGAAATTCATGAAATTCTTGCCAACAACGAAACCCGGTTAGATGAAATCGTTGCCAAACATGATGCTCGTTTAACTGAAATTGTTGAAATCGTTGCCAGGAATAGTAGTCGATTCGATCAACTCATGAACAAAATGCAAGCCCTGCGCCTACAACAAAATCAACCCGTCTCCAGCAACATCCGTCCCTCCGCTGATAGAGAACCCAATTGCCTATTTCCATCCACCACCAACAGGGAACCCAATTCGTTCGATACAGGAGAAGCATCACACAGCAGCTTGGCTGCTCACAACTATTCCAACTATGATCGATATAACACGAATTTGAAATTGAACTTTCCAACATGGTGGATTTTCAAGGCCGAACAATATTTCGATTTTAAAGGTATTGCTCCCCATCAACAAGTTCAGTTGGCCTCCTTTCACTTGGAGCGTGTCGCGTTGCAATGGTACCATTGGTACACAAAATTCAAAGGGCCCTTGAGCTGGACCGAATTCACTAAGGCAGTGTTGCTTCGGTTTGGACCGACGGACTATGAAGATCCTTCGGAGGCATTATCACGGCTCAAACAAACAACCACGGTTACGGCATACCAAGAGGTGTTCGAAGGTTTGTCAGACAAAGTGGATCATTTACCTGAAAATTTTTTGGTAGGAAGTTTTATTGCAGGATTGAAGGATGAAATCCGATTGGATGTCCGCGTCAAACAACAAAAAAATCTGTCGGAGGCGATCAGTGTTTCTCATTTAATTGAGGAACAAAACCAACTTCAGAGGAAGCCAGTGACACCTTTTCGAGCTGCATCATTCATATCCCAGCCAAGACCACAACCCAACCGTAGGTGTCCTTGGACCCCCTCCATTGCGAACCAACCTTTCATCCGAAAATTTCCAAGGACCCGTGAGATGAATTACATGTCCAATAGGCGAAGGAGAGACGAGAAAAAGGGCTGTGTTTTTATTGTGATGAAAGGTTCACACCAGGCCACAAATGTTCTAGACCACAATTGTTCATGATTGAAAATGTGTTGACAGAGGACACTACGGATGATATTGATATGGACCTCGAGCCTACAACTCACGAGGTGATTCCAGAAATTTTGTTCCATGCTATGGCTGGAACCACTTATCCACAAACATTTCGTGTCATCGGAAAGGTGGGAAACAAGGAATTAACCGTTCTCATAGATGGTGGGAGCACCTATAATTTCGTTGATCAGACCATCGTCTCAAAATTGGGATTTCCAGTGGTCCGAGACAGAGTTTTTCAGGTGATGGTGGGCAACAAGGAGAAGATAGAATGTACAGGTCGGTGTTTGGGCATATCTCTCTCGATCCAAGGGTACACCGTCCAGACAGATTTTTATGTTTTGCCAGTTGCGGCTTGCCAAGCGGTTTTAGGGGTACAATGGTTGGAAACCTTAGGACCGATAGAAACAAACTATCGAAACCTTACCATGTCATTCACTCAAGAGGGCCGACGTCACACACTACAAGGAATGCGACGATCCTACCTTGAGCCTCTTAGTGACAAGGAGCTGATGCATTTGTCAGGTATGGGATTTTTCCTTCACATTTTGATGCCAACAAATTCCCCACTTGCAGATACAGGGTCGGTTGAACTACAACAATTGTTGGGTGGTTTTGCTCATATCTTCACTGAACCTTCTACATTGCCACCTACCCGAAGTCACGATCACCAAATTCCGTTGTTACCAGATCAACAGCAGTAAGTGTGAGACCTTACCGGTACCCGTATTATCAAAAAAATGAAATAGAAAAATTGGTCCGAGAATTTCTTGGGTCCGGGATCATTCGCCCAAGCAACAGTCCGTTCTCTTCTCCAGTTCTGCTTATTAAAAAATCGGACGGCACCTGGCGATTCTGTGTGGATTATAGGGCACTAAATACTATCACCGTGAAGGAAAAGTTTCCGATTCCCGTAATTGACGAGTTACTCGATGAGCTCCATGGTGCTCACTATTTTTCAAAATTGGATTTAAGGTCCGATTACCATCAAATCCGAGTCAGCGAAGCCGACATTCACAAAACGGCTTTCCGCACTCATGATGAACATTACGAGTTTTTGGTGATGCCCTTCGGTTTGACAAACGCACCCGCAACCTTCCAAAGCTTCATGAATGACATATTTCGACCTTTTTTACGAAAATTTATATTGGTTTTCTTTGATGATATTTTGGTTTATAGCAGGACTTGTGAAAATACACAAAGTGTGTCTAATACAACCTAGAGGGGGGGTGAATAGGTTTTAGTTGATTTATTACCAACTTTTCGACTTAATCAATTTTAATAAACCTACTCCATATTAGCAATCAATCAATCCAATATAAATATGTGGAAAACACTAAAAACACAAGGATTGATTTACGTGAGAAACCCTCCAACTGGGCAAAACTCACGGGCTATCCTTCTAGCCACATACGGTCCTCAAATCCACTATTTGAACGAAAGCTTACAACCTAGGTTGACCTCAAGTCACACCTACTTGGTCACTAACTCTTTCACTCTACCCAACCGGCCTTTAATAGTGATTATTGACCACAAGCTTGTGCACTAACCCACTTAGTCACAAAGCTTAACAATCAATGAAGAGGTTAAACAACCTATGTGAATATATAAAAGATATTCAAACATGCAATTAATGCTAGGCAACAATAATTGCTTATCTAAGGATATAAAGATGTCAATAAATGCAAATCCTAGATATCAATATCTAAATGCAAATGCATGAAGATTTAGCTAGAAGGGTAAAATCATCCTAAATGCTAGCTATTAATGAACAAGGCTCTCAACCAACACACAACAACTCAATCATGTTATAAATGCCAATAAACATAAAGATATGCAATAAAATCACATAAAAGAGCTAACCCTAGGCAAACAAGAACATAAATAAATACAATGAGATTTAGAGCATGTTCAAGTTACCTAGTCAATGAAAGCAAGAAGGATCCATGATGAGATGATGCTTGAAGAGGTTAAATGCACATGGATTTGTGTTTGGTTCAGTAAAGATGAGTTCTTGGGAGTTTCTCTCTCTAAGGGAAGCTTGGCCTCTCAATAATGGCTTCTTGAACTCATAAAAACGAGCAAGGAAGAAGATAGAGTATATATAAGGGAGCCCTAGTTAAAACAACATCGTTTTGAACTTAGGGCACAAAATCCCGTCAATACCGCTAGATGGACCGCGTCTCAGGCAAGTGTCCAGACCGCGGTACACACAGCAGTACACCGTCTGGACAACAACGCGGTGTAGGGCGCTGTGCATGCAGGTGCACAGGCCGCGGTATAGGCAACAAAGGCCTACTGGACAACACCGCGACTTGGGTCGCTTTGCGTGCAAGTGTACAGGAAGCGGTACAGGGAGCATGACCCTGCTGAGGTATACCGCTCTGTATGCCGCGGTGCAAGCATGTCTTGCCAAACGGTCTAGGACGCGCTAAGAGAAGAAATTCTCTTTTCTAGGCAAACTCAACACACTAAGTGATGTGCAAAATATGCAACTGTGGAGTGTAAAAAGAGGCATACAATACATCATTCAATAACATGAAGATAAGAACAATAATGCATGCAAGTGAGTGTGTGCAACTAGATCTCTTCAAAGAAAGTTAAACTAGTGAGATACCTTTGAAGTGCTCTTTGAGAGAGATGATGTCCTTGAAGCTTGATCACACTCACGAGGCCTAAATTACCCTTACAAAGAATAATCCCCAATGTGGTTTGTCAACGAAATAAGCCAATCAAAATATGAGGAACTTACAACTTGGAGCGAACATTTACAACACCTACAACAAGTTCTTCAAGTTTTGTCAAATAATCAATTGTTTGTCAAATTTTCGAAGTGCCAATTTGGGGTGTTACATGTGGAGTACCTAGGACATCTTATCTCACTTGACGGCGTCGCAATTGATCCTTCAAAAAATTAAAGCAGTGCAAGAGTGGCCAGTTCCCACTTCAGCGAGGGGTGTATGCGGTTTCCTTGGCCTTGCAGGATATTACCGTAAATTTGTTCACGGTTTTGGCGTGATGGCTGCTCCTTTAACTCGGTTGTTGAATAAGGAAGGGTTCACATGGACTCCTGAGGCAAGTACTGCGTTCATACAGCTATACAGCTGAAGAATGCGCTTACTTCTCCACCAGTTTTAAGGCTACCTGATTTTTCACAAGGATTTGTGATTGAATGTGACGCTTGTGGGGTTGGTTTGGGTGCAATTTTGTCCTAAGAAAATCAACACATTGCCTTCTTTAGTGAGTCGTTAAAAGGAAATGCCTTATCGCTTTCGACATACGAAAAAGAAATGTTGGCTGTTGTTAAAGCTATCCGAAAGTGGCGTCCATATCTCTTGGGCAAACCGTTTGTCATTCGTACAGATCAACGGAGCCTAAAATATTTACTTGAACATCGGATTACCACTCCGGCTCAGACTCGATGGTTACCAAAAATTTTGGGGTATGATTACACCATTGAATACACCATTGGGCACTTTGGTTATCAAAAGTCACTTGGCCGAATTAACTCCAGCTTTGTGTGGCCCGGTTTGCGCTCAGTTGTGAAGGAGTACATCCGCAATTGTGATGTCTGTCAATGGTGCAAGTCGGACACCATGCGGCCTGCCGGTTTGCTGCAGCCCTTACCCATTCCGCAGCGAGTGTGGACTAAAATTTTGATGGATTTTGTAGAGGGCTTACCGGTTTCACAAGGATTTGATGTCATCATGGTCATTGTCGATCGTCTCTCCAAATATGCTCACTTTGTGCCTTTGAAGCATCCGTATACAGCCGTTTCAGTGGCAAAAGCATTCATCACGAACGTGGTACCCTTACATGGGGTTCCGGTTTCTATTGTTAGTGATCGTGACAAAATCTTTCTCAGTTCGTTTTGGCTTACTCTTTTCAAGTTACAGGGGACCAAGCTTTGCTTCAACTCAAGTTATCATCCGCAGACCGACGGACAAACAGAAGTAGTCAATTGAACATTAGAACAATATCTTCGTTGTTTTTCGAGTGACCGACCAAAGAAATGGATGGATTGGCTTTCGTGGGCTGAGTATGGATATAACACGGCAGTGCACACCTCCATCAAAATGTCCCCTTTTGAAGCCGTTTATGGCATTCCACCGCCAACCTTACTATTTTACATACCGGGTACCACTAAGCTTCGGGCAGTAGATGAGGTGTTACGCTCTAGAGATGACATTCTTCGTGACTTACGTCATAACTTATTGTCTACTCAGAACAGGATGAAATTGCAAGCTGACAAGCATAGGCAAGAGGTAACATTTGCCGTTGGAGATTATGTGTTCCTTCGTTTGCAACCATACCGTCAAAAATTGGTTGCTTTTCGTAGTTCATTGAAGTTGGCTCCTAGGTCCCTACAAAATTATTGCTCGCATTGGCGCTGTGGCTTATAAATTGGAGCTTCCGCCGGAAAGCGCAAATACATATGTTTTCCATGTAAGCCTTCTCAAAAAGAAAAGGGGTCCGCTGGGTATTGTAGGCGATACTCTTCCACCAGTTTCCACAGACGATACCTTGCTACCTCAGCCTGAGTTTATCTTAGATAGGCGGGTAATTCAGAAGGAAAAGTACAGGCCTAAGATAGAGGTTCTTGTTCAGTGGACCGGTGCCCCGAGGGAGGATGCGACGTGGGAGAATTGGTGGCGTTTCTCGAAGGCATATCCCAATTTTTGCCTTGAGGACAAGGAACTTTTAAAGGGGGAGGAATGATACGAATACTGCATGGGAGAGTGCATGGCATTGGCTTGGGAGTCCACCAGGAAGACCAAGTCTGTTGTGTGAGTCTGTTTTGCTGTTAAGTATTTAATTTCATTATTGTTATTATTTGAACTAGTCAATAACAGAGTGGTTGAAGTAGTGAGTAGTAGAGAACTTCCACGACTACCTGTCACCTAGTTTTTAAGATTGTTATCAGTTTTGTTATTGGTTGTAAAGACCTCTATATAGGTCTATTTTGAATTCAATAAAGGGTATGAAAATTAAACCCAATTATCTTCTCTTCTTCCCGATTATCTTCTAACTCTATTCTCTCCTTCTTCTATCATTGTTTCCAAATTAATTTATATCACAAACCCTAACTCACAAATACCACTATACTATTAAAACTCCAATCCAACAACTATCACCAAAAATAAAAACAAAAGTTTAGTTCTTTAGTTTTCTAGAAAATCTACACTACCTTTATCAATAATCAAAATTCAACAAATCCCAGAAACTCGAACCCAGATCAAAAAAATAAAACATTCAAATCAAACCCTAAACCCAATCAACACCAAAGCCAGACCAAATACATTCTATCTTCTTTCTCGATCTCTCTCAAATTCATCACTCTTTTCTTTCTATATCTCTGTCCCTTATTTCTCGATCTCTCTATGACCCATCTCTCAAAATCCCGCTGGCCACTGTGAAACCCAGGATTCGTGGTGGCTTTGTGGAGGTGGTTTGATTTTGGCTGTGGGAAAGGTTTTTGGGTTGGGTTTTGGTGGTGGGAGGGGGGTTTCTGGGTGGGTTTCGTTGTGGGTGGTGGTTGAGGGTGTTTGGCTTCGGCGGCGATCGAGAGATGAGATCTGGGTTCGGTGGTGGTGGTGGTGGTGGTGGTTTCTGATGATGGTGGTGTTCGATCGATCGATCGATTGATCGATCGAGAGAGAGAGACAGAGAGATGAAATCTGGGTTTGGTGGTGTCTAATGGGTATGGTAGTAGTTGAAGAAGAAGAATCAATGGGTGTGTGGTATCTGATGCGTGTTCTGAAGTAGCAGATGAAAAAGAAGAAGAAGAGATATGTGTGATGTCTGTGATGCGTTTTTTGTAACTTTTATTTTTAATTGATGTAAATATTTATTATTTAATATTTATCATTTTATTATTTAATAATATTTAATATTTAATTTAATATTATTAAATAATATTTATTATTTATTAAATTAATTAATAAATATTGCTTTTTAAAATTAATTTGTAAAATACCATTTTACCCTTTGGTCAGATAAGATTCTAGAACTTCTGATGTTGTTTTACCCTTTTACCTTCGTTGACCTGACGGAATTCTGAGAAATCCTGACGGAATTCTGAGAAATCCTAACGGAATTGGACGGTAGGGACCAAAATACAAATTTTTAGAAATTAGAGGGACCCGTCAACATAATACTGAAAACCGGAGGACCAGTTTGACTATTAGGTCAAACTAGAGGGATGAAAATGAATTTCACCCTAATAACAATGACTATCCATTGATTTGTTGACTAAAGGTTGACCACATTATTCACTAATGGTCAAAGGGCAATCAAAGTGTAATTTAGACTTTTTGTTGAGTGTTGTTATATTAATAAAGAAAAAAAGGTTGGTCCAATCACATTATGCCACATCAATCCTAATTTTTTATTAATTAATAATTAAAAAACAAAAAAAGGAAAAGGGAAAATAGAGATTTGATGTCACAGATCTCGAGAAAACCTTAGGTGTAATCGATGCACCACGCTTGAATCTAATGGTGATGCATCTGTTCCACTTAGTGAATGACACGTGTCACTCACTTAAAGTTTTTTTTTCGTTTTCTCTCTTCTTCTCCGTTTTCAACCAGAGGCCAACATTCTCTCTCTTACGAACCTAATTTACATGCTCTTTCTTTCTATCATTATCTCTCTTCGTCCTCACATCTAGAGGCCAACTTGTATCTTCCGCTGATTGATCGTAATAATTTTCCAGTAGTCACCAACGTCCATAATAACTTTTTTTTTATTTAATTTGGAAAAAAAGAAGAAGATAAAAGGGTCTTCGTTGAAGATTGGATTTCGATGTGATTTGTAAACGCATGGTGGGTGGGTGTGTGAGTGTGAAACCGATTAGAGAATTTTATATATATATATATATATATATATATTTTGGTTTTTAGGTTTTTGTTGAATGTTTAAAGGAAGAATTAAGAGGAGTAAGATCTTCATGTTCATGTTTTCCTGTTTGAACAATTAATCAAGTATCAGAGGTTTCATTTTTCAATTTCCTTTCTACATTTTTCATGTCAGAATCCCAGATTGAAATGAATAGTTTGTTTAGGCTTATTATTGTTATGACTAAATATAAATGATAAATCAAACAAGATCTTCTTCTTGCTATGAGGTTTTGTATTACACTTGAAAAAAAAGAGCGGAAACGACGACATAATGAAACTGTGGTCACCGGAAGATAGCGAGAACCGAAAACGACGGTTATGACAAGGTGACATCTAGATAGAGGATGAAGAGAGAGACATAGAAATCTGGATCCAGTTGAAAATGGAGAAGAGAGACAATGAAAAAATAAATAAATTTATATGACACTTGTCACTCATTGAGTGGAATTGATGCACCACCATCAAAATCTAGCGTGGTGCATTGGTTGCACCCAAGTTTTTCTCCACACAGATCCCTTGTCCACATAGGAGATCAAATCAAATAGTTGAGATGTTGAGATTGGGCCGAGCAAAGATGAAGATACACGTGTTGAATCTATTGATGCCCTTGGTTTGGCTGCGTATCACAACCTAGTCAGTCTACAAATTCGGGCAAGCAAATGAATTTAAATGAAAGGGTGAAGATATTGCCACCCATACCTAAATATAATTTTCACACCCATTTTATAATTATAGGGTGTAGATAATGCCACCCAGAATTACGATTTACACACCTAAATTTATAAGTTCACCTATTAGTAAAACTTAAAATATAATTGTTGATGCGGAAATTTGCCTAAATAGTTATTATAAGGTCCCCTATTTTGTAATTTGTTTATTTCTGTAACAAACCACATTGAGATGTTTTTTTGTAATGGGTATATTAGGATCTTCATGTGCTCAACAGTGTGATCGTGATCGGAAAACCTTCCCTGCATCTCAAAGCTTCAGGAACAAGAGCTTTACATGTATATCACTTGACTTGTTGTCTTGAATAAAATGTAAGGAAAAAAACACGCTGCGGAAGCGAAATGTTTGATTGGTATATTTCAAAAACTTTTCCTTTAAAGAAGAAGACTTTAACCCTTTGATTAATTGATATATAGAAAGTATATCGTACCTTTGTAGTGTGAACCCGATTTGAAGTTGTGTCAGTGATATTCCGTAAGAACTTCCAATCCAATCACGAACGTAAATCACCTAAGAGCGTGGTCTCCCTTTCTTTGAATTGTGTACCTAAGGATGGATAACAAAAAAAATCTTTTTCTTTTTCGTTAGACACAAAAATTTCCAAGAGATAACAAAGAACGTTCCGGTCACTTTTGAATTCTTAATCTCTTGATGGAAATTCGTGTGAACCTTATTCGAAATTATGCACAAAGCCTTTTTGATGTAAAAGCTATTAGTGCACTATCCAAATAAAACGTTCTCTTCTCTCTTTTTCTCTTGGCCGAATTCTCACACTAGTCTAAGAGATGGATTCTATTTTTCAAGCTAATGAAAAATAACTATCAAGCAAGCTGTAAGTGCCTCACTTTATGATTGGCTTATTTCATTGACAAAATCACAATTGGGGTTAATCATTGTAAAAGGGTAGATTAGGAATTGAAGATCTTTCATTTGACTCCAAGTGCTACAAGAAAGGTAGATTACTTGACTCTACTTTTACTTGAAGGGATATAGCTGCACACACTCACTTGCATACATTATATTCTTGTTTACATACAATTGGATGATGCATTGTATGTCACTTATCACACTCCACACTTGCACATATTGCACATCACTTTGTGTGTTAAGTCTGCCTAGAAAACAGGGTTTCTTCTATGACCACGGCCTAGACCGCTTGGCAAGCACTGCTTGCACCGCGACATACTGAGCGGTAATCATCAGTCGGCCTATGCTACCTGGACAGCGTCCTGTACACTTGTTCGCCCAGCGGTCCCTGTCACGGTTAACTTCAGTAGGCCACTGATGCCTTGATAGCGGCCTTTGCACTGCACGCATAGCGGTCCTAACCGCGTTGTTGTCCAGTAGGCACACTGCTGTATGTACCGCGGTCTGGACAACTTGCCCGAGCCGCGGTACGCACAGCGGTAATGACGGGATTTTGTTACTGTTTTTAAAACGGTGTCATTTCGTCTAGGGCTTCATATATATATGCCCTTTCCTCTTCCTTGCCTCTTCAGAGCTTCAGAATACATTCTCTTTCATTCTTTTTAGAGCTCAAGAGTGTCTTGCAAGAAAAGGTAGCAAGAAACCATTTTTATTGTCCAAAACCCAATCACCCATCATTCATTCATGGTTCCATCATCATCTAGCTTTATTTAGGATGTTTCTAAGCATGGGTTTTCATCAACATAGCTTACTTGGTAAGTAGAACACCACTCTCATCCATCTTTGTGTTCTTGCTTAACAAGAAATCTCTTTTATATTTCTTTTGCATCTAGATTATAATTTTTCATTATAAATAGAGATTTTTGTTGATGTTTGGGTTGTTGTATTATGATAGCTATTGCTGTAGGGAAAAATTGCTTAAAACCGCAGCGGAATGCGAAAAAATAATTTTCGTATAGTTTAAATTTTTTCTAAAGATTTGAACCTTAACCCTTTAATTAATTAAACGCAAATATACGGTTAGAGTTAAATACCTCTTGTCGCGTGATCCGATTGACTTATGTCGATGGTAATCCGCAAGATCTTCAATCCTAGCACGTACGTGAATCACCTAGGAGCGTGGTCTCCCTTTTTCTTTGAATTGCTTACCTTAGAATGGATGTATGGAATTTCTGATCTTGATCTTCAATAGTAAAACACCAAGAGCCAAAAAAAAATAGTTCCGGTCACTTTTGAATTCACAATCAATATGATTGAAACTCGCGTAACCCTAAATCGAAAGTGTGCACAAAACCTTTTGATGTTAAAAGCTTGTAAGTGCACTATCGAATGAGAACTTATTTTCTTTTTCTCTCTTGGCCGAAAATCTATGTGTATAGAGTAGGATTTTTTATTTTTAAAACAAACAAAAATCTCTCTCTATTTTGCTTCTTGGTGGCCGAAAATTCATAACCTTATATTTATAGGTTGGCCGAATTTTCTCCTTCACCAAGTAGGGTTGGCCGAATTCATTGAATAGGAAATCTAGGGTTGGTTAATTTCCTAACTTGAAAAGGAATTATCCTTTTCCCTAATTCCTATCAATTCAAGAATCCTAACCCTTGTAGGACTAGTGGTGGCCGAATTCTTTGTATAATAAAGAGTGTATGTGGACTTAATCCTTACCACATTAGGACTCCTATCACTTAAAAGAATTCCAACCCTAATCCAACACATAGTATCTAATTTACTGATCAGGAAAAGATTTTGATTCAAACTATTAATTAATTAAATAATTAATTAATTCCCATTTAATCAAAACAATAAAATAAATAATATCTTGGGCTATTTTATTTAGCCTTGCCGCCCACACTATGTATATATGGGCACAATATTATTTTTCTTATTTTATTTAATCCATTACACTTTAAATAAAAGCCCACATGTGAACCAGACTTATTCTTACTAAAAGAAACAAGCCTACATGTCTCATTTTAATATATTAATATAATAGTGCAGCCCATTAAATAAATAATAGACATATTATATTCTTAATATATTAAATGCAATTCTAGATTGACCCATAAATTGGTCCGGTAGAATATATCAAGTGATCCATGCAAGTACGTGTGGATTGTGGATCTTGACGGGCTATCTAAATTTAAGCTTCAATAGACACAACCTAATCACAATCAACAAATGATTCACTTAGGTCCGATCTATTAATTTTAACTCATTCCACTAAAGAGCTAAAATTGAACTCTTAAATAAAGATAGAATAAGGGGATGTTTCTCATTCATACCCTAGACAATCTTATAGGAGATGGTGTATCCTCGTGAATAATATCAGTAATCGCCAAGAGCTCATAGACCGCCTATAGCTCTCCAAGTTACCATATTTCCTCATATGACCACATTTTGAACTTGGATATTTTGACTTGTCCAGAAGCTATGTCTTCAATAATCATTATTGAAAACTCAACGTTGAGATTTAATATCCAATACCTCAAAACATCCATATGATGATATTATACTCTCATTTAATAAATGGAGCCACGATGTCCATATCTATAAATGAAGTCCTCTATCGATTAACAAATGAATACCACCAAACTATCGAGGATAGACTATGCTATATAATCGTACTCATTGATAACTCAAATGATAACACTTGCAACCATAAGTCCATCATTTATCTCAGGATTTAGATAGACTCTCCGATTGTCCTGATAATGAAAAGACTTATATCTAGTGACAGTTCTAGATAAAGTATTTCATTGTGATCCAGTTCAATGCACCCAGTGCACTAGATTCTTTTACTCGAAAACCTTTCGATGATTTTAGACCCATCATAACTCATTTGATCCCACTCAAATGCTAGTAAAAGAATTCTACAACTTTATCAAGATATAGGTGCCCAACCTTTAACTTAAGTTGTGAACGTTATTCAAGACTAACTAAAGAATTGTGTCTACCTCATACATATCAGGATGTACAAACAATTCTTCATATCTCAAAGTCTTTTGACCTTATGATTATTTGCCTTGACAATTATAATTATAAATGCTATAAGATTTTGCAGAATCAGAAATCACTTTATTTATATGAAAATATTGTCAATTACAATATTACACTCTTACTATTGAGCATAATCCTAACAATTGCATCTAGGAATACTTTGATTTCATATAGCTAGGTTATATGTGTGTCATATAGCAACATGATATCAGGGATTGTTTGAAGTATTCATTCATGACTAGATAAGCATTAAATGTGTTGACCTTGCATTTTGTGCATTTAGAATATCATCATATTCACTTTAGGTTTCATGTCTCTTCATTTAAGAGTTAACTCTTGTATTTGCCTTTGGTAGTATACAAGCAAGAGCCTAAAATCACTATTAAAGGCCTGCGGGTAGCAAGAACGGATTAGTAACCGATTGGGTGTGATGTGGTCAAGCTAGGTTGTAATCGTTTTTGCAAATAGTGGATTTAAGGGTTCGATTGGCGATTAGGCCCGTGAGTTTTTACCCAGTTGGAGGCTTTCTCACGTAAATCATATCATTGTGTCATTTTGTTTATTCCGCATTTTTATTATGGCAATGATTGATGGTGTTAGAGATTAGGGGTTATGTTGTTTAATTTTGATTAATCAAAAAGATTAACTAAAACCTATTCACCCCCCTCTAGGTTAGTTTTATCACTCTTAGTGTATTTTCACAAGCCTTAGGGTTTTGGTCGAATTTCACTCTGTGTTATATATAGTGGCCGAAATTCTTGCCCTAAACTATTTAGGGTTGGCCGAAAATCCCTTTCCTTTTATTTTATGGTTGGCCAAATTCCTTGGTAGTCGTTTAGGTAATGACCGAAATCCTCTACCAAAAAGAATTTGTATTTCCATAAAAGACTCCTATCAATCTTTTGGAATTCAAACCCTAATCCAACTCTTTAGTGTATTTGTGACTATATCAAAAACTTGCTAATTTGACTAGATAAATAAATTCCTTTTTATTTTTCTACTTGCCAAATAAAGTCTTTAATATTTATTATACTACCAACAATAGTATAATACTAAGAAACATATTTCCTAGTCATAAAAAGATTTTGATTCTTAATTAAATAATTAATCAATCAATTAATTAATTTCCATTTAATTAAATAATAAAATAAAAACAATATAATAGGCTATTATATTTAGCCTTGCCGCCCAAGTCCATATATGGGTATATATATTGTTTTTTCTATTTTATTAAATTCATTGGACCTTAATAAAAGGCCCACATGTGAACTAGGTCCATTCTTACTAAAAGAAACACGTCCACATGCCTTAATACAATTCTATATGGACCCATAATTAGTCCGGTAGAATATATCAAGTGATTCATGCAAGTCCTTGTGGATTGGGGATCTTGGCGGCTATCTAAATTTAAGCTCCAATAGACATAACTTAATCACAATCAACAAATGATTCACTTAGGTCCGATCTATTAATTTTAGTTCATTCCACTAAAAAAAATTAAAATTGAACTCTTAAATAAAGATAGAATAAGTATATGTTTCTCATTCATACCCTAGACAATCTTATTGGAGATAATGTATCCTCGTGAATAATATCAGTAATCGCCAAGAGCTCATAGACCGCCTATAGCTCTCCTAGTTACCATATTTGCTCATATGACCACGTTTTGAACTTTGATATTTTGACTTGTCCAGAAGCCATATTTCAATAGACACTATTGAAAACTCAACGTTAAGATTTAATATCCAATACCTCAAAAAATCCATATGATAATATTATACTCTCGTTTAATAAATGGAGCCATGATGTCCATTTATATAAATGAAGTCCTTTATCGATTAACAAATGAATACCACCAAACTATCGAGGATTGACTATGTTATATAATCGTACTCATTGATAGCTCAAATGATAACACTTGCAACCATAAGTCCATCATTTATCTCAGGATTAAGATAGATTCTCCGATTATCTTCATAATGAAAACTTTTATCCACTGACGGTTGTTAGATAAAATATTTCATTGTGATCCTGTTCAATACACCTAGTGCACTAGATTCTTTTACTCAAAACCTCTTTGATGATTTTAGACTCATCATAACACATATGATCCCTCTCAAATGTTAGCAAAATAATCTATAACTTTGATAAGATAAAGGTGCCCAACCTTTACCTTAAGTTGTGAACATTGTTCAAGACTAACGAAAGAATTGTGTCTACCTCATACATATCCAGATGTACGAACAATTCTTCTTTTCTCATAGTCTTTTGACCTTATGATTATTTACTCTTGACAATTATAATAATAAAACTATAAATGCTATAAGATTTGTTAAAACATAAATCACTTTATTAATATGAAAAGATTGTCAAATACAATATTACACTCTTACTATTGAGCATAATCCTAACAAAAAATTAGGTGAACACACACACAATTCATTCATTTGTATTTTTATTGTTATTTTAGTGTGTATCACACCAATTTTACACTTGCACATCATGCATATAGGTTAGTGTGTTAGATCTCTTGAGAAGGCATCTTCTTCTCTGATTCGTGGTTTTAGTGTCATCGTGGTGAACCGCGAAAATCATTTTAGTGGTTGCCGCGGTCCAAGTATTGTCTTGGAGCACCGCTAAAATCCCTCTTGTGGATTTCGCAGCTCTGGTGTCTTAACCATAAATTTTCCTTAAATGGATTTCGCGGTCTGTGTGTCGTCTTGTTCAACCATTACAATGACACCGTAAAAACCTTCCAAAGATTTTCGCTGCCTTGGTCTCGTCCTGGTGAACCGAGAAAAACAAGTGCGAAGTTTTCTCCAATGATTTTCGCGGTCGTGCCTTCGTCATGAATGACTGCAAAATATCAACGACTCTTGATTTGCCTTTTTAGTCTTGGTCATCTACGATATATTGATTGCGAAAACCAGTTCTTCTCAAAACAATGTAGTTTTGTGAGAATCCTATAGTCTAAGACATCGTCTTGTTTCATAAGAACTCCGGATTTTCTAAGATATATTGAGAGGCTTGAGTTCTGAGAGAGAGATAGGTTCAAGAAACCATTAGTGACTCTTCTTTCCCCATTCATATGCATTTAAGTCATCATCAAGCATGAGTCTTCATTGCATATTCACTTGGTAGGTAAGAACAACATTCTATCTCATTTATTGTTCTTCTTTTATTACCAATACATCATCTTTATTGCTTTGTCTTTGAAGCTTGGTGTTTGTTAAGGGTTAGCTAAAACTAGGATTGTTGGGTATTCATATTCATATATAGTTAAGCATTTAGTGTTAGTCTAGCACCTATTTGCATTTGAGAATTCATACATGTTCACTTAGACATTAATTCTTTTCATTGATTCCAAGTCTTGTTGCTATATGTGGTAGTTGCACAAGCAAAAAGAAGTCTTGCAACTAAAGGTGTTGGTTGTCAACTTATGATGTAATTAAACTATCATATAGTAGATTTCTATGACTAAGGGGCCAGCGAGACTAGTCCTGTGGGTTTTTCCCAATTTGAGGGTTTCCCATGCAAAAAACAAGTGAGCATTTTACTTGATTTTTATTGTTGGCTGTTGTAAGTGTCTCATTTTATGATTGACTTATTTTGTTGACAAAATCACAATTGGGGTCAAATATTGTAAAGGGTAGATTAGGAATTGAAGATCCCCCATCATCAAGACATTGGACTCCAAGTGCTTCAAGGAAGGTAGATTCTTAACTCTCATTGAAGAGAACTAGTTGCACACACTCACAACTCATGCATTGTCATATCTCATATAATTGTTGTGTGTTCCATGTTTGTGCACTTTCATTACTATATCTCTCTTCATGTATGCTCATATCTCTTGCATCTAAGTTGATTTGTTGAGGTTTAGGAGTTTATGCATTTTTGCCATGTTGACCGCTGTCTGTGCGCCGTGGGACCACCATGATAACTCACAGTGGAGGGCAACATGTGTCACCGCTGCGATTGTCCACAGCGGTAGTGCCCTGTTTTGCCCAAAACGGTGCATTTTTGTTTTGACCTGCTATAAATATGTTCTTTTCTCTCCCATCTCATTTTCAGAGCTAAAATTTCAGATCTTTAAAAAAGAAAAGAGTGTCTTGCAAGAAAAGCCACCAAGATTCCATCTTTATTGACCAAAACCCAAATACCCATCTTTCTTTCATGATTCAAGCATCATCTAGCTTCGTCTAGGATGTTTCTAAGCATGTGTCTTACTCCACATAGTTGACTGGGTAAGTAGAACATCATTTTCATCTATTCTCATGTTCTTGCTTAACAAGAAACCTCTTTTATGACTTGTTTGCATTTATACTATGATTTTAATTACAAGTTGAGTTTTTTTTTTGTATGTTGGTTTGTTAGGTTGGTGTATTGTGATAGCTATTGCATCTAGGATTGCTCTTTATTTCATATAGCTAAGTTTTATGCATGCCATATAATAATATGATATCTAGGAATGTTTTTAAATGCCATCATTAATTCCTAGATAATTATCAAATGTGTTGACCTAGCATTTGTGCACTTAGAATATTTTCATATTCACATTAGGTTGCATATCTCTTCTATTGAGAGTTGAATCTTATATGTACCGTTGGTAGTGTTCAAGCAAGAGCCTAAAATCACTATTAAGGGCATGCGGGTAGCAAAGACGGATTAGTAACCGATTAGGTGTGATGTGGTTAACCTAGGTTGTAATCGTATTTGCAAATAGTGGATTTGAGGGTTCAAGTGGCTTTTAAGGCCAGTGAGTTTTTACCCTATTGGGGTTTTCTCACGTAAAACAAATCATTGTGTGTTTATTTTATTTTCCGCACTTCTTATGACAATGATTGTTTACATTGGTACTTAGGGTTGAGTGTTTAATCTTGATTAACTGAAAAGTTGGTAATTGATTTGGTTAAAACCTATTCACCCCCCTCTAGGTTAATTAGAAACACATTGTAGTTAATTTCAATTGGTATTAGAGCAGGTTCCTAGACATACTTAGGTGATCCTTGCTCTTGTTGTGTGTGTGTGTGTCTTGCATTTTTTTTTTGCATTTTGATTGTTGCATACATTATCATCATATCCATACATTATGAGTGGGAATGGAGGTGGACATAAAGAAGCCTCTAGCATAAGACCCCCGTTGCTTACCAGGGTGAACTATGCTTCATGGAAAGGCAAGATGGAGTCGTACATTTGCCTATAGATGACCGAGAATAGATGGCAATAGAAGATGGCTACACTACTCCGAAAATAACTATTAAAGACGATAGTGTAGTTCCCAAGCCAAAGTCGGAATGGTCATCTCAAGAGTTCGAAGCATTCAAGTGGAACAACAATGCCATGCATGCCATTCTTTGTGCAATGGATGACAATCAATACAAGTTGATTCAAGCAACTAGGATTGTAAAAGAGCCATGAGGGAACCGAGGTGGTCAAGGACTCCAAGCTTCAAGTCCTCTAAACACAATTCGAGCAAATTAGAATGGAGGATCATGAGTGCTTCAATGGCTTTCAAGTGAAGTTGATGGACATCATCAATCAAATCCATTAACTAGGCAACCATACTCGGATAGGCGGATCAAGCAAAAGATCATGAGGTCGCTTCCGGAAAGGTTTGAGGCTAAGGTGATGACATTTGAAGAAAATAGTGACTTCAAGACTATGAAGCCAAGTGAAGTGATTAGAAGGCTTCTAGCCTATGAGTCATGAAAGAGTCCTACACCCTCACCACCTATGAAGCAAAAGAACATAGCCTTGAAAACCTCCAAAGTAGAGAAGAAGGAGGATGACTCTGATGAAGTGATGGCCCTTATGGGTAAAAGGTTTAAGATGTTCATTAAGTTAGAAAAGAAAGGGTTTTGCTCCAAGGGAAAAAAGGTAAAGAAGAAGACTCCACTCAAGAAAGTTGAGCCAAGCCAAGAGAAGACCAAAAGAAAAGGAATTCAATGCTTTGAATGTGGAGGATTTGGACATATCTCCACCGATTGTGGCAACTTGAAAAACAAGAAGAAGGGAAAGGCAATGGTCGCCATGTGGAGCGATAATGATGACTTGGAAGAGGAAGAATGATCCTCAGATGATGAAGACCATGTGGCAAATGTCATTGCTTTTGCATCTTCTCTCAAGAGTAAGGAAGCAATAGATGAGGAAGAGGAATGGAAAGAAAGTGAAGATGACTCAAGTGTTTATGACTCCTCATCATATTCCACAAATGTAGATGTGGAAGGCATGGACCTTGAAGGGTTTATTGAGCACTTTCAAAGCTCAAGGTTGAAAATGAAGAAAAAGATTCAGAGACTAAAAGAATAGAATCTTAAGCTTTCAACTGAGGTGACTCACTTGAATGGAGAAGTGAAGATGGCAAAGAGGAATGCGGAAAGGATAGAGAAGGACCTTGAAGAAGCCTTGGAGAAAATTGCCTAGATAACCTCAAGCATTAAAAAGCTTGACCATATGTTGGGAGTTGGTAAGAGGCCAAGTGACAAGAGAGGTATTGGTTATGAAGATGACAAGGAGACCACTTCTTCAAGCAAGATAACGTTTGTCAAGAGTTTGGGCACTAAAGAACCTCTATCACCATAACATCCTAGGAAAAAGATTGATCTAGGAGAGTGTTCAAAGAGTGCCCAAGTGAAAATGGCACCAAGAGGTCAAGCTCAAGCTCAACCAATGAAAGCTTCACAAGAAAGCCTTCCACAACCTAAATTCCACCAAGCAAAAGGACAAGTCATGCATACTCAACCTAAGAGGCAAGCTCAACCAGGTTAGACAACAAAGAATAAGAGAACCGATTCAACACCCAAGGCCAACTTAAAGATAAGGGAAAACTCCAATGTACCCTTAAAGGAATGGTATGACGTCTTACTTTATTCCCACTTGTCATTTTTGTGGTGTTGATGGTCACATCAGACCTATTTGTTTCAAATACATTAAGATGTGTAGAATTAAGAGCATGATTATAAGAAATAGAGCTAGAGCCACAATGCATATTCCTAGTAAATCTAGAGCCAATTTGCATGATCCTAGGAAATCTAGAGCCAATGTGACTAAGACCACTAGGAGAGAGACTATTTCACCTAAGTGGATTAGAAGAGATGAATATTTTTGCCATGTGGCTCAAATTGCCTTGAAGGCAAATGCCTCTAACATTTGGTATTTGGATAGTGGGTGTTCTAGGCATATGACGGGGAACAAGAGTTTCTTTGAATCTCTTGTCATGGAGGATGGAGGATTTTTCACCTTTGGTGATGGATCTAGAAAGAAAGTTATAGGGAAAGGAACCATTTCCATTCCCGATTTACTCTCATTGTCCAATGCTTTACTTGTTGATGGCTTGCAAGCCAATCTTGTAAGCATTTCTCACCTTAATGACGATGGACTCTCCGTCTTGTTCAACAAAAAATGATTGCTCTATTTTGATGTCAAATAGACAAACCTTGCTAAAAGGAAAGAGATCTAGTGACAATTGTTATTGTCTTGAAGCTAATGGTATCTCTTGCAACATGTCCAAGTGTGAGGAAGTTGAGTTGTGGCATCAAAGACTTGGCTACATGAACTATCGAGATTTCAGGATCTTAGATAAGTTTAAAGTTGTGCGTGGCCTTCCAAAGCTTAGGAAGAAAGTCGATGGTGTTTGTGGACCTTGCCAACAAGGGAAGCAAACCAAAAGCATGCACAAGAAGGGTAAGTATCTCACCACCAAGGAGCCATTAGAGCTTCTTCACATGGACCTCATGGGTCCCATGCAAACTGAGAGTCTCGGTGGCAAGAGATACATTTTTGTATGTGTAGATGACTTCTCTAGATTTACATGGACATATTTTCTTAGAGAAAAATATGAAACTTTTGAAAAATTTAAAATGCTTTGCACTAAAATTCAAATGAAAAGAAATCACACATTAAAAGCATTAAAAAAATTAGGAGTGATCATGGGAGAGAATTTGAGAATTCTTGTTTTGAAAGCTATTGCAATAGCTTAGGCATCTCTCATGAATTTTCAGCCCTTAGAACTCCTCAACAAAATGGGGTTGTTGAGAGGAAGAATAAGGTTCTTCAAGAGATGGCCCGTGTGATGTTGCTAAGCAACAATGTCCCTAGGAACCTTTGGGCCGAGGTCGTCAATACGACTTGCTACATAAGAAATAGAGTCTTCCTACGGATCGATACTAGGCAAACCTCCTATACGTTGTGGAAGGGTAGAAAGCCAAATGTTAGCTACTTCCACTCATTTGGAAGCAAGTGCTATATACTTAATGATCGAGATCAACTTGGCAAGTTTGATGCCAAGAGTGATGAGGGAATTTTCATTGGCTATTCCCTTACTAGTAAGGCATATAGAGTGTTCAAATTGAAAACTCATAGTGTCATAGAATCATCTAATGTTGTCATAGATGATTGTAGGCCTAGAACTAGTGACCATGATGAGGAGGTTGATGTGATTCATGATTCTCCGTTGGAGGAGGATGGTAAGACTTCTATTGATGTGAAGTCAAGTCATGATGAATAGGTTATTCAACCTCTTGATAGAGATTCATCTTTGAACTCTAAAAAACCTGCTCCATGGGTTAGACATCTCCACAACAAGAATGATATTCTTGGAGATGTGAATGAGGGTATTAGGACTAGGCGTCAAATAGCTAATCAAATTAGCTATACTTGTTACACCTCTCAAATTGAACCAAAAAATGTTGATGAAGCCTTGAATGATGAGTTTTGGATTCTTGCTATGCAAAAAGAGATAAACAAATTTGCAAGAAATGAGGTTTGGACTCTAGTTCCTATACCCAAGAACACAAATGTCATAGGCACCAAATGGGTGTATAGGAACAAGTCGAATGAGAATGGCAACATTGTGCGCAACAAGGCTAGACTTGTAGCACAAAGAGACTCTCAAATTGAGGGTATCGACTTTGAGAAGACTTTTGCTCCGGTTGTTTGTCTTGAGTCCATAAGGCTTCTTTTGTCCATATCATGTTTGCACAAGTTCAAACTGCACCAAATGGATGTTAAGAGTGCCTTCCTCAATGTCTTTTTGCAATAGGAAGTGTTTGTTAAGCAACCCAAGGGGTTTGTGGATCCACACCACCCCAATCATGTCTATAACCTTAAGAAGGGTTTATATGGGTTTAAACAAGCACCAAGGGCTTGGTATGAGCGTGTCACTCTTTATCTTGTTGACAATGGCTACTCTAACGGTAGTGTTGACAAGACTTTGTTCATCAAAGGCAACAAAGATGAGCTTTTCATAGCTCAAATCTATGTTGATGACATTGTGTTTGGCTCCACCAACAAATCTAAAGTCCAACAATTTGTTGATGTTATGTCTCATGAATTTGAGATGAGTCTTGTTGGGGAGCTCAATTACTTCCTAGGTTTGCAAATCAAGCAATTGCATGATGGGATTTTCATATCCCAAGTTAAGTATGCTAATAACCTAATGAAGAAGTTTGGCCTTAAGAATGCCAAACACTGTGACACATCGATGAGTACCACTTTGAAATTAAGCAAGGATGCTAGTTGGAAAAGTGTGGATCAAAGCCTATATTGTGGCATGATTGGTAGCTTGCTTTACTTGACTGCAAGTAGGCCTGATATAGCCTTTAGTGTGGGTGTGTGTGCTAGGTACCAAGCAGATCCCAATGAGTCCCATCTCTCCTATGTAAAGAGAATCATTTGATTTGTGAATGGGATATCCAACTATGGGATATGGTACTTTTTTGACACTAATGCCAGCTTAGTTGGCTTTAGTGATGCAGATTGGGCAGGAAATTGTGATGATAGGAAGAGTACATCGGGTGGTTGCTTCTTCATAGGGAACAACTTGGTATCTTGGTTTTGCAAGAAGCAAAACTCCATTTCCTTGTCCACCGTAGATGTCGAGTATATAGCAGCCGGGATGGCTTGCACATAACTCCTTTGGATGAAGCAAATGCTTGTGGATTATGGTTTTGATCAAGGTACTCTAACCCTTTATTGTGATAATATGAGTGCAATTAATATTTCAAAAAATCTTGTTCAACACTCTAGAACTAAGTATATAGACATAAGACATCACTTTTTAGGGAGCTAGTTGAAAGCAACTGCATTGCACTTGAACATGTTGGCACAAATGATCAACTAGAGGATTTGTTCACTAAACCCTTAGACTCAACTAGGTTCAAATCACTTAGTAGGTCTATCGGGATTTGTCATATGTCTTGATGTTTTTGGTGATTGACCCCATATGGGGAGCTCAAGTAAAGAGACAAAACTGACATAATAATGCATTGTGCTCATTGATAATCTTTATGCTTCTTTATTAATTGCTTGAGATGATTGGTTGTACATATGCTTATATGTTTTTTTAATAAGTGTGCAACTTTGCAATCCATGTCTTATTTATGATCAAACATGCATTTTTGAAATAGGAAAATTTACTTTGGAAGTACATTTTGAATGACCTATGATTTATTTCCATGACATGATGATTCTATGAATGACATGCGTTGAATTGATTTGCATGAAGAAAATCTTGAATGCTTTAAAAATGAATGCAAAATTTGTGTGTGAAAGCAATGTTGATACTTCAATCAATAAGGATTTAGTATCCATTTAAAGGATTTTACAATCCACAAGTTTTTATCTCTTTATTTGTTGAACAAGGCTACTATCATACGGGGTGTCCCACCGGAAAAAATCTAAAAAGGGCGCAATAGTCGCTCATATCTTGTTTTGCTTATAAAGTTTGATATAGTTGCTCTTTAATTGAATTTATCTTACAATCTATATCTTGCTTAATTCCATGACAAAGGGTGAAATTGGTTTGAATTCTTTTGGAAACCTTTGTTGTTTGCTTTGCCAAATACCATGTTCTTTGATCTTGAATGCAACTTGTCTTGCATGAAAAGCATTCTTTCACACAATTTTTATGAAATAAAACTCCTTGAATCTCTCTTACTTAATTGAGTTGCATAAATTTGCTTATATGAATATGCATATGTTGTTATGCCATAAGCTCTCCTTGCCAAGTGCTTACCTATTACGGGGATACTTATTTGCCTATCTCATGACAAAAAGAGGGAGTAGTGTGAAGTTTAGGGGGAGTTCAATTTTTTGGGAGAGTGGTTGTACTCTTTGAGGGGGAGCATTGCATAGCATGACATGATTACATTATTTGATTGTAATGAGTTAATTTGCTATAACTATTGCAATTGTTTTTGTTAAAAGCACATCAAGCACACTTGGTCTTGGAAGGTACTTTTCTGTTGATTGCGTGTAGGTTGGATGTTTCTACAAGCCTTTGATTGACTTGAAGATGTTTAAGACTTAGATTATAGAGCTTATTGTAATGTAGAAATTATTGTTGACCAACTCATTTTTTTTATTGTTGAGAGGTCATTTTGTGAGTGGTGGTTTTGTCACGAAATAGCCAAAGAGGGAGATTGTTAATGTCTCATTTTATGATTGGCCTATTTTGTTGACAAAATCACAATTGAGGTCAAATATTGTAAAGGGTAGATTATGAATTGAAGATCTCGCATCATCAAGGCATTAGACTCCAAGTGCTTCAAGGAAGGTAGATTCTTAACTCTCATTGAAGAGAACTAGTTGCACACACTCACTACTCATGCATTATCATATCTCACATAATTGTTGTGTGTTCCATGTTTGTGCACTTTCATTACTATATCGCTCTTCATGTATGCTCATATCTTTTGCATCTAGGTTGATTTGTTGAGGTTTAGGAGTTTATGCATTTTTGCCTGTTGACCGCTGTCTGTGCGCCTTGGGACCACTGTGAATTATCACAATGGTAGGAAACACAGTGTGTGACCGATGTGGTAACTCACAGCGGTGGGCAACCAAGTGTGTCACCGTTGTGACCCTCCACAGCGGTTGTGCCCTGTTTTGCCCAAAATGGTGCAGTTTTGTTTTGACATGCTATATATATATATGTTTTTTTTCTCTCCCATCTCGTTTTCAGAGCTAAAATTTCATATCTTTAAAAGGAAAAGAGTGTCTTGCAAGAAAAGCCACCAAAATTCCATCTTTATTGGCCAAAACCCAAATACCCATCTTTCTTTCATGATTCAAGCATCATCTAGCTTCATCTAGGATGTTTCTAAGCCTGAGTCTTCATCCACATAGTTGACTTGGTAAGTAGAACATCATCTTCATCTATCATAATGTTCTTACTTAACAAGAAACCTCTTTTATGACTTGTTTTTGAAAATACTCTAAGAGAGATTAAACTAACCTAGGGGGGGGGGGGGGGGGGGGTGTGAATAGGTTTTAACTAAATTAATTGCCATCTTTTTCGATTAGTCAAAGTTAATCACAATAACCCCTAACAAACAATCATTGTAATTAAGTGCGGAAAATAAAATAGAGACATAATGATTTGTTTTACGTGAGACCCCAAAAGGGTAAAAACTCACGGGCCAAAGGCCAGTCGAACCCTCAAATTCACTATTTGCAAAAAAAAAACGATTACAACCTATGTTGACCATATCACACCTAATCAGTTACTAATCCATTCTTGCTACCCGCAGATCTTTAATAGTGATTTTAGGCTCTTGCTTGTACACTACTCACAGCACATACAAGACCTAACTCCTAAATGAAGAGATATGCAACCTAAGGTGAATTTGAAAAATATTCTAAATACATAAATGCTAGGTCCACACATATTATGCTTATCTAGTCATGTATGGATGCTTCAAACAATCCTATATATCATGTTGCTATATGACATACATATAACTTAGCTATATGAAATGAGTACAAACCTAGATGCAATAGCTATCACAATACAAAACCCAACAAACATACAAAAATGTCATCTTGAGAGTACAAAGCTCAAACTTAAAGCAAATAAGTCATAAAAGAGCCATCTTGGATAACTGGAACACAAGAAAGAATGGAGATGGTGTTCTACGTACCAAGTCATGTACTTTGATGCAAACCCATGTAAGAAAAACATCTTAGATGAAGCTAGATGATGTTTGGTTCATGAATGGATGATGGGTGTTTGGGTTTTGGTTAAGAAAAATGCAATCTTGCTAACTTTTCTTGCAAGTCACTCTTGAGCTCTTTAAAGATGGAGTAAAAATGGATTTGGGAGCTCTTCGAACGAAATGGGAGAGATAAGAATGTTTATATAGCAGGTCTAAAGAAACGGCACCGTTTTGGGCAAAACAGGGTACGGCCACTGTGCGTACCACCGTGGATAGTCACAGCGGTCACATAGCGGTGACACACTGTGTTGCCCACCGTTGTGAGATATCACAGCGGTAACACATCGGTGACCCACTGTGTTGCCTACCGCTGTGATGATTCACAGAAGTCTCACGGCGCTCATCACAACGGTCAACATTAAAACATGCATAACACCTAAACTCAACAAATCAACCTAGATACAAAAGATATGAGCATGTATGAAGAGATATATAGTAGTAAAAGTGCACAAACATGAAACACACAACAATTATATGAGATATGATAATGCATAAGTTGAGTGTGTGCAACTAGTTCTCTTCACTGAGTTAAGTACTTGTTATACCTTCTTGAAGTGCCCTAGAGTTTGATGGTGCCATTGAAGCTTGATCACGAATAATGAGGCCTAATCTATCCTTACAAGAAAATCCCCGATGTGGTTTGTCAACGAAATGAGCCAATCATAATATGAGGAACTTACAATCTCCCCCTTTGGCTATTTCGTGACAAAACCACCACTCACAAGGCAACCTCACCATTACAAAAGAAGGTTGGTCAACAAAATTTTCTACATTACAATAAGGCCTAGTCTAAGTCTTGAACATCTTCAAGTCAATCCAAAGCTTGTAGAGAAATTCTAACCTACACACAATCAACAAGACAAACAAAGATACCTTCCAAGATCAAGTGTATGAGAAGTGCTTTCAAAAGTCATAATTAACAAAAAAAAAACATTTGCAATAGCCATACTAGATAGAACCAATACAATCAAATAATGTAATCATGCTATGCAATGCATTTCTCCCCCTACATGATTGCTCTTAACTCCCCCTGAATATGATACAAAAGAAGCACTATGTTCTCAAAACCCTTCTCCCCCTTATTGTCATGAGATAGGCAAATGGAGTCTCCCTCAAAAGGTAAGCTTTTGGCAAGGAGAGCTCATAGCACAAATACATATGCATAATCATATAAGTAACTTTATGTAACTCGATTAAGTAAGATAGATTCAAGGAAATTTGTTTTTAAAAAAATGTGTGACATGATGCTTCGCATACAAGACATGTTTCATTCAAGTTCAAAAGCAATGGTATTTGGCAAAGCAAACAATAAGGGTTTCCAAAAAGAATTCAAACCAATTTCACCCTTTGTCATAAATTCAAGCAAAGATATAGATTTTATAAGAATTTCAAATTAGAGTGCAACTATATTAAACTTTATAAGCGAAAAAAGACATGAGCGACTTTGCACCCTCTTTGATTTTTCCGGGTAAGATACCTGTATGATAGTAGCCTTGTCCAACTAATAAAGAGAGAGAGAGAGAAGACTAAATTTGGATGAGACATCCTTATTTATTGAATGGACAAAGGTCCTTATTGAGTTTAGTCTTCTCATTTGCTTTTTCACACATAATTTTGCATTCATATTTAAGCAATCACAAGTAAACCTTCATGCATAACATCTTTAAAGCATGTCATTCATAAAATCATCATGTCATGGAGATCAACTTTAGGTCATTCAAATTGTACTTCCAAAGTAAATCTCCTAGTCCGAAAATGCATGTTTGAACATAAATATGACATGCATTGCAAGAAAGGCACTTTACACACTTATTAAGAAAATAACATAAGTTTATGCACAACCCATCATCTCAAGCAATCAATTAAAAAGCATAAAATATATCAATGTAGCACAATGCACTTTTATGCCAAATTGCTCTATTTGCTTGAGCTCCCCATATGGGATCAAGACATACCATTTCATGCCAAATGACAAATCCCAATAGACTTACTAAGGTTCCCAAATCTAATAGTGTCTAAGGGCTTTGTAAACAAATCCGCTAGTTGGTCATTAGTTCCCACATGCTCTAATGCAATAGTCTTGCTCTCAACTAGCTCTATAATGAAATGATGTCTAATCTCAATGTGCTTTGTCCTAGAATGTTGAACGGGATTCTTTGAAATGTTTATGGCACTCATGTTGTCACAAAACAAAGTGAGAGTTCCTTGCTCTAAGCTATAATCGGCTAGCATTTGTTTCATCCACATCAATTGAGTACAAGCACGATCGGTGACTATGTATTCCGCCTCGGCTGTGGGTAGGAAAATTGAATTTTGCTTCTTGCAAAACCAAGACACCAAATTGTTTCCTAGAAAGAAGCAACCACCCAATGTACTCTTCCTATCATCACAATTTCCCGCCCAATCGGCATCACTAAATCCAACAAGACTTGGATTAGTGTTAAATGAGTACCAAATCCCATGATTTGAGGTACCATTCACAAAACGAATGATCCTCTTCACCCCAACAAGGTGAGATTCTTTGGGATTAGCTTGGTACCTAGCACAAACACCCACACTAAAATCAATATCGGGTCTACTTGCGGTCAAATAAAGCAAATTACTTATCATGGCCCGATATAGGCTTTGATCAACACTTTTACCACTAGCTTGCTTAGCTTCAATGTGGTGCTCATGGGTGTATCACAAAGTTTGGCATTGTCAAGGCCAAACTTCTTCACTAGGTTCCTTGCATACTTAGCTTGGGATATGAAAATCCCAGCATGCATTTGCTTAATTTGCAAGCCTAGGAAGTAATTTAGTCACTAACCATGCTCATTTCAAACTCATGAGACATGACATCTACAAATTGTCTCACTTTAGACTCATTGGTGGACCCAAATACAATGTCATCAACATAAATTTGAGCTATGAAAAGTTCATTTTTGTTGCACTTGATGAACAAGGTCTCATCAACACTACCTCTTGAGTAGCCATGGTCAATAAGATAGAGAGTGAGGCGTTCATACCAAGCCCTCGGTGCTTGTTTCAACCTATAAAGTGCCTTTTTGAGGCGATATACATGATTGGGGTGGTGTGGATCCACAAACCCCTTGGGTTGTTCAAGAAACACTTCCTCATGCAAGAAGTCATTTAGGAAGGCACTCTTAGCATCCATTTGTTGTAATTTGAACTTGTACACACAAGAAATGGACAAGAGGAGCCTTATAGACTTAAGACGGGCAGCAGGAGCAAAAGTCTCCTCAAAGTCAATACCCTCAATTTGAGAGGATCCTTATGCCACAAGCCTAGCCTTGTTGGCACAATGTTGCTATCTTCATCAGACTTGTTCCTAAACACCCATTTAGTGCCTATCACATTGGTATTCTTAGGCCTAGGAACTAGAGTCCAAACCTCATTTCTTTCAAATTGGTATAGCTCTTCTTGCATGACAAGAACCTAAAATTCATCATTTAAGGCTTCATCAACCTTCTTGGGTTCAATTTGAGAGGTGTAGCAAGTGTAGCTAATTTGATTAGCTATTTGATGCCTAGTCCTAACACCTTCATAGACATCTCCAATGATATCATTTTTATCATAGAGTTTCCTAACCCAAGGAACGGGGTTCATTAGAGTCCAAATGTGGATCTCTATCAAGAGGTTGATCATCCTCTCCACTATGATTTGACTTCATATCACTTGAAGTCTCACCACATTCCTTCAAAGGAAGGTCAACATTCTCACAAACATCCTCCTCATGGACAACATTCTTAGCCCTACAATCATTAATGACAACATTCGATGATTCCATGACATTTCGAGTTTTTCGATTGTAAACTCTATAGGCCTTGCTATTGAGTGAATATCCAATGAAAATACCCTCATCACTCTTGGCATCAAATTTACCAAGTTGATCTCGATCATTAAGAATATAGCAGTTACTTCCAAATATGTGGAAATAGCTAACATTGGGTTTTCTTCCCTTCCATAACTCATAGGATGTTTGTTTTGTCCCGGGTCTAAGGAAAGCTCTATTCCCTATATAATAAGCCGAATTGACGGCTTCGGCCCATAAATTCCTATGAACCTTGTTGCTAAGCAACATCACCCGAGCTTCCTTTCCATAACTCCATTTTGTTGGGGAGTTCTAAGGGTCGAGAATTCATGGGAAATACCTAGACAATTACAAAAGCTCTCAAAGCTACTATTTTCAAACTCTTTCCCATGACCACTTCTAATTCTCTTAATGCTCCTAATGTGAGAATTCTTCTCATTTTGAATTTGACACATAGCATTTTGAATTTCTTAAAAGCTTCGGACTTCTCTCTAAGAAAGTAGGTCCAAGTAAACCTAGAGAAGTCATCAACCACCACAAGAATGTATCTTTTACCACCTAAACTCTCGGTTTGCATAGGACCCATGAGGTCCATATGAAGGAGTTCCAGTGGCTCCTTGGTGGAAATATATTTTCCCTTTTTCTGCACACTCTTAGTTTGCTTCCCTTGTTGACATGGTCCACAAACTCCCTCAAATCTCTTCCCAAGCTTGGGAATGCCTCTCACCACATTTAGCCTCTCAAGGACCTTCAAGTCACTATAATTCATGTGGCCAAATCTTTGATGCCACAACTCAACTTGATCACAACTAGACAAGTTACAAGAGATGTTACTAGATTCAAGACAATAACAATTGTCACTTGATCTCTTGCCTTTTAAAACAACTTGCCCATTTTCCTTAAGAATAGAGCAATCAACTTTTCCAAACATAACAGAGAGCCCTTCATCACTTAAATGCGATATACTAATAAGATTGGCTTGCAAGCCATGTACATAGAGAGCATTGGGCAATGAGGGCAAACCGGGAATAGATATGTTACCGTTCCCTATGACTTTTTTTCGTGAACCATCACCAAAGGTGACAAATCCACCATCCTTCATCACAAGAGTCTCAAAGAAACTCTTGTTTCCGGTCATGTGCCTAGAACACCCAATATCAAGGTACCAAGTGTTAGAGGCTTTGGCTTTCAAAGCAACTTGAGCCACATAGCAAAAATACTCATTTTTTCTAGTCCACCTAGGAGAAACATTTTCAATCCTAGGAGCCTTTGGTTCATTGGCTCTAAGTTCCCTAGGTGCATGCTTTTTGGCTATTCTAAGCATATTTTTCTCAATCATGCTTTCCATTCTACACAATTTAATATACTTAAAGCAATTAGGCCTTATGTGGCCTTCAATACCGCAATAATGACAAGTAGGAGTGAAATAGGAGTTCATAACATAGCCTTGTGCAAGCATTTGAGGCTTCATTCTCCTCTGAGTAGTCCTTTGATGTTAAGCAAATTCTCTCATTTGTGGTTGAGCCAAGGTATCATGTTTTCTATGTTGAGTATAAGGAGTCCTTGGTTGTGGTGGAAGGATTCTTGGATGTGGAGGTCTTGATTGAGATGCTCTAGCTTGTTGTGGTTGAGCTCTTGTTGAACCCTTGACTTGAGCTTTCTTTGAGGATTCTCCAACTTCAATCCTTTTTGTAGTTTGTTGTGGAATTTTGGCTTCTTCGACCTCTTGACTCTTGACAAAAATGGTCTTCATCAAAGAGGTGGTCTCCACGTCTTCCTTATATCCCAAACCCCTCTTATCACTAGGGCTCTTCCCACTTGATAACATATTGTCAAGCTTTTCGGTTCCGGAGGTCATTTTGGCAATCACACATTTTACCTCTCCAAGCTCTTTCCTCAAGCTTTCTTCACATTTCTTAACTACAACGAGCTCCAATTTCAAGCTTTGTTCCCTTTCTCTTGTTCTTTTCACTTCCTCATTCAATTAAGTCATTTTGGAGGTCAATTCAAGGTTAATCCTTTTCAACTCTTGAATCTCCTTTTTCTTCTTCGCTCTAGAACTCTTGAAATATTCCATAAAGTCTTCATAGTCCATCTCCTCATCAAATTCATGATTGGACAACTTATCATTCTCCGCTTCTTTTTCTAGCTTCTCATTCTCCTCTTCTTTGTCACTCAAGACTTCCTTGTCATTGTGAGATAATGAGAAGGCGATGAAATTGGCAACTTGGTCTTCATCATCTGAAGACTCCTCATCTAAGTTTTCACTGTCACTATAAGTGGCTGCAATGGCCTTTCCTTTCTTCTTCTTCTTTAAATTAGCACATTCGGGGGCAATGTGACCATACCCACTACACTCATAGCATTGGATCCTCTTCTTGGAATCCTTCTCTTCACTTTTGTCCACCCTTTTGAAATGAGTCTTCCTCTTCATAAATTTTCCCTTGGACCTTAACCCATTCTTCTCAAACTTCATAAATTGCTTGAACCTTTTCACCATAAGAGGCATTTCTTCATCTGAATCTTCTTCCTTCATTTCTTCCTTGGAGGTTTTCAATGCAATGCTTTTTTGCTTCTTTTGAGGTGTTATTGGAGTAGGGGCTCTTTTTGACTCAAAGGCCAACAACTTGCCAATTATTTCACTTGGCTTCATCTTCTTATATTCTCTATTCTCCTCAATAGCGGTCAACTTTGCATCAAATCTCTCCGGGAGAGACCTCATAATTTTTTGGTTTATCCTTTTATCCGAGTAGGGATCGCCCAATTGGTGACTTTGGTTGACAATTCAAAGAGCCTTGGGTCTTTTATTTATCTTATGCCATGCCGCAATTGTGCATAATAGTAAATGATGAGATGCATGAAAAGAGATAGGTTTGGGGGTTGAAACTCTTTAGCTGTGTAGAGTTAGATCATGTTAGTTATTGCTTTATTTCGTTAGTATATTTTTGGATACAAGCATGTGCTTGTAGAGGTTTTGGTATGAGTTTATGTGTGCATATTGAATGCAAGTGATCCAAAGAAAAAGGCAATTCCCCGGGTTAGTAATACTGTATTCAAAAGAGGTAAACTCATTTAACCCTTAGCTCAACTGATTTTTGTTGGATGAAATATGGGAATGATTGTGCCTAGATTTAATTCTTTCAAAATGTGAGAAGTATGATTTAATGGTTATACTCTTGTTAATATGCTTTTTGGATTGCTTGAACTTATGAATAAGGGGTGGAACTGGTGGATTGTGATATGCTTAGTGTCTAAAGGTGTAATTATGTTGTGAATAGTGGATTATGATTGTATATAAGTGTTTAGTGGAAAGTTTAGGTTGTTTTGTATATTGTAGTTGTTATTTTTGTACCCGGATTTCCAAACTTTGAGCTCGTGTCCAAGTTCATGATATTTTCAAAATTGAGGACAATGTCGAGTTTAGGTTTGGGGGTGTGGGCACATTGGTGTTTTTGTGTTTATATGTTATGTTTTGCATTGTAAAAATGTACACATTTTGGGCACCCATTCCTTATTGAAGTCGCACTGAAGACCAGTAGATTGTGCAAGAAGGCTATTGCGGGTAAGAAGCCGCACTGCAGAAACCGCACCAACATCAGTAACATGTGCGGGTTAGAGAGTGTACTGCAGGCTAGAAGCCTCATTGAGGAACCTGCACCGAAGATCAGAAACTTGTGCGGAACAAGTCAGTGTGAGATTCACACAGCACCAAGAAGTCGCTCCAGCACCCAGAAAGTCAAAGCGAGATGCAATATGCGACTTGAAGTCTCACCAGCCTCTATATCAGCTCAGCTCGAGATTTTCTTATCCAAAACCCTACACACTATAAATATCCCTCTTCTATCAGAGTTAATAGGGATGACCTGGACACCAAAAACACTCTATACATTTTACACTTCTTTAAACAAGTTTACATTTTGGTTTATTAATATATTTTTCTTGCATGACCTTTAATATTAGTTCATGTCTTTCCCTGGCCTCTATATTCTTTCTCTTAAGCCACATATTTATAGGTTTAGAAAAAAAAATTTGTTTACTCACGGGACACAAGACTCACAATCCAATTGTGATTTAGTAAGCCTAATCTTATTAACATTTTTTTTTCTTTTATTTTTTTTTTCCATCAAAATCCTATTTTAATTTGTCTTTCATTCATAATGGGAAACCAAATAAAAGAAGCAAGATGGAAATCCCTTTTGGGAAAGGGATTGCCGCCCCACATACGCAGAGTTGTGTGCGCCACTTTTTGTGCAACGAGGCTTTAGTCACCCTAATATTTAGGGTTGGCAGAACTCTTCTTCTACTAAGGATCCAATTTTGGATTCTTGAGTCTTGTCTTGAGACCCAACATTTTAGTCCAGTAGGTTCCTTTTAGATGATCCAATTTAACTTGTGAAGTTTTGGATCCACGAGTTATTTTAGTTACAAGCTCCAATATATTTGACCAAATAATAATAATAATAATAATAATAATAAAAAAATTATATATCAAGTAGCAAGTGAAGTGGTAAGTGATTTGCCCTTAGCTTATCATTCATCACATCATCTCATGATTTATATATCGATAACAAATCAGTTGTCACATTATTTGGATTGATTATTTGGACTAATGTTTTTGAGTTTTAATAGGATTACTCATATAATTTAACTAACTACAAGAAAATTGGCCTATAGGGACGAAATATATTTATTCGTCCCAATAGAATGTATATTGGGACACAATAACATATTCGTCCCTAAAAATTTCAAACCTAAAGAAACCTTTAGGGACGAAAAAATTTGTCCCAATAGAACGTCTATTGGGACGAAACATATTATTCGTCCCTAAAAAGGATAAACCCAACTAGACTTTTAGGGACAGAAAATATTTATCCCAATAGAATGTCTATTGGGACGAAATAAATTATTCATCCTTAAAAAGTGTAAAAATAACAAGACTTCTAGGGACGAAAATAATTTGTCCCAATAGGATGCGTATTGGGACGAAATAAATCATTCATCCCAATAGGATGTCTATTAGGACGAAAATTATTCGTCCCTAAAAAGTTTGACATTCTTTTAGAAAGAAAAGAATAAAAAATATAGAGGTTATTTTATTATGACAAAAATAATATTTATTGCTGATAATGATTTATCGGGATTATATTTTTCGTTTTTAACTTTATTTTTTTAAGTTTTTCCTAAGAGACAAAGATCATAATTAAATTTGCTTCACTTTTTTATATTAATTACTATAGATTAATTGAAAAAATTACGATAAATTATATATATATATATATATATATATATATTTATAAATAAAATAAATAAGAATCTAAAATGCAAAACAACTTTTTGGAAAAGTTGTTGTACATTTATCCTTCACTTTTGTGATAGGAATTCAAATATTGCATTTGTCTATTAAATTGAAAAATGTAAAGAAAGCCTCTTTATTTCGTATACGATTAACGATAAACCCTTTCATCTGACAATAATGATTTAAAAAAATTGTTTAATTAAATGCTTCAATAAACGTTTTTGAACAAGAAAATAAATTATTGGAATTAATCTACAATAAAAATTTAATAATGTATAGAGGTTATATATAAATAGTATGCTTTAATTAACAAATTGGATAAGCTTTGCTTCTGTTTCAGGTGAGTGGTTCGACTTTGGTGGAGAACAAAATACTAAATGAGGCTCAATTGTGATGAGAGGGAGTTGGTAGTGGTTCGATAGAGTACCAAACGAACCATTTTTTTTCCATATTTCGTCCCTATAGGTAGTCTTTAGGGACGTATTATAATTTTTGTCCCAAAGAACCTATTGCGACCCACCTGAGGCGACGTAATTTGGGACGAAAAAGAATTTTTTTCATCCCAATAGGTCTAAAGGGACGATTATTTGGCTATAGGGATGAAAACAATTCTCAGTCACCTTTAGCAAAGTATGTTGACACTTTTCCTTCTCTTTTGTGATAAAGATTTGAGTCTAATTTTACTCATTAAATCGCAAATGTGGGGAGAAATCTCTACTGAAGTGGGAGTTGCATTCCTGATTCAATTTTGCAATCAATGATCTAATAGTTTAATAAAATATTATCTAATAAACGTTTTTAAATAGCCATTTGTATATCATACAAAATAATTATAAAGATTACTGGAATCAATTTAAATTATCTAGTAATAATTTTTTAAAATTTGTTCAGTATAATATTAATTTTAATAAAAAATAAATAAATTTAATAACATATTTACATTATATATAAATAGTTTTGCATTATTTATCAAAGTTGAAGTTGTGTAATGTAATGGTTTGAGCTTTACATCATCGAATGTAAAATGACGAAAACTAATCGTCCTATTTTGTTTTTGAAATACAATTATTGTCGTGACCTGACGAGATTAATTAGACTCTATAAGCATTGCCCGGAATACTACTCCCACTATCGGGGAGAGGTTACATATGAAGTACAACTCTCACAATCGGATAGAGTGCTATTCCCACAAACTGGAAGAAAACTCCCCACACATGCTTATAAAATGTGCTTGTTGGGACTCGAACCCCTGACCACTAGGTGTGGAAGGGAGGTGCACAACCATCATTGAAATTAAAATTTTGATTAACGAAATAAAATTTAAATTTATCAAACAATTGTTTTTTCCAGTAGGAGTTTGATTCAAAATTATTAATGAAAATTTAACAACCTATATAGTTTATATATAAATATTGTGCAATTAATAACAAATTGGAACATGTGGTTTGGTGGTAAAGGCTACCACTCATAATGTCGCTTTGCTGGGTCACGAGTTCGACTCCCACCAAAAACAGTGGTGGAAAAGCTATGATGAATGGGGTTTGCTAGTGTGCATGGTGGTGGTAGTGTGTTCTGTGTCATGATGTCCCAACAGATAATTTATTTTTTTAAGGGGACAAAAATAAATTGTCCCAATAGTGTATCTGTTGGGACGAAATCCAAATTTCGTTCCAAAATGACAAAATTTTTAATATATTTATGTTTCCTCCCAATAGGCATTTTTTAGGGAAGAATTTCAATTTTCGTCTCAAAGAAGTTATTGCGACCCACCTGAAGCGACTGATTTTGGGACGAATTTGTTTCGTCCCAATGGGTCAACATGGATGAATTTTGGGCTATTGGGATGAAAAAAAATAGTCCCAATAGCCCTTTTTTGTAGTGACTACATAAAATATTAATAAGATAAGGTTGGCCCAGTGGTATGCTCCTCACATATATACTAGGAGGTTGTGGGTTCGAGTCATGTCCTTCTCCCCCAATCCTCGAATTATTGTAATATTTCGAAGAAAAAAAAAAACTACACACAATATTATTTTTACTCTTACAATATATTGAAAATTATTTTTTCAAAACAATTTCAATAAATACATATTATATTGATAAACTCTTTTTTCAAAATAAATTTTGAAACTCTAGAGAAAAAAGTTACAGATCATTATTCACTCAAATGCCAGTTTTCTAAAAAATAAGGTTTCACGCATGGGGACCAAAACTTATATAGACACTATATATACTTATGACACTTCCTAAACGCATTCTAAACATATATAACGTGTAGAATGATCAATGTAAGTCATGCAAACAAGAATGTTAATCATAAAAGTGCATGTATACGAAACATAAGTTCTCCAAGTGTTGAAAGCCTGTAAATCAAAGAAATATGTACCTTGTTCAACACTTTGAAGAATCTACGTTGCTTGACATGATGCTCGAGTCCAATTGAATCTTCACTGACATGATATTTCGAACTATGACCCAACCTAAATAACTAAAGGATTTACATCAAAGAATGTTTTTTTGTTGAGGTGGTCTAGCTGCTTGATGCTCGAAGAACTTGGAGAATTGATCCCTGATTCATTTCAAGTTGACAAAAAAAAAATAACTTCTACATTTTGTTAATCTTTCCACACATTATAAAGTTAGATTTATAATGAATATTTATAAGTTATTATAATCACTATTGATATATATATATATATATATATATATATACAGTCGTTCTCCTATCAGTTCATCCTAATTTATAATATATCAGAACGAAGAATGTGGACCACAAATTATGGAGAAGTTTTGACAAATGCATACACTTTGAGTCAGAGTCCTGATATAAAATATATCAGGACGAATTGATAATAGAAGAATTGTATATATATATATATATATATATATATGTATATATATAAATAAAATCTTTCTCCTGTCAGTTTGTCTTGATATAAAATATTGTTAACAGAAATTTTGCTCGGGGCAATAAATCTCAGTTAGCACCCTCAAGATCATTACCACGTAGGCGATGACCAAGGTAGAATGTATATGTATATGACAGTGCCTAATGAAATGACAAGGAGACAATGATATTGTTAGCTACTCGAAAGAAATAAAAGTCTTCATTTATTGATAACATATGGTATACATCTCTCTCTCTCTTTCAAATTGCTCTCACTTTTCTATGGGGGATAGTTGGGTACTTGTTGTATGCCTGTCGAATAGTAGTCTCCTCTTTTCAGAAGGAGGAAGTCTCTCCTTTATACAATGTCTTCATAGGTTTAATCTCATTGATTCCCCCTTGATTTTCTCCTCCCTCCTTATCGGACGTGATTTTTACCTTTAAATGTCATTGACTTTGAGTTAATTGCTCAGTTGAGGATATCTTGGTGGAAATCAATTTGTTTCCTACTTAGACTCTATTACTTGTTCTATATGTATGTAACGTCTATAGATGTGATCCTGTGTATCTTCGGGTCTAGCATGATTCCATAGGGGTCGTTGAATGTATCTCGGTGTGGTACATCAGTTTAGTGAGGTCGATCAGTGTTCTGGCCCCGATATTGAGAAGTTTCGTTCAGCTAGGAGCTAGGTCTGGCCTCCCTTGACCTTTCGAAGCTAGGTGCGGCCCCCTATGAACACCCCCCTGTATCAGCAAGGTATAGGCAAGCTTCTGGAGAAATTACGAGGTAACCTTGACTTCGGGGGGATTTCCTGTTTTCAGGTTCGGTGACGCGGGCTTGATCGGACCATTGCGGGCTCTATTCCTAACATGGTCTCCCGGTGGAAAATCTCTGGCATGGAGACAGGTTCGGAGGGTGGAAAATTTCCCTTTGGTCCTTAGCCAATTTTAACTATTAACAAATATATCAGTTCTTTGAATGTGGGTCATTAGATTTAATTTTTTTGACCCAGTATGTATGCACTTGTCAGAACTTCTCCATAATCTATGACCTACATCCAAGGAACTGATATATTTAATATCAGAGCGAACTGACAGGAGAAAGACTATATATATATATATATATATATATATATATATATATATATCTAATTCAAACATTTGAAGAAGTTCATGTTTAAGTAAAACAATTGATAACAATTGCAATCCTCTCAAAGTAATGATTTTGATCTTTTCCATTGTTTCAATGTACAAACAATTTTGTACTTCTGATGAAAATGTAATAAGGTTTGACATTAAGCATAGGTAAACGGTGTAGTGTAAATTTAATTTTTTACACATGAATTTTTATTGTCCTTATAAGTAATTGTATATTAGGTTATTTTTGTAACATAGAATTTTACTATATAAAAAAAAGGGTGTATAAGCAAATGGTGCAGATATTGCCACCAACAAAACTAATTTGTACACCCATTTTTATAAATACACACATATCTAAAATTTAAAAAATAAATATTATTATAAGCACCCATCATCCTTATTGAAATGAATATATTCATTTTAATAAATTTTATTTATAAACTCTCCTAAATTATTAACACACCTAATTTATAAAAAAAAAATCATTTTAATTTTGGAATCAAATCCTCATGTAATGACGATCCAATCTACTTTTGGAAATGTCTTGAATGTAGAAGATGTAGAACTGGATTGTATATGAGGTCACAAGATTTTCAATTAGGAATTCTCTTATATATCTTTAAAAAAACTCATTGATATCTACATATATCTTTAAAAATGGGCAATTACCAATTAGGTCATGGACTTCTTAAAAAAAAAATTTCAAGTTGTTTGCAAATTTACAAAAGTGACCAAATTGGTCCTCACATTTTATCCAAGTGTCAAATTAGTCCCTCTTTTTTTTGAAGTGACCAAATTGGTCCATCTAATGATTTAATGGTGTTAAATATAACAGTTGACTTTAATACTTTTAGTTAAAGTACATACATACCCTTATTTGTCATATTATAGCAAAGTTGTTTTGTCTTTGTACATTAAATTCACCATTATAATTACAACAAAATCAAAAAAAAAATTATTAATGAAATACCATTTGAAATTTTTTTAATTAAAATTCTCTAAAAAAATCTAAAAATATTTTAATAAGACAATGTCAATTATACTTTTATTTTTTAAACAAAGTTACCATTCATTTTCAGTTTAATCTTTAACCATTTTTATATAATAATGTCTTTTTTGTTAATATTCTACAAGCACTGTTTTCAAAATTTTTTAAAAATCAAAACGCACAAATAAAATAAACAAAAATACACATTTGTTAAAAAAATGTGCATGTATCAATATTATATTGTTTATGAGTAAAGTACAATGTTACCCTTACACAGTTAAAGTTGAGTGAAAGAACTTAGTTAGAGGGACGAATTTGGTACTTGAGAAAAATATAAGGACCAATGTGGTCACTTTTATAAAAGTCGTAAACAACTTGGAATTTAAAAAAGTCCGGGACCAAATTGGTAATTGCCCTAAAAAAATTTATTTTGTTTATTGACAAGGGTGAAACTAGAAACTCTTTTCAGGGTAAGCTGTCTAGAAAAAAATATTTATTGCTAAACCGTCATACTATTCAAGATTAAATATTATTTTTTATTTTAACGGTAAATTTTGTCATTATGAGAGAATTTTCGCTAATTAAAATAAAATCTTCACATAGTTGAAATTGACAAATTAATATAAAATCTTTCAAAACAAGTATAATTTAACTATTTACTTTAAAATCCAAAATTGACAAAAAAAAAATTAAGTACTTAAAATTGTAGCGCTCGGAAAGAAAACATTCTAATGTCTCGTACAAGGGTCTATTATTATGACATTCTTATCTCATCAATTAAATATGTTTAAAGTATATAATAGAAGTTTTAATTTCTTATATAAATTCGGGATTTTTAGGGAGGGGAGGACTAGAACCTACAACCTCGTGGTGTAGGCGTGGGGATATAACACCGAACCATTTTCGTCTCGTCACATGAGTCTCATTTACTTGTTAATATTTTTGGTTTAGAAAGCTAATTGAATAATGGAAGAAGATTAGGAGCAATGTACTAACTAAGAATAATTAACAGTATTAAAAGTGGAAAATATGAATAGTTTTATTTTAATCTTTAAAAATATTATTGGGTTGGCTACAACCCACCCAAGCTAGGGCCGTATCTATCACTGTTTATTGATAGAGTTCATAACTAGACATAACATAAAAAAAAAGTAAAATAATACCTACTTCTATATGATCAGAGTCCCTTAATTATTTTTTTCCATTACTTTGTTATATGATAATAATGTGATGATGAGAAAGTTTGATACATGAAATAAAATTAAAGTTTAATTAGGTTTTGTCATAAAAATTAGGGTTTATCATAATTTTTTTTTAATGAAGATATATAGTTGAAGATATGAGTGTAATTAATGAGTGTACATAGTATTTGGTTTATTTTTAATTAAAGTGATTTGTCCTTTTAGTAAATTTCTATCAGGATATTTTTGTAATTAAAAGTTTTAATAAAATATGAGTGTACTAAGAGAGCATCTCCTTACAATCCATAAATTATCTATTTACACTCTAATTTAATTTTTTTTATTAATAACAATTTTAACTTGAATTAAAATTACTAAATAAGATAAAAAAAAATCTAAAGACACTCCAAATTAATTAAATTATTAAAAAACAAATTCTCTCTTATAAATCATTAGATTAAATATTGCATATTAAACTCTCTATCCTAAATCTGTTATTACCATATTAAACACACACACACACACACACACACACACACACTCTCTCTCTCTCTCTCTCTCTCTTTCTCTCATAATTACTCTCTTTCACCATTTTTCGAAAAAAAAAACCTTATCTCCCTACTTTCTCGATCAATCTCCGATCAATAGTTAAAGAAAAAAAAAACTTATGAATATTTCAGTTTTTTACTAACAGTAATATATATATATATATATATATGACAATACACAGCTCAAGCGTGTGTCTGACAACCTTTAGGGGGGGGGGGGGGGGGGGGGGGGGGTTAATAGGTTTTAATCAAGTTAATTACCAATTTTTCTTGATTAGTTAATATTAAAAAATTCACCTCATAAACAAACATATAAAAAATCAAGTATAAATGCGGAAATAAAAAGAAACTTGATTTTTACGTGGAAACCCTTCAACAAGGGAAAAATCAATGGCTATCCTTCTAGCCACACCGATCCTCAAATCCACTATTATAATGATGTTTACAACCTAGGTTGACCTCTAGTCACACCATTCTCGGTCACTAACCCACCACTACTACCCAACGGGCCTTTATAGTGATTCTTGATCAAATTGCTTGCCAACCACACCTTGGTTGCAAGACTTCACTTGCTTATGCACTACACCTTGTAGTCACAAGACTTGACTCTTAAAGAAGAGATTAACAACCTATGTGAATATATATAAATATATCATAAATGCGATTAATGCTAGGCAACACTAAATGCTTATATAGAGATTTAAAGATGTCAATAAGTACAAATCCTAGATATCAATGTCTATATGAATGCGCATAGAGACTTAACTAGATATAGATATGCAAGTCTACAATCTAGTCATCAAACAAAGCCATATCAACACAAGTTGTCATTAATCATGGTAAGGACACTAAATGCAATTAACAAATGCAATCAATAAGTCCTAAACAATAATATCTAAATGCAAAGCATATAGATTTAGCTAGAAGGGCAAATATGTCCTAAATGCAAGCTATCACAATACAAACTCAATCATGCAAAGGAACTCGTAAGTAGATGCAATAAACTAAGTCCTAGCATTTAATCAACTAATAAATGCAATAAAAACATCATCTTGGAAAGTATAAACAAATAACAAAGATGGGATTTTTTGTTTAACTTACCAAGTCAATTTAATGATGAAGACCCATGCAAGAAAACATCCTAGATGAAGCTAGAAGATGTTTGATTAATGAATGAATGATGGGTTTTGGGTTTGGAGAGGTAAAGGACAAGTCTTGGAGCTTCTCTCTCTAAAGAATACTTCCTCTCACTAAAAATTGATTCTTGAAGCTCTAGAAACGAAATGGGAGAGAAAATAACATATATATAGAAGCCCTAGTCAAGACTATGTTGTTTTGAGCTTGGGAAAAAAATCCTGTCAAAACCGCTCTCTGTACCGTGATACAGGCAGATGTCCAGACCGCGGTACATACCGCGCAACAGAAGAAATGGTCTTCTGAAATGGACCTCTGTATGGACTGATGTGCAGGAAAGTCCACTAACCGCGGTCTATACTGCGCATGACACTCTAAAGAATACCGCTCCGTGTGCCGCAATGCAAGCAGTGCCTGCCAAGCGGTCTAGGCCGTGCTAAAGGGAAAAAATCCATTTTAAACACTCAAAAAAAATGCCTATCTTACATGAATGTTGTACAGGTGTGAAGTGAGTGAAATGCACACAAAACGAAGCACAGTTAATATGCAGGACATGTTATCAATTTAGATACAATGCAAGATATGATATCTAATGCAAGCTAATGAATGTGTGCAATTAAGTCTCTTCAAATAAGAGTCAAGTCAAGTAAACTACCTCTCTTGAAGCACTTTGGGATCTTGGAAGCTTGTTGAAGATAAGTCACAATTGGAGACCTAAGCTACCCATTACAAAGTGATCCCATTGTGATTTATCATGAAATAAGCCAATCATAAATAGAGGTCCTTACAATATCCCCATTTGGCTATTTCATGACAAAACAACCAATCACAAAATAATCATCAAAAGGAAAACAAAGCTATTGGTCAACAAAGTAATTCTACGTTACATTAAGAGAATCCTAGGATCTATGTCTTCAAGGTCTTCACTCTCTTCGTAGATCATCGTACCTACACACAATAGCAAGAAAGCACTTTCCAAGAGTAAGTGAAAGTGAGGTGAACAAATATAAAAAGCATATGCATTAAGAAAACAATACAATCAATATAATAAAGTGCAATGCAATGCTCCCCCTAAATGGTTACTCTCTCTCAAGACTTCTCCCCCAAAGCATAACCAATGCTCCCCCTATATCTCTCAAGACTTCTCCCCATTTTTGTCATGAGATAGGCAAATGAGCTCCTGACAAGTGGAATTTTATGTGTGTCTTTGAAAACATTGTCAAGAATTTATAAAATCAACCTTACTAATAAGGCACGAGTCAAAATACATATATAGAAATAAAACTAGTACAGCGTGCAATCAAGGGTATCGTTCCGCAGGGATGTGTTGTTAACCGTTTCAAGTTCTAGAGTTTAGGGAAAGCAATGTAAATAGAATGTGGATGTGGTGAGAATGGTGTTTGTGTGTGTTGTGTGTTGTGTGTAGCAAAGAAAATGAAAATGAAAATATAAAAATAAAGAGAATATGGAAGGGTGAGAATGGTGTTTAAATGAGAAATAATAAAATGGTGGATAGAAGAGATGCATGAAAATGGTCACACAAAGGTTTATAAGTCCACCAAACATAAGTGCACACAAGTGGGTTGTTAGACATTAAGCACATCCAATTCAAGTTAAAGGTTTGTTCTTGCCTCAATCCGATTTATACCCATTCATAGAGTTAACGGTTGAAGAGTGTGTCGAGAGTCTCTCAAACATGAAACCGCTACCAACATATGTGAACCAATCATACAAACCAATGCTAGATTGAGCCTCAATACTAACATGGTAATGTAAAATGACAACGTTAAGTCTAATGAATGTGGAAAGAGTAATTGTTCCTCCAACCATAACTTGCCTAGAGCCCCTAGCCCAAGAAATATCCGAATTCCCAATTATTGTATCTCTAATCATAACTCACCTAGAGCCCCTAGCGTGAGGAATAACTAAAGACCAATGTATAACAAAAATAATGAACCAATTAAACCTCTTTAAATAATACAATTAACAAGTTCATTCATTCTTCCTAGCTAATTAGCCAAGACTATGCCCGGATGGCATTCCTAAAGCACAATCCTAACTCTAATTCACTCAAACCCATCCATACACATGCAATTCGACCTTCCATGAACATACACACACAAATGGGACATTTGATTACAACTACTCCTACAATTACATTAATCTACTCCTAATACCATTCATGAACACATATTAATTTCCAATCTCCATACACAAGCATTTCAAGATAAGAGATATAATCAATCATAACAAGAATGAATCAAAACACGAATTAGATATAAAAACAACCACACATTATATTGAGCATAAATTAGGTTTACAAATATTCCCAAGTGGGGATTACACAATTAAGAAAACAAGAAATACAAAGAGATGAGTTAATAGAAATACAACCCTTAAAGAAACCCCTTCAAGAGCTCCATCCATTGCTTAGCACGAAATTGGTCATACACCACTCTTATCTCTATGTAATCTACTCTCAAATATGGTGGGTGATGGGTAGAAATGGTGTGGGAGAGACATCTATGGAGGAAAACCTCCATGGATGCTCTTGGAAGCTCCTCTCTCTTAGGAAATGAAGAAAATGAAGAAGAAGAAGTTTGGGGAAGAAGAAGTTTGTGGGAGAGAAGAGAAGAAGGTGTTTAAATAAAGTGGGGAGGTTAGGGCTGAAGAATGATAACAAGAATGAATCAAAACACGAATTAGATATAAAAACAACCACACATTATACTGAGCACAAATTAGGTTTACAAATATTCCCAAGTGGGGATTACATAATTAAGAAAACAAGAAATACAAAGAGATGAGTTAATATAAATACAACCCTTGAAGAAACTCCTCCAAGAGCTCCATCCATTGCTTAGCACGAAATTGGTCATAGACCACTCTTATCTCTATGTAATCTACTCTCAAATATGGTGGGTGATGGGTAGAAATGGTGTGGGAGAGACATCCATGGAGGAAAACCTCCATAGATGCTCTTGGAAGCTCCTCTCTCTTAGGAAATGAAGAAAATGAAGAAGAAGAAGTTTGGGGAAGAAGAAGTCTGTTGGGAGAGAAGAAAAGAAGGTGTTTAAATAGAGTGGGGAGGTTAGGGCTGAAGGCTAGGTGAAAGGACAAGATTGCCCTTCAATCTTTAGGCAAAAAATGACCTTTTGGAGGTAATCGGCTGTTTGGTTTGGCGGCCTGGCCGCCTTTTTAAGTAGCCGTTTGGACCTGACAGCAATTCAGCATTATTAACATCGCGCGCCGTTACGGAAATGGGCATAACTTCCTACAGAAAGCTTGGAATCACAATCCGTGAAATGTTATGGAAACTGGACTTCCGGAGCTTTCCAAGTATATAAAGTTATCAACTTGGTTCAATCAGAGGAGGAAGATATGACCCCTGCAAGTTGGCCGTTCTGCACGAGCTTTTACAGTTTTTACTCTCTTTGCACCATTTTGCCTCCCAAACTGTTCTTTAAGCTCAAAACCAAAATGTAGGGAATATGTACCTACACATGGCTCAACATACATATTATATACAAAATATGCTCGAAAACGAAAACAAACGATAGGAAAATGGGGACCTAAAATAGGTATAAAATAGTCTGATCAGCTCCCCTTATCGGGTTGTTGTGGCAAAGAGAGCTATTCGCACAAATATATTGCATAATCATATACACAAATTTTATGCAACTTAAATAATTGAGAGAGATTCAAGAAGTTTTATTTAAAAGAAAAATGTGTGAAATTGTTGCTTTGCATGCAAGACATATAGCATTCAAGTTCAAGCAATGGTATTTGGCAAAACAAATATCAAAGGGTTTCCATAAGAATTCAAACCAATTTGAACCATTTTGTCATAAGCAAAAAAGATATAGTTTTTCAAAAGAATTTCAATTTAAAGAGCATCTATATCAAACTTTATAAGCGAAACAAAACATGAGCAACTTTTGCACCCTTTTTGATTTTTCCGGGTAAGATACATGTATGATAGTAGCCTTGTTCAACTAATAAAGAGAGAGAGAAGACTAAATTTGGATGAGACATCCTTATTTATTGAATGGACACAAGGTCCTTATTAATTCTAGTCTTCTCATTTGCTTTCACACATATTTTGCATAAGCAATCAAAAACATTTCATGCATATCATTTTAAGCATGTCATAAAAATTTCTCATGTCATGGAGATAAATTATGGGTCATTCAAATGTACTTTCCCAATCAAATCTCCTAGTCCAAAAATGCATTGTTGAATCAAAATATGACATGGATTGCAAGTAAAGCAATGTTGCACACTTATTAAGAAAATAACATATAAGCATATATGTGCAACCAATCATCTCAAACAATTATCAAAAGAGCATAAAATTAATCAACTTTTGCACATGGCAAATCATGCAAGTTTGCTCTCTTTGCTTGAGCTCCCCAAACAGGATCAATTTCAACCAAGCAAATGAGAGGCATGAGCCCCTATAGACCTACTAAGTCCAATGGACCTAGTTGCATCTACGGATGTCACATGGGAACCAAGGCAAGAGGGTTCATTCTTTCTAACCCACCTAGGTTCTACCTTATCATTTTTAGTGGTCATAGACATGTTTCTAAATTCCCTAGGTTCATGTAAACTTGCCTTATTTTTCAACCGTTTTCTCTCATGCTTTCTAACCTATGCCTCTCAATGTAATTCAAGCGATTTGGTCTTAAGTGACCAATCATACCACAAAAATGATAAGTAGGTGCAAAGAAAGAATTTATACCATTACATTGAGATCTCATCGAGGCATCGCCACGTTGATGAGGTTGTCTTTGATGGTGCGTCGGTTTGCTTCTCCTTGGGGCTTGAGCCGATTGGTGGCACCTTTGTTGTCTAACTTTTTGAGGTGATTGAGCCAGTTGATCTTGCCTTCTTGGTTGAAGTTGTTTCTTGTGATCACCTCCTTTCTTCATGATTGGCTTGTTGGAGGAGGTGATTGACTTCTTAAAGACTTATCCTTTCTTCTTGGATTGTGAAATTACACAACGTGTGTCTAATACAACCTAGAGGGGGAGGGGGGGGGGGGGGTGGGTGAATTGGCTTTTATCAAAATAGTTACCAACTTTTCGACTTAATCAAAATTAATCTCAAAGCATAACATGAAACAACCATCCAAATAACAATAATAATACAATGCGGAAAAACAATAAAAACACGATGAGTTATTTACTTGAGAAACCCTCCAACTGGGCAAAACTCACGAGCTAGATTACTAGCCACTCCGGTCCACAAAATCCACTATATGAGATATCGATTACAACCTAGGTTGACCTTCTATCATACCGTTCTCTGAAGAACTCGACTATCTCTACCCGCAAGCCTTTTGTAGTGATCGTGATCTTGCTTGTGCACAACACCTTGTAGTCACAAGACTTTAACTCAATGAAGACATAATACAAGTCTAAGTGAATATGCAATGATACGCAATAATGCAATATAATGCTAGACAACATTATATACTTAATTATAGATTTTATGACAAGTCAATAAACTCTAATTATCAAAGTCTAAATGAATAATCTCAAGACTTAGCTAGATGGCATAAATGAACCGGAATTTCTAGCTATCACAAACTACCACAATCAATCAATATTATCAATTACAATATATTCAACATTAACATATATCAATGTGGTAGAGACAATGCATTTAGTCATACAATAAATGCAAACCTAGAATCAATCTATCACAAACAAACACAATCAACTGATAAAGTGATTTTGCTAGATATTATATAAACCTAGAATGCTAGCAATCATAAATAACTCAATCAAAGAGAGACCCACGAAATTCCTTCACAAATATTCAACATATATTCAATAAAAATACCCAACAATATATTTATCATATAATCAACAAACATTCAACACTACATTCATCAAGAAATATTATTCAAGCTTTTAATAATGTAATAAAAGCTAATCATAGGTCAAGAACATCAATAATATGAAATGGAGATGTAAATGATATTACCTAGTCATGAACTTGAAGACCCATGTCTATACGATGATGAATGATGAAGATAATGAAGGATTTGAGTTGATTGGCGAGTTGGAAATCAAAGGATTCAAGCTTTCTCTCTCTAAAATGAATTCTCTCTCTCTCTCTCTCTAAGGTTTGTGATTTTTGAGTTCTTGAATGAAGAAGATGAGAAAGTAATGAATATATAGTGCCCAAGTGAAACGATGACGTTTAGACGAGTTAAAAATACAATTCTAGGCACTTGCGCGGTACGTACAGCGCGAACAGCGCACGTAACATGCAACTAACTGGGAACACAAATTTCCCTCAAATGCGTTGTACGTACAGTGCACGTATAGCGCACGTTCAGAGCATACTTGCTGGAATACAAGTTGTAGGCAATTTGCGCAGTACGCCTGACAGCTCATCATCTCAATAATCAAGCACCTCAAAGCATGATCAAACGACATCGAAAAAAGTCTTATAATATACCGTTGGAACGGTATGGAAGTCTATTTTCTAGTACTCTTTATAGAATGGGATTTTGATGTCTATAAAAAGAGTTATGATCATTTGAGTGACCAAAGGTCAGATTCGGGTCACAGCAGAGATGCTTTGTTTTAGTGGTCACTTTGGAGATTTCAAAAGGTTATGAAATATTATGAATAATATAACGTTAGAAAGGTATGGGTGTCTTAGTTTATCCAAAATTTTTCAAAACTCATTTTGAATCTTTGTATAAAACGTTATGGTCAGAAGACCATACAAAGGTCAGTTTTGAAAAACATTTAAATCATTGAAAACCAATCTTTTGAAGCTAGACACTTTACTCCAAATAACCAAACCAAATCTAACACAATGCACACAACAAGAAACACAAATGCAATGATAGAAATGCAGTAACAATGAATATACGTGAAGTGTGTGATAAACACAAATACATATAATCAAATAAACACACATGCAAGAGATATGGAAATGCATCTGAAAGTGTGTGTGCGCAACTAATCTCTCCAAGAAGTCAAGTCAAGTGATACACCTTCTTGAAGCACTTTGGGAAGTCCGAAAGCTTGCCAATCACGATCACCTAAGCTACCCGTTACATAACAATCCCAATGTGGTTTTGACAACGAAATAAGCCAACCAAAAACTGAGGAACTTACAATCTCCCCCTTTGGCTATTTCATGACAAAATCACCACTCACAAATAAACCTTACAACAAAAATAAGCTATGGTCAACAAATGTTTTCTATATTACAAGAGTTACAAAAAAAACAAACAACATCTTCAAATCCTCAATCTCTTGTAGAAACATTCCATCCTACAAAAACATAGCAACTACACTTTCCAAGAATCAAGTGTATGTGAGGTGAACAAAAACATAATAGCATTTTCACAAAGGAAAAAAATAAGCTCCCCCTTAACGAAAAACTCCCCCTATTTTTCATAAACACTTCTCCCCCTTTTTGTCATGAGATAGACAAAGGCAAAAAGAGTTAAACACAACATATATAATATGAGTACAAAAACACATAGAAACCACAATACTCAATCGATTAAACAAATATCCTTGCTAGAGCTCCCCATATCGGGTCAATTCAAACAAAAAAATATCAAGGCATCATGCAAAGACCAATAGATTTACTAAGGCCTCTAAACCTAATAGCATCCAATGGTTTCATAAAAATATCCGCTAGTTGAACATTAGTACCGACATGCTCAAGTACAATGCTCTTGTTTTTAACTAGTTCACAAATGAAATGATGTCTAATATCTAAATGCTTTATCCTAGAATGTTGTACAGCTTTCTTAGAAATGTTTATAGCACTCATGTTATCACAAAAGAGAGTAAGAGTACCGAACTCAAAACCATAATCCGCTAGCATTTGTCTCATCCAAAGGAGTTGTGTGTAAGCACTCCCCGCGGCAATATATTCGGCCTCAGCTGTGGATAATGAGATTGAGTTTTACTTTTTTCAAAACCAAGATACGAGATTGGTCCATAGAAAAAAGCAACCCCCGGATGTGCTTTTCCTATCATCACAATTACCTGCCCAATCTATATCACTAAACCCTACTAAACTAGGATTAGTATCAAAAGAGTACCATATCCCTTGATTGGTTGTTCCATTCACAAACTGTATGATCCTTTTTACGGCCGAGAGATGGGAATCCTTAGGATCCGCTTGGTACCTAGCACACACATCCACACTAAAGGTTATATTGGGCCTACTTGCAGTCAATTAGAGCAAGCTACCAATCATACCACGATATAAACTTTGATCAACACTTTTTCTACTAGCATCCTTGCTAAGTTTCAAAGTGGTGCTCATAGGGGTGTCACAGTGTTTGGCTTTTTCAAGAGCAAACTTATTCACTATATTCTTTGTATATTTGGCTTGTGAAATGAAAATTCCATCATTCATTTGCCTAATTTTCAAGCCTAGGAAGTCATTGAGTTCTCCAACCATACTCATCTCAATCTCTTAAGACATGACATCAACAAATTGTTGGACTTTAGACTTGTTGGTAGAACCAAACACAATATCATCAACATAAATTTGAGCTATAAAAAGCTTATCTTTGTTACCCTTGATGAAAACCGTATTGTCAACACTACGGAAAATAATACTAAGGAGTGTGTCTACTAACCTAGAGGGGGGGGGGGGGGGGGGGGGGGGGGTTGAATAGGTTTTAGTTGATATATTACCAACTTTTCGACTTAGTCAATTTTAATCAAGACATCCCATATTAGCAATCAATCAATCCAAAAGTAAAATGCGGAAAACAATAAAAACACAAGGATTGATTTACGTGAGAAACCCTCCAACTCGGCAAAACTCACGGGCTTTCCTTCTAGCCACACACGGTCCTTAAATCCACTATTTGAATGAAATTTTACAACCTAGGTTGACCTCTCGTCACACCATTCTTGGTTACTAACCCTTTTACTCTACCTAACGGGCCTTTAATAGTGATCCTAGACCAACAAGATTGTACACTAATCCACTTAGTCACAAAACTTAACAATCCATGAAGAGATAAAGCAACCTATGTGAATATGTAAAAATATTCTATCATGCAAATAATACTAGGCTACACTAAATGCTTATCTAAGGATTTAAAGATGTAAATAAGTGCAAATCATAGATATCAATATCTAAATGCAAATGCATGAAGATTTAGCTAAAGGGCAAAATAGTCCTAAAAGATAGCTATCAATGAACATATATTCTCAACCAACAAACAACAACGCAGTCATGTTATAAATGCCATTAAATAGAAAGACAGGCATTAAATCAACATATGAGGCTAAACCTAGGCAAATAAGAACACAAATAAATGCAAAAAGATTTAGGGCATGTTCAAGTTACCTAGTCAATGAAAGCTAGAAGAATCCATGATGAGGTGATGCTTATGAGATGCTAGATGTTCATGGATTGATGTTTGGTTGAGTAAAGGTGAGTTCTTGGGAGTTTCTCTCTCTTAAAGAAGTTTGGTCTCTCAAAAATGGTTTCTTGAACTCACGAAAATGAGCAAGGAAGAAGAGAGAACATATATAATAGGGCTAATCAAAACTACGTCGTTTTGAAAAAAACACGCCAGAAAATTGCACTGTGCGCGGGTGCCATTGCGCTGGTCGACGGGCGCACCACCCGTACACACCTACTGCACGAGATGTGCAGGTATCGTTACGCTTGTTGACAGGCGCACCACCGGTGCATACCTACTGCACAAGATGCGCTGGTGTCTTTGCGCTGGTGGACAAGCGCATGACCAGCGCTGTGGACTGCTCGGGTAAGGACCCGCGCATATTGATCCGCCCACATTCAAGAGAAAAATAAGCAAAGGAAAAAACATGCAAGGACTTCTACCCTAAGGTAAGCCAAACAAGATGCAATAAAAAAATCATGCATGAAGAGAGTTGTAGCATGAGTATGGACATACAAGAAACACACAAGGGATAATGAAATTGAGAATGTATGAGATGTGTGTGTGTGCAACTAGATCTCTTCAATGAGAGTTAAGCATGTAATATACCTTTAAAGTGCTCTTGAGAATGATGATGCCCTTGAAGTTTGATCACGAACAATGAGGCCTAACTACCCTTACAAGCAAATCCCCATGTGATTTGTCAACGAAATAAGCCAATCAAAATGTGTGGAACTTACAATCTCCCCATTTGGCTATATCGTGGAAAAACCACCACTCACAAAACATCCTCACAAAACAAACATAAAAAAAGAGGTCAACAAGAGGATTCTGCATTACAAAGAGATCCCTAGATACTAGGTCTTTAATTCTTCGAGCTCTTGTAGAATAGCCATCCCTACAAAACAATGATACTACACTTTCAAAGACAAGTGTATGTGAGGGATCAAGAGAAAAATAAAGGATGAAAGCAATTTGCATAGAGAAAATAAGTAACATGCAACAAGAAATGCAAATGCAAATGCTCCCCCTAAATCGGTTACTCTCCCTCAACAAGTTAATCTCCCCAAATATGCAACTCTCATAAACAATACACTACTCCCCCTTTTTGTCACGAGATAGGCAAATGAGCATTCCCTAAAACGAGTCACTTTAGCAAAGAGAGTTATTTGCAAGATAAGTGCATAATCATATACAACAACTTTATGCAACTCAATTAATTGAGAGAGATTCAAGGAGTTTTTAGTTAAAAAAAATTGTGTGAGATTTTTTCTTTTGGATGCAAGACATGCAACATCAAGGCTCAAACAGATGGTATTTGGCAAAGTGAACATCAAAAGATTTTCAAAGGAATTCAAACCAATTTGTACCTGTTTGCCATAATTAAACAAGATATAGCCTTAAAAACTTGTAGCACACACAAGCAACCATGTCAATCCTTAATGGTCAATCAAGACATGGATATTAAATCCTTATTAAGAATGGATATAGAATCCTTATTTGTTGTTGTCTTATTCAACCATTAAGAAAAGAGACGAGGCTAAATTGGATGATATATCCTTATTTATTGCATGGACATAAAGTTCTTATTCAGTTTAGTCTTGTCAAGTTGCTTCCACACATATTTACACACACAATTCATGCATAATATTTTAGCATGTCAAAATCAAGTTCGCATGTCATGGAGATAAATTATAGGTCATTCAATTATACTTCCCTATCGATTCTCCTAGTCCAAAAATGCATGTTCGAACATAAATGTGACATGGATTACAAACAAAGCAAAATGCACACTTATTGAATAAAAAGCCATATAGATATATATAAGCACAACCAAAATGCTCAAGCAATTAATGAAGAACCATAAAGTTGATCAAATTTTTGCTTATTTCAACATGCAAGGTTGCTCTCTTTGCTTGAGCTCCCCATAAGGGGTCAATCACCAACCAAGTCAAATGGGGGTATGAGCCCCTGTAGACTTACCAAATCCATAGGACTTAGTTGAGCCTATGGGCTAACCCTTAGCACAATCGCATACAGGTTCATCCTTTCTAATCCACTTAGGTGATACAATTTCATTCCTAGTGGACATAGTCAACACATTTCTCCTAGGCACACGCATATTGGCTCTATCCCTATTCTTTTCAATCATGCTTTTAGTTCTACACATATTAATAAACTTGAAGCAATTTGGTCTAATATGACCATCAACACCACAAAAGTGACATGTAGGAAAGAAATAAGAGGTCATACCATTCCCTTAGGTGTCCATTGGAGCTTTCCCATGTCTTTGAGTTGGCCTTAGGTGTTGGATTGGTTCTCTTTTTCTATGTTGTTGAACCGGTTGAGCTTGCCTTCTAGGTTGAGTATGCATGACTTGTCCTTTTGCTCCGTGGGATTGGGTTGTGGAAAACCTGCTTGTGGAGCTTTCATTGGTTGAGCTTGAGCTCGACCTCTTGGTGCCATCTTCACTTCGGCACTATTTGAACACTCTCCTAGATCAATCTTTTTCCTAGGATGTTGTGGTGAAGGAGACAACTTATGAACAAATTCCTTCACAAAAGTTGTCTTGTCCGAGGAAGGGGTGGACTCATCATCCACAAAGTCGAACCCTCTCTTGTCATTTAGCTTCTTTCCAATACTCAACATGTGATCAAGCTTTTCTGAACTCGAAGTCACCTTAGCAAGAGTATTTCTTGCCTCCTCAAGTTCCTTTTCCAATATTACTTCATTCACTTTGACAAGCGTCATTTCCTTATCTAAGTGAGTCACTCTCGTTCTTAGTTGGAGAATCTCCTTCATCAACCTTCGAACTTCATCTTTTTTCATTTTCAAACATGTTTGAAGATAGTCAATGAACTCTTGATAATTTACCACATTATTACTTGAGTTCCCGGAGCATGAAATATCTTGATTGAAGCTTCTACCACTTGTGCTATCATGGCTCATATGTTCAAGAATAGATTTTTTTAGTGTTGCTCCTCTTTGGTCTCCGCTTTTCAAGTCATCCTTCTTGAGTCCTTCAAGTGACAAACACTTGGTGACCACTTGTGCCTCTTCATGATAAGAGACCGGAAAAGCAAAGTAGTTCTTCTCACAATCACTCAAGCTTGAGGGACATTCTTCAATAACTTCCACTTTGTTGTCCCACTTGTGAGAAGTGGAAAATGCCATAAAGTTGGCCATTTCTTCCTCATCACTTGAAGAGTCATCATTTTCTTCAGTGTCAACATTGTCACTCCAAGTGGAGACCATTGCCTTTCCTTTCTTCGTATTCTTCAAGTTACCACAATTCGGTGAGATGTGCCCGATTCTACCACATTCGTAGCACTGAACACCTTTTCTTGAAGATTTGTCTTGGCTATCTTCACCATTCTTGAACCCGGTCTTCTTCTTGAAGTCATTACCTCTTGAGTTAAAGCCTTTCTTCTCAAGCTTCAAGAACTTCTTGAATCTCTTCACTGTGAGAGCCATCTTCTCATCGGAATCACTATACCTCATCTCTTGCTTGGATGTCCTCAAAGCAATCCTTTTTTTCTTCTTGGGTTGAGAAGTAAGCTTCATCGCCTCATAGGCCAACAACTTCCCGATGACTTCACTTGGATTCATCTTCTTGTACTCTCTATTTTCCTCTATAGCGTTAACCTTTGATTCGAACTTTTTGGAAAGAGATCGCATGATCTTTTGCTTGATCCTCATGTCGGTGTAAGGATCCCCAAGTTGATGGCTTTAGTTAACAATGTCCATTAGCTTGATTTGGAAGTCATTAAAACACTCATCTTCTTCCATCTTGATGATCTCGAACTTGGATTGCAACATTTGAAGCTTAGAGTCATTGACAGTGTTCGCCCCCTCATGTGCCGTCTCAAGAATCTTCCATGCTTCGTGAGCATTCTTAGTAGTAAGAATGAGCTTGTATTGGTTGTCATCCATGGCACAAAAGATGGCGTGCATCGCCTTGTAGTTCCACTTAGAGGCTTCGAAATCTTGATCACTCTATTCCGACTTCGGCTTGGAAACAATGCTTCCATCATCAAGAGTCTTGCTGGGTGGAGTATACCCATCTTCAATTATCATCAAGACCTTGTCATCAATTGCAGAAAGATACGACTCCATCTTCCCCTTCCATGAGGAGTAATTTTCACCCTTGAGCAAATATGGTCTTATGCTTGATGCTCCCTCTTTACTCATTCCTATTTCACTCATAATGTTTGGGTATGAATGCTAATGAAAACAACAATCAAAATGCAAAAAAAATGCAAGACACACAATCAAGAGCTAGGATCACCTCAGTGTGTCTAGGATCCCGCTCTGATACTAATTGAAAATAAAACTAAGGAGTGTGTCTACTAACCTAAGAGGGGGGGAGAGGGTGAATAGGTTTTAGTTGATATATTACCAACTTTTCTACTTAGTCAATTTTAATTAAGCTACCCCATAATAGCAGTCAATCAATCCAAAAGTAAAATGCGGAAAACTATAAAAACACAATGATTGATTTACGTGAGAAACCCTTCAACTGGGCAAATCTCACGGGATATCCTTCTAGCCACACACAGTCCTCAAATCCACTATTTGAATGAAAGTTTACAACCTAGGTTGACCTCTCATCACACCATTCTTGGTTACTAACCCTTTCACTCTACCCAACGGGCCCTTAATAGTGATCCTAGACCAACAAGCTTGTACACTAATCCACTTAGTCACAAAGCTTAACAATCTATGAAGAGATATAGCAACCTATGTGAATATGTAAAAATATTCTATCATGCAAATAATGCTAGGCTACACTAAATGCTTATCTAAGGATTTAAAGATGTTAATAAGTGAAAATCGTAGATATCAATATCTAAATGCAAATGCATGAAGATTTAGCTAAAGGGTAAAATAGTCATAAACGATAGCTATCAATGAACGTATATTCTCAACCAACTAACAAAAACTCAATTATGTTATAAATGCCATTAAACACAAAGACAAGCATTAAATCAACATATGAGGCTAAACCTAGGCAAACAAGAACACAAATAAATGCAAAGAGATTTAGGGAATGTTCAAATTACCTAGTCAATGAAAGCTAGAAGAATCCATGATGAGATGATGCTTATGAGATGCTAGATGTTCATGGATTGATGTTTGGTTAAGTAAAGGTGAGTTCTTGGGAGTTTCTCTCTCTTAAGGAAGCTTGGTCTCTCAAAAATGGCTTCTTGAACTCACAAAAATGAGTAAGAAAAAGAGAGAACTTATATAATAGGGCTAATCAAAACTGCGTCGTTTTGGCAAAAACACGCCTAGTAAATTGCACTGTGCGCGGGTGCCATTGGGCTAGTCGACAGGCGCACCACCAACGCACACCTACTGCCCAAGATGCTCTGGTGTCTTTGCACTGGTGGACAGACGCATGACCAGCGCTGTGGACTGTGCGGGTAAGGACCCGCGCATATTGACCAGCCCAGATTCAAGAGAAAAACATGAAAAGGAAAAAACATGCAAGGACTTCTACCCTAAGGCAAGCCAAAGAAGATGCAATAAAAAAATCATGCATGAAAAGAGTTGTAGCATGAGTATGCACATACAAGAAACACACAAGGGATAATGAAATTGAGAATGTATGACATGTGTGTGTGTGTGTGTGCAACTAGATCTCTTCAATGAGATTTAAGCATGTAATATACCTTTGAAGTGCTCTTGAGAATGATGATGCCCTTGAAGTTTGATCATGAACAATGAAGCCTAACTACCCTTACAAGGAAATCCCTATGTGGTTTGTCAACAAAATAAGCTAATCAAATGTGAGGAACTTACAACTACCCCTAGAATAGTCATTGTCAACAATAAATTGGGTGAGACGCTTATACCAAGCTCTTGGTGCTTGCTTCAACCCATATAAAGCTTTTTTGAGGCAATAGACATAACTGGGGTGGTGTGGATGCCCCTTGGGTTGCTCAACAAACACTTCCTTTTGCAATAAGCCATTGAGGAAAGTACTCTTAACATCAATTTGATACAATTTAAATTTACAAACATATGAAATAGATAAGAGTAGTCTTATAGACTCAAGACGGGCAACGGGAGCAAAAGTCTTCTCAAAATCAATACCCTCAATTTGAGAATATCCTTGTGGCACAAGTCTAGCCTTGTTACGCACAATGTTTCCATTTTCATCCAACTTATTTCTAAACACCCACTTGGTGCCTATGACATTAGTATTTTTAGGTCTAGGAACAAGAGTCCAAACATCATTTCTTTTGAATTGGTTTAGCTCTTCTTGCATAGCAAGGACCCAAAACTCATCACATAAAGCCTTATCGACTTTCTTTGTCTCAATTTGTGAGGTGTAACAAGTATAACTAATTTGATTAGTAATTTGACACCTAGTCCTAACACCCATATCGACATCTCCAATGATATCATCATTGTCATGAAGACATCTAACCCAAAGAGCGGGTTCTTGAGAATCAAAAGTAAGAATACTATCAAGAGGTTGAACAACCTCAACATCTTGGCTTGACTTCACACCACTTAAAGTCTCACAGACTTTCTTCAAAGGAGAGTCATCTGTAACATTAACATCCTCCTCATGGTCAATAGTCTTAAGCCTATCATCATAAATGACAACATTAGATGATTCCATTACACTTCAAGTATTCAAATAGAAAACTCTATTGGCATTACTATTTATGGCATATCCAATAAATATACCCTCATCACTCTTAGCATCAAATTTTCCAAGTTGATCACGGTCATTTAAAATGTAGCATTTGCTTCTGAAAGTGTGAAAGTAGCTAACATTTGGCTTTCTACCCTTCCATAATTCAAATAAAGTTTGCCTAGTTCCGGGCCTTAGGAAAACTTTATTCCCAATATAACATACCATATTGATCGCTTCGGCCCAAAGATTTCTAGGAACTTTGTTGCTAAGTAACATCACACGTGTCATCTCTTGTAAGACTATATTTTTCCTTTCGACAACCCCATTTTGTTGAGGCGTCCTAGGAGCTAAAAACTCATGAGAAATTCCAAGACTATTACAATAATGTTCAAAACAAATATTTTCAAATTCTTTCTCATGGTCACTTCTGATTCTTTTAATGCTTTTAATGTGACAATCCTTCTCATTTTGAATTTTAGTACAAAGAATTTTAAATTTTTCAAAAGCTTTCGATTTTTCTCTAAGAAAATAAGTCCAAGTAAATCTAGAGTAATCGTCAACACATATAAAAATGTACCTCTTACAACCGAGACTTTCGGTTTGCATGGGACCCATGAGATCCATGTGTAAGAGCTCCAAAGGTTTCTTGGTGGTCAAATATTTGCCTTTCTTATGTATGCTATTGGTTTGCTTTCCTTGTTGATAAGGGCCACAAACGCTATCAATTTTCTTCCCCAGTTCGGGAAGGCCTCGCACCACATTGTACTTACCCAAAATTCTCAAATTTCAGTAGTTCATGTGACCAAGTCTTTGGTGCCACAACTCAACCTGCTCATATTTGGACAACTTACAAGCAATGACATTAGCTTCAAGGCAATAACAGTTATCACTAGATCTCTTGCCTTTCAATAATGTTTGTCCATTAGATTTCAAGATAGAGCAATCATTTTTGCTAAATAAGACGGATAGTCCTTCATCACTAAGATGAGAAATGCTAACAAGATTGGCTTGCAAGCCATCAACATATAAAGCATTGGACATGGAAGGTAAACCGGGAATGGAAATGTTTCCTTTCCCTAAGACTTTCTTTTTAGATCCATCACCAAAAGTGACAAATCCACCTTCCTTCATAACAAGAGAATCAAAGAAACTCTTGTTTCCCGTCATGTGCCTAGAGCATCCACTATCAAGATACCAAGTATTTGAAGTGTTAGCTTTCAAAGCAATTTGAGCAACATAGCAAAAATATTCATTTTTTCTAGACCATCTAGATGACATATTATCATTCATATTTTCCATTGGTTCATTATTTCTAAATTCCCTAGGAACATGCATATTGGCTCTTCTATTCCTATTCTTCTCTATCATGCTTTCAACCCTACATTTCCTTATAAATTTAAAGCAATTTGGTCTAATATGACCAATGACAGCACAAAAATGACATGTAGGAATAAAAGTAGAAGTCATACCTTATCCTTGTGGTCTTATGAGAGCCTTACCATACCATTGAGTTTGCTTCGGGTATTGCAATCGGTAAAGCACGCATACCTTGCTTTCTAGCATGATAAAACTTCAGTTGAGGGAATGGTTGCTGCAAAGGTTTTGGAGGTGGATTTTGAGCTTGACTCTTTGTAGGCAACTTCACATTTGTATCTTTTGAACATCCTCCGATTTCCATCTTTCTCTTAGAATCTTGAGAGGGTGGAGGTTCACTTATGCCTTTCTCTTTTACAAATGCCATCTTGATCGGAGAGAGAGCCTCCTTGTTAACTTCAAACCCAAGTCATCTCTTGTCATTTGAACTTATCTTACCAACACCAAGCATTCTATCTAGCTTTTCCTGTGATAGAAGTGATCTTGATAAGTGCTTCTCTTTCTTTAGCAAGTTCTTCTCTCAAACTATCTTCAATCTTCTTTGCTTTAATTATGTCCTCACTCAAATGAGTCACTTTAGTTATAAGCTCACGATTTTCCTCCTTTAATCTTCGAATCACATTTTTACTCTTTATCTTAGAGCTTTCAAATTTTTCAATGTAGTCCTCATAGTCCATATTCCTTGCATCCTCATTATTGGAATAGGATGAAGTACTTTCATTGTTAAGCTCATCTTCAACTTGGATTTCTTCATCAACCTCACTAATATATTCACTGCTTTTGTGGGAAGTTGCGAAGGCTATGAAGTTAGCAATGTGATCTTCGTCATCGGAAGATACTTCTTCATCTTCCAAGTCATCACTATCACTCCAAGAGGTGGCCATTGCCTTGCTTTTCTTCTTATTCTTCAAATTTCCACAATCCGAAGCAATGTGGCCAAACCCTCCACATTCATAACATTGAATACCCTTTCTAGTACTCTTTTCTTGACTAGGCTCCACTTTTTTTGAAATGAGTCTTCTTCTTGAAATTCTTGCCTTGGAGCCCATGCCCTTCTTTTCAAATTTCATGAACCTTTTGAAGTTTTTCACCATTACGGCCATGTCTTCATCCGACTCATAATCATCTTTCTTATCAATCCTGGAGGTCTTCAAAGCAATTCCTTTTTGCTTCTTTGGTGGAGAATTAGTGACAATTCTTGACTCATAAGCAAGAATTCTTCCAATCATTTCACTCGGCTTCATAGTCTTGTATTCACTATTTTCTTCAATAGTCGTTACTTTAGATTCGAAGCGATGTGGAAGGGATCTCATGATCTTTTGAACAATTCTTCTATCAGATTATGGATCCCTAAGTTGATGGCTTTGGTTGACAATATCCTTCAACTTGATTTGGAAGTCATTGAAGCATTCGTTTTCTTCCATCTTGATAGATTCAAACTGAGTTTGAAGCACATGAAGTTTAGAGTCTTTCACCACATCGGTTCCCTCATGTGCCGTCTCAAGAATTTTCCAAGCCTCATGAGCATTCTTGGTGATTTGGATGAGCTTGTATTGATTGTCATCCATGGCACAACGAATGGCATGCATTGCCTTGTTGTTCCATTTTGATGCCTCAAAATCTTTACTATCCCATTCAGATTTAAGCTTGAGAGCCTTTTCTCCATCCGTTGTGGTCTTAGATGGTGGAGTATATCCATCTTCAATTATCATCCACACCCGGTCATCTCTAGCCGAAAGATAAGATTCCATCTTACATTTCCAAGATGAGTAATTGACGCCATGAAGCATAGGCGGTCTAGTACTCGATGCTCCCTCGGAGCTTATCGCACTTCCACTCACAGTGTTTGATGCAATGAATGAATATGAATGTAAATAACAAAAATGCACACAAATGCAAGACACACAAAAAGCAAGGATCTCCTACGATGTTTAGGAACCTGCTCTGATACCAACTGAAATTACATAACGTGTGTCTAATACAACCTAGAGGGGGGGGGGGGTGAATTGGTTGTTATCAAAATAGTTACCAACTTTTTGACTTAATCAAAATTAATCTCAAAGCATAACATGAAACAACCATCCAAATAACAGTAATAATACAATGCAGAAAAACAATAAAAACACGATAAATTATTTATGTGAGAAACCCTCCAACTGGGCAAAACTCACGAGCTAGATTACTAGCCACTGCGGTCCATAAAATCCACTATATGAGATATCGATTACAACCTAGGTTGACCTTCTATCACACCGTTCTCGGAAGAACTTGACTATCTCTACCCGCAAGCCTTTTGTAGTGATCGTGACCTTGCTTATGCACTACACCTTGTAGTCACAAGACTTTAACTCAATGAAGACATAATACAAGTCTAAGTGAATATGCAATGATAGTCAATAATACAATATAATGCTAGACAACACTATATGCTTAATTAGAGATTTTATGACAAGTCAATAAACTCTAATTATCAAAGTCTAAATGAATAATCTCAAGACTTAGCTAGATGGCATAAATGATATGGAATTTCTAGCCATCACAAACTACCACAATCAATCAATATATTCAACATTAACATATATCAATGTGGTAGAGACAATGCATTTAGTCATACAACAAATGCAACCCTAGAATCAAACTATCACAAACAAACCCAATCAATTGACAAAATGATTTTGCTAGATGTTATATAAACCTATAATGCTAGCAATCATAAATAAACTCAATCAAAGAGAGACCTATTAGGATTATGCTCAATGGCAAGAGTGTAATATTGTAATTGACAATCTTCTCAAATTAATAAAGTGAATTCTTATAGCATTTATTATTATAATTGTCAAGGTCAATAATCATAAGGTCAAAAGACTATGAGACATGAAGAATTGTTCATACATCCGGATATGTATGAGGTAGACACAATTCTTTAGTTAGTCTTGAATAACATTCACAACTTAAGTTAAAGGTTGGGCACCTCTATCTTGTTAAAGTTGTAGAATTCTTTTACTAGCATTTGAGTGGGATCAAATGAATATGATGAGTCTAAAATCATCGAAAGGTTTTCGAGTAAAAGAATCTAGTACACTAGGTGCATTGAACTGGATCACAATGAAATACTTTATCTAGAACCGTCACTAGATATAAGTCTTTTCATTAAAGAGGACAATCGGAGAGTCTATCTTAATCCTGAGATAAATGATGGACTTATGGTTGCAAGTGTTATCATTAGAGCTATCAATGAGTACGATTATATAGCATAGTCTATCCTCGATAGTTTGGTGGTATACATTTGTTAATCGATAGAGGACTTCATTTATAGATATGGACATCGTGGCTCCATTTATTAAATGAGAGTATAATATCATCATATGGACGTTTTGAGGTATTGGATATTAAATCTCAACGTTGAGTTTTCAATAATGATTATTGAAAACATGGCTTCTGGACAAGTCAAAGTATCCAAGTTCGAAATGTGGTCATATGAGGAAATATGGTAACTTGGAGAGCTATAGGCGGTCTATGAGCTCTTGGCGATTACTGATATTATTCACGAGGATACACCATCTCCTATAAGATTGTCTAGGGTATGAATGAGAAACATCTCCTTATTCTATCTTTATTTAAGAGTTCAATTTTAGCTCTTTAGTGGAATGAGTTAAAATTAATAGATTGGACCTAAGTGAATCATTTGTTGATTGTGATTAGGTTGTGTCTATTGAAGCTTAAATTTAGATAGCCCGCAAAGATCCCCAATCCACACGTATTTGCATGGATCACTTGATATATTCTACCGGGCCGATTTAAGGGTCCATCTAGAATTGTATTTAATATATCAAGAATATAATATGTCTATTATTTAATTAATGGGCTGCACTATTATATTGATATATTAAAAGGAGACATGTGGGCTTGTTTCTTTTAGTAAGAATGGATCTGGTTCACATGTGGGCTTTTATTTAAAGTCCAATGGATTAAATGAAATAAGAAAATAATATATGGCCCATTTATATAAGTGGGGCGGCAAGGTGTATATATTAACCTAATATATTATTTTGTTTCATTGTTTTAATTAAATAAGAATTAGTTAATTTATTAATTAATTGTTTAATTAAGAAACAAATCTTTTTCTGATCAGAAAATATATTTCCTAAAGTTATACTATTGGTAGTAGTATATTAAAAGTAAACGACTTGTTTGATAAGAAAATAAATAATTAATTTTATTTATTTAATCAAATAAGAAGTCTTTTTATTTAGTCAATAAAAGAATAAAAATATCTATGAGTTGGATTAGGTTTTGAAGTCTAAAGGTTGATGGAAATTAGGGTGCAACACAAACTCTTTTAGGTATGTGATTTGCGGCAACCCTAGTCCATTTAGAGGAAGATTTCGGCAATCCTAAATAGAAGAGGAAGCAAAATTTCGGCCACCTATATAATTCCACATATAGAATTCGGCCACCATAGTTGATTGAATGATTCAATTTTTCTTCTTCTTCTCAATTCATAGAAAAGGATAATTTTTATTCTACTAAACATAAAAAAAAGAAGAGATTATTCTTTGATAGTACACTGATTGCTTGTTCATCAATAAGCTTGTGTGTACAACATCGAATTAGGTTCACGCGAGTTTCGATCATTAGATTAAGAACTCAAAAGTGACCGGAATAATTTTTGTTTTCTTTTGATTGTTTTGTGACTAACAAAAGAAAAAGAAAACTTTGTTCATCCATTCTCAGGTTTGCAATTCAAAGAAAAAAGGGAGACCACGCTCCTAGGTGATTCACGTACGTGTTTGGATTGGAAGATCTCGCGGTACTGTTCACGATTACTGTTCACTGCGGGTACTGTTCACACGGGTACTGTTCACGAGCATCGGAAAAGATTTTGCGGATTACCAATCGACGTAAGTCAATCGGATCACGCGTCAAGAGGTATTTAACTCTAACCGTATATATTTGAGTTTAATTAATTAAAAGGTTAAGGTTCAACTTTGAGAAAAAATTTAAAACCATACGAAATCTATTTTTCGTTTCTTCCGCTGCGTTTTATATCGATTTTTCCCTACAATTGGTATCAAAGCCTTGGTTGTACCTTTTAATTAATTAACGTATATATATATGAATATATTTCTTTTTTATTGTGATTATACATGTTTTAGAAAGAGATGGCACTCTAGGTATTCGCATATATAATTACATGTTGAATGTATGGATTTATATATGTTTTATAAAGTGAATTGTTATTGCTCGATTTTGGTCCTAGAATTTCAATGTAATTTTTGTTTCGGATTTGTAACAAGAAGGGTGGTCTATTATCGCCATTATTCCTTCTTGGTAGTTGCTAGGGTTTTATTTTTTTTTTGTATGTAAAATAAGTGCAGTATTTTTTTTGTAAATCTTACTGCAGTAAAAAAAAAATTTGCAGCAGTAATTTATTCGTAATATGATGTAATGTATTCGGGTATTGAAAATTCGAAGACACGAAGAAAAACGAAGCAACCGGAACCGAGAACGAGCACCGTGCCCACCCTAGGACTGGATTGGGCTGCGCATGGCAAGCCCAATCCTTGGTAGGCTGCGCACGGCAGCCTTGTGTGGCCTTACGGGCTGCGCAAGGTAGCCCCTTTGTGGGGTTGTGGGCTGTGCACGTCCATGGGAGGAGGCCGAGGGATGAGCGTATGGTTGATGGCCACCTGAAGATCTTGTATTCCTAACAATTGTAATTTACTTGCTTTTCTAGGATGGGCCAAAATTGTTGCTATTTAATTTTTGCTTAAATATTACAATATTTGTTGTTGTATGATAACATGACATTTTAGAATAGGAGTGCCACTCATATATCTCTTTTGATATGAACATGCATTGAATGATTTAGGTATCTAATTGGCATCTAGATAACTTGGTAAAAATCATTCTTTGGGATTTAATCACACGCCTTAAATAATTGAGTGGGAGAAGGTGTGCAAGAACGCCTATGGCCTTCAAGATTAGTTGAGTTTTATTATTTTTGGTAATCCCCCCAAGAGGCGTCCATAAATGGAATTTAACAATATACTTCCTTACAAGGATAGACTAGACAATTGACTTAAACGAAATCTACTCCCCAATGAGGGATTTTTGTGAGAGAAAATTGATGGTCGATATCTTCGTAACACACTAAATGTTATTTTATTAATATCTTCCCAAGAGTTCTTGTTAATAAAAGTTACAAGGCTAAAACTAAAAACGCTAGTTGTTATGTTAACAATTAGGTGGGATCTAGTCTAACTAGTAAATAGTGCGAACTCCCAAAGGAGGCGTAATATTTATGGGTGTTGGATCACCGTTGAATTTTTATGATTGAATTATTTATTTTAATTCAAGATAAATTTTTAAAAGTGCTATTATCATGATTATTTACTTATATATGTTTTTGTTTTAATCAGAAATCATGACCCCATCACTTATGAACATCCTGAAAGATAACACCTTAACTGGAGATAACTACGTAACATGGAAAAGGAAAATTGGGTTGTTGCTGCAAAGTGAAAAACATAAGTTTGTTTTGACCACTCCTAAACCACCCCTTCCTAATAATGAATCTAATGTGATGCAAAGAGATGAGTATGAGCAATGGAAGACTTCTGATGATATGGCAAAAATGTTACATTATGGCCACTATCTCCGACGTGTTGCAACAACAACATGAAGGAATGGAGTCCGCTGCTGATATAATGATGTCTCTAGAGGAAATGTTTGCTATGAGGTCTAGGACGACTAAGAGAGAGGCAGTGACTGCTTTTATGAATCTTAGGATGAAACCTGGACAATTTATGAAAGATCACATGATGAAAGTCATAGCACATCTCAATATTGCTGAACTAAATGGTGCTGAGATTGATGGTGAGACCAAAATTGATATGGTAGTTAACTCACTGTCAGATTCCTTTGATCAGTTCAAGTTGGACTACACCTTGAACAAAAAGGAATACACCTTGCAGGGCCTGATGCAAGATGTTCAAAGCGCTGAAAAGATCCTTGTGAAAAACAAAGGCCAAGAGTTTCATTTGGTTGGTAAAGTTGCTACTGTTAAAACCCGTAAGAAGGTCAAAAAACAACAGAAGAAAAAGCAACTTGGGCCTACCAAGAAGGAAACCAAGAAAGTAACCAAGAGCAAAGGGAAATGCTTCATTTGTGGTGAAAAGGGACATTGGAAAAGAGATTGCCCAAAGTCCCAGAAAAAGAAGGAAAAAGGTAATGTTAATTATCTAGAAACATGTTTTCTGGCAGATTCTACAGATTCTTGGATCATAGACTCTAGAGCCACTAATAATGTTTGTTATTCCTTGCAGGGTTTTCAGGAAAAGAGAAGGTTGAATGAAGATGAAGTCAATTTGCGTTTGGGCAACGGAACGTTAGTGTCTACAAGTGCAGTGGGAGATATTAGAGTTATTTTAGATTCTAGTAGGCATTTAGATTTAATAGACGTTTATTATGTACCTCAATTCAAGAGGAATTTAATTTCAGTTTCTTGTTTAAATAAATTTGGATATTCGGTTACTTTAAATAAAACTTTTATTATTAGTAAGAATGACAAAGTTGTTTGCAAAGGTACATTGGAAAACGGTTTATTCTTTTTGCATAGAAATATCTCTCACTCGTTAGACACAGAAATAACGGAACCTAATCATAAAAGAGTAAAATTATCAAAAGATGAAACCTATCTTTGGCATTTACGCCTAGGTCATATTAACCTTAATAGGATTAAAAGATTGGTATGTGACGGACCTTTAAGTGACTTAAAGGTTGATGATCTACCAACTTGTGAATCTTGTTTGGAAGGTAAAATGACCAAAAGGCCGTTCAATACCAAAGGTGCAAGAGCCACTGAATGTTTAGGACTAGTACACACTGATGTATGTAGTCCTATGAGCATTCAAGCTAGAGGTGGATATGAGTACTTCATCACCTTTACAGATGATTACTCAAGATTTGGTTACATGTATCTCATGAGACATAAGTCGGATGCATTTGATATGTTCAAAGCATTCAAAGCTGAAGTAGAAAATCAGCTTGAGAAACATATAAAAATCTTGAGATCTGATCGTGGTGGAGAATATCTATCTGGAGAGTTTCAACAATATCTTATTGATAATGGGATAGTTTCGCAGCTTTCTGCACCAGGTACACCTCAACAAAATGGGGTAGCAGAAATGAGAAATAGGACTCTTTTAGAGATGGTTAGATCAATGTTGAGTTATTCAACACTTCCTATTTCTTTTTGGGGATATGCTCTACAAACACCAATATATATTCTAAATGATGTACCATCTAAATCTGTCCCTAAAACCCCACATGAATTGTGGACTGGGCGAAAGCCTAGTTTACAACACATGAGAATATTTGGTTGTCCTGCACATGTGTTGAAAGGAAAGACAGAAAAGATGGAGTCCCGTTCGGAAACATGTATATTTGTGGGGTATCCAAAAGGAACTAAAGGATATTATTTCTATAGTCCTTCTGATCTAAAAGTATTTGTTTCAACAAATGCTTCATTTCTAGAAAAGGACTATATGAATAATTTTGTGCCCAAAAGTAGAATTGTCCTGAATGAGATGTCAGGAGATACAATTCCACAAGAGGTTTCACAACCCAGCCCAATTGTAAGTTCCACTCCAACACAAGATCAACAACCTACCATTCCTCGTCGTAGTGGGAGGGTTAGAACACAACCCGAAAGATATATCGGTCTAGGAGAATCTGTTGATAATCTCCCGGACGACGATGATCCCTACACGTACAAGGAAGCTATGGAGGATGTTGATTGTCGTCATTGGCAAAAGGTAATGCAATCCGAGATTGAATCGATGTTCAATAACAAATTTTGGTCCTTTGTAGATTTGCCTAAAGGGATAAAACCCATTGGGTGCAAGTGGGTATACAAGAGGAAAAGAGGTATGGATGGTAAGGTGGAAACCTTTAAAGCTAGACTAGTAGCTAAAGGTTATACACAGAAAGAAGGTATCGATTACGAGGAAACCTTCTCACCTATGGCCATGCTTAAATCCATTAGGATACTCTTATCCATTGCAGCATCTCTAGACCTAGAGATTTGGCAAATGGACGTCAAGACAGATTTCCTTAATGGAAGTCTTGACGAGAGCATCTACATGGCGCAACCAGAGGGATTCATTGAAAAAGGCCAAGAAGAAAGAGTATGCAAGTTGCAAAAGTCCATATATGGACTAAAGCAAGCATCCAGATCCTGGAACATAAGGTTCGATCAAGCTGTAAAGGGTTTTGGATTTATTCAAGACCCTGAGGAACCTTGTGTATACAAGAGGATCAAAGGCGACAAGTTGGTTTTCCTCATTCTTTATGTTGATGATATACTACTCATTGGAAACGATGTAGGTGTATTGACATCAGTGAAAGAATGGTTAGCAAAACAATTTGATATGAAGGACTTAGGAGAAGCAAGTTATATTCTTGGTATCCAAGTAATAAGGGATAGAAAGAATAGAACGATTGCATTATCCCAAGCTTCATACATTGATAAAATCTTGTCTAAATTCACCATGCAAGATTCCAAGAAAGGTATGTTACCTTTTAGACATGGAATCAAACTTTCTAAGGGTCAAGCATCTAAGAATGTGCATGAAGAGCAATTCATGAGTAGAGTTCCATATGCCTCGGCAGTTGGAAGTCTCATGTATGCAATGCTCTGTACTAGACCAAATATTTGTTTTGCTTGTTGGCATAGTTAGCAGGTTTCAATCGAAACCTGGTCCTGATCATTGGACGGCAGTCAAGCATATTTTCAAGTATCTCAAGAGAACTAGAGATTATATGCTTGTATACTCTGGAGGGGATTTAATTCCCGTTGGGTATACAGATTCTGATTTCCAGTCGGATTCAGACTCCAGAAAATCCACATCAGGATCTGTGTTTACCATTGGAGGAGGAGTAGTCATATGGAGGAGTATCAAGCAATCTTGTATTGCTGATTCCACCATGGAAGCTGAGTATATTGCTGCATGCGAAGCTGCCAAAGAGGCTGTTTGGCTCCGCCAATTCTTGATTGACTTAGAAGTGGTTCCTAGTGCGAATAAGCAGATCACTATACACTGTGACAACAGTGGTGCAGTGGCTAATTCGAAAGAACCAAGAAGTCATAAGAGAGGTAAACACATTGAAAGGAAGTATCACTTTTAGAGGGAAATTGTTCATAGGGAGACGTGACGATCACCAAAATCGCGTCAGCAGAAAATCTAGCGGATCCTTTCACAAAGGCTCTACCTCAGAAGAGCTTTGATGGACATCTAGAGAATATGGGAATGAGAGATATGACACACTTGCTATAGAGCAAGTGGGAGATTGTTAGGATTATGCTCAATGGTAAGAGTGTAATACTGTAATTGACAATCTTCTCATATTAATAAAGTGAATTACTTATAGCATTTATTATTATAATTGTCAAGGTAAATAATCATAAGGTCAAAAGACTATGAGACATGAAGAATTGTTCATACATCCGAATATGTATGAGGTAGACACAATTCTTTAGTTAGTCTTGAATAACGTTCACAACTTAAGTTAAAGGTTGGGCACCTCTGTCTTGTTAAATTTGTAGAATTCTTTTACTAGCATTTGAGTGGGATCAAATGAATATGATGAGTCTAAAATCATTGAAAGGTTTTCGAATAAAAGAATCTAGTGCACTAGGTGCATTGAACTGGATCACAATGAAATACTTTATCTAGAACCGTCACTAGATATAAGTCTTTTCATTAAAGAGGACAATCAGAGAGTCTATCTTAATCCTGAGATAAATGATGGACTTATGGTTGCAAGTGTTATCATTAGAGCTATCAATGAGTACGATTATATAGCATAGTCTATCCTCGATAGTTTGGTTGTATACATATGTTAATCGATAGAGGACTTCATTTATAGATATGGACATCGTGGCTCCATTTATTAAATGAGAGTATAATATCATCATATGGATGTTTTGAGGTATTGGATATTAAATCTCAACGTTGAGTTTTCAATAATGATTATTGAAAACATGGCTTCTGGACAAGTCAAAGTATCCAAGTTCGAAATGTGGTCATATGAGGAAATATGGTAACTTAGAGAGCTATAGGCGGTCTATGAGCTTTTGGCGATTACTGATATTATTCACGAGGATACACTATCTCCTATAAGATTGTCTAGGGTATGAATGAGAAACATCTCCTTATTCTATCTTTATTTAAGAGTTCAATTTTAGCTCTTTAGTGGAATGAGTTAAAATTAATAGATTGGACCTAAGTGAATCATTTGTTGATTGTGATTAGGTTGTGTCTATTGAAGCTTAAATTTAGATAGCCCGCAAAGATCCTCAATCCACACGTATTTGCATGGATCACTTGATATATTCTACCGGGCCGATTTAAGGGTCCATCTAGAATTGTTTTTAATATATATCAAGAATATAATATGTCTATTATTTAATTAATGGGCTGCACTATTATATTAATATATTAAAAGGAGACATGTGGGCTTGTTTCTTTTAGTAAGAATGGGTCTGGTTCACATGTGGGCTTTTATTTAAAGACCAATGGATTAAATGAAATAAGAAAATAATATATGGCTCATTTATATAAGTGGGGCGGCAAGATGTATATATTAACCTAATATATTATTTTGTTTCATTGTTTTAATTAAATAAGAATCAGTTAATTTATTAATTAATTGTTTAATTAAGAAACAAATCTTTTTCTGATCAGGAAATATATTTCCTAAAGTTATACTATTGGTAGTAGTATATTAAAAGTAAAAGACTTGTTTGATAAGAAAATAAATAATTAATTTTATTTATTTAATCAAATAAGAAGTCTTTTTATTTAGTCAATAAAAGAATAAAAATATCTATGAGTTGGATTAGGTTTTGAAGTCTAAAGGTTGACGGGAATTAGGGTGCAACACAAACTCTTTTTGGTATGTGATTTGCGGCAACCCTAGTCCATTTAGAGGAAGATTTCAGCAATCCTAAATAGAAGAGGAAGCAAAATTTTGGCCACCTATATAATTCCACATATAGAATTCGGCCACCATAGTTGATTGAATGATTCAATTTTTCTTCTTCTTCTCAATTCATAGAAAAGGATAATTTTTATTCTACTAAACATAAAAAAGAGAGAAGAGATTATTCTTTGATAGTACACTGATTGTTTGTTCATCAATAAGCTTGTGTGTACAACATCGAATTAGGTTCACGCGAGTTTCGATCATTGGATTGAGAACTCAAAAGTTACCGGAATAATTTTTGTCTTCTTTTGATTGTTTTGTGACTAACAAAAGAAAAAGAAAACTTTGTTCATCCATTCTCAGGTTTGCAATTCAAAGAAAAAAGGGAGACCACACTCCTAGGTGATTCACGTACATGTTCGGATTGGAAGATCTCGCGGTACTGTTCATGATCACTGTTCACGGGGGGGGGGGGGGGGGGGGGGGGGTGTACTGTTCACGATCACTGTTCATGAGGTACTGTTCATGATCACTATTCACACTGGTACTATTCACGCGGGTACTGTTCACGGGCATTGGAAAAGATTTTACGGATTACCAATCGACGTAAGTCAATCGGATCACGCGTCAAGAGGTATTTAACTCTAACCGTATATATTTGAGTTTAATTAATTAAAAGGTTAAGGTTCAACTTTGAGAAAAATTTTAAAACCATACAAAATCTATTTTTCGTTTCTTCCGCTGCGTTTTATATCGATTTTTCCCTACAAGACCCACGAAATTCAATCACAAATATTCAACATATATTCAATAAAAATACCCAACAATATATTTATCATATAATCAACAATCTTTCATCAATACATTCATCAAGAAATATTATTCAAGCTTTTAATATTGTAATAAAAGCTAATCATTGGTCAAGAACACCAATACTATGAAATGGAGATGTAAATGATATTACCTAGTCATGAACTTGAAGACCCATGTCTATATGATGATGAATGATGAAGATGATGAAGGATTTGAGTTGATTGGAGAGTTGGAAATCAAAGGATTCAAGCTTTATCTCTCTAAAATGAATTCTCTCTCTCTAAGGTTTATGATTTCTGAGTTCTGGAATGAAGAGGATAAGAAAGTGATGAATATATAGTGCCCAAGTGAAACGATGATGTTTAGAAGAGTTAAAAACACAATTATGGGCTCTTGCTCGGTACGTATAGGGCAAGAACAACGTAACTAACTAGGAGCACAAATTTCTTGCAAATGCGCTGTACGTATAGTGCACGTATAGCGCACGTACAACACATACTTGCTAGAATGCAAGTTGTTGGCAATTTACGCAGTACGCCTGACAGCACATCAGCTCAATAATCTAGTGCCCTAAAACTTGATCAAAAGACATGGAAAAGAGTAGTATAATATACCATTGTAACGGTATGGAAGTCTACTTTCTAGTCTATTCTGGAACGGTATGGAAGTCTACTTTCTAGTCCATTTTATAGAATGGGGTTTTGATGTCTACAAAAAGAGTTACGATCATTTGAGTGACCAAAGGTCAGATTCGGGTAATAGTAGAGATGCTCTGTTTTAGTGGTCACTTTGAAGATTTCAAAACCAATCCAAACGATTATGAAATATTACGAATAATATACCATTGGAAAGGTATGGGTGTCTAGTTATCCGTAAATTTTCAAAACTTATTTTGAATATTTGTATAAAACATTATGGTCACAAGACCATACAAAGGTCAGTTTTGAAAAACATTTAAATCATTGAAAACTCATCTTTTGAAACTAGACACTTTACTCCAAATAACCAAACCAAATCTAACACAATGCACACAACAAGAAACACAAATGCAATCATATAAATGGAATAAAAATGAGTATACATGAAGTGTGTGATAAACACAAATACATATAATCAAATAAACACACATGCAAGAGATATGGAAATGCATATGAAAGTGTGTGTGTGCAACTAATCTCTTCAAGAAGTCAAGTCAAGTGATATACCTTCTTGAAGCACTTTGGGAAGTTTTGAAGCTTTCCAATCACGATCACCTAAGCTACCCGTTACATAACAATCCCAATGTGGTTTTGACAACTAAATAAGCCAACCAAAAACCGAGGAACTTACAGATTGCCTAGGCTTTGGTTGAGTTGCCAAGGCTTGTGTGGACTTTCCTTGAATGGAAGATTGCTTCGATGAAGCTTTTGTTAACAGAAATTTTGCTCGGGGCAATAAATATCAGTTAGCACCCTCAAGATCATTACCACGTAGGCGATGACCAAGGTAGAATGTATATGTATATGATAGTGCCTAATGAAATGACAAGGAGACAATGATATTGTTAGCTACTCGAAAGAAATAAAAGTCTTCCTTTATTGATAACATATGGTATACATCTCTCTCTCTCTTTCAAATTGCTCTCACTTTTCTCTGGGGGATAGTTGGGTACTTGTTGTGTGCCTGTCGAATAGTAGTCTACTCTTTTCAGAAGGAGGAAGTCCCTCATTTATACAATGTCTTCATAGGTTTAATCTCATTGATTCCCCCTTCATTTTCTCCTCCCTCCTCATCGGACGGGAGTTTTACCTTTAAATGTCATTGACTTTGAGTTAATTGCTCAGTTGAGGATATCTTGGTAGAAATCAATTTGTTTCCTACTTAGACTCTATTACTTGTACTATACGTATGTAACGTCTATAGATGGGATCCTGTGTATCTTCGGGTCTAGCATGATTCCATAAGGGTTGTTGAATGTATCACGGTGTGGTACATCAGTTTAGTGAGGTCGATCAGTGTTTTGGCCCCGATATTGAGAAGTTTCGTCCAGCTAAGAGCTAGGTCTAGCCTCCATTGACCTTTCGAAGCTAGGTGCGGCCCCCTATGAACACCCCTCTGTATCAGCTAGGTATAGGCGAGCTTCTAGAGAAATTACGAGGTAACCTTGACTTCGGGGGGATTTCCTGATTTCAGGTTCGGTGACGCGGGCTTGATCTGACCATTCTGGGCTCTATTCCGGATGTTTCTGGAGCCTGCCGTTATTCCTGTGGGGCTGTATCGTAGCTCGGCTTTGGGTAACATGGTCTTCTGGTGGAAAATCTCAGGCATGGAGCCAGGTCTGGAGGGTGGAAAATTTCCCTTTGGTCCTTAGCCAAATTTTGGCAGTTAACAGAAGTCCCCTCTGACTTGAACACCAGACGTCGAGCTTAGGGTTGGGGTCAGATTTTTTATTTTATTTGGGAAATCTTTCCTTTTTTATCGTTACCAGAATATTAGGGAAATCTTCTCATTAACTGCGTAAGTGCATTGGCGTGAACTGACTAATTTATTTCTGAATTAATTCGGTTGCGTTACGGCAGTCCTCGAGATTCCTTACCGTTACCACAATCTTGGGGAGATCTCCTCATTAATTGCGCAAGTGACGTGGCGTGAGCTGACTAACTTGTTTCTGAGTTAATCCGGTTACGTTACGGCAGTCCCCGAGATTCTTTACGATCTCAAACGAAGATCTCGACAACCCGTGCTGCTGCCCTCTTGCCTATATATATATATATATATATATCTCTATTTATCTCAACGTCTTCCTCACATCTTTCAAACTCAATTTTTTCCCAAGATATACTTTCTCTCATAACCTTTCTCTCAAGCTTATCTTTTTCCTCATTCTTCATCCTTACTGACTTTACCATGTCGAAAAGCCAGTCATGATTCAGTTAACTCCATAGTTGATGGCGAGGAGGTCTTTAGCCTTGCCCCGGGGAAACGGGCAAGGAGGAGCTTAGACAGCGATGATTCCTCGCCCAACCCGCAACGTCGGCGATCAAACAGGAATGTGTCCACTAGGACCGGGTTTTCCAACCACCCTGACCATCATTTGGATATTGCCGATGAAGACTCCGACAAAGAAGTGGGCGGCGACGCCATGGGAGAACATCGAGTCCCGGCTATTGGCCCCCTTTTGGAGAGGCTCCCTCCTTATGACTTTAGGGTTGTCCCTGATTCCATCGTCTATCCAGTCGCGATTGACCGTTTGAGGTCGAAGTTGTTAGGATTATGCTCAATAGCAAGAGTGTAATATTGTAATTGTCAATCTTTTCATATAAATAAAGTGATTTCTGATTCTGCAAAATCTTATAGCATTTATAATTATAATTGTCAAGGTAAATAATCATAAGGTCAAAAGACTATGAGATATGAAGAATTGTTTGTACATCCGGATATGTATGAGGTAGAAACAATTCTTTTGTTAGTCTTGAATAACGTTTACAACTTAAGTTAAAGGTTGGGCACCTCTATCTTGATAAAGTTGTAGAATTCTTTAACTTGCATTTGAGTGGGATCAAATGAGTTACGATGAGTCTAAAATCATCGAAAGGTTTTCGAGTAAAAGAATCTAGTGCACTGGGTGTATTGAACTGGATCACAATGAAATACTTTATCTAGAACCGTCACTAGATATAAGTCTTTTCATTATCAGGACAATCGGAGAGTCTATCTAAATCCTGAGATAAATGATGGACTTATGGTTGCAAGTGTTATCATTTGAGCTATCAATGAGTACGATTATATAGCATAGTCTATCCTCGATAGTTTGGTGGTATTCATTTGTCAATCGATAGAGGACTTCATTTATAGATATGGACATCGTGGCTCCATTTATTAAATGAGAGTATAATATCATCATATGGATGTTTTGAGGTATTGGATATTAAATCTCAACGTTGAGATTTCAATAATGATTATTGAAGACATGACTTCTGGACAAGTCAAAATATCCAAGTTCAAAATGTGGTCATATGAGGAACTATGGTAACTTGGAGAGCTATAGGCGGTCTATGAGCTCTTGGCGATTACTGATATTATTCACGAGGATACACCATCTCCTATAAGATTGTCTAGGGTATGAATGAGAAACATCTCCTTATTCTATCTTTATTTAAGAGTTCAATTTTAGCTCTTTAGTGGAATGAGTTAAAATTAATAGATCGGACCTAAGTGAATCATTTGTTGATTTTGATTAGGTTATGTCTATTGAAGCTTAAATTTAGATAGCCCGCCAAGATCTACAATCCACACGTACTTGCATGGATCACTTGATATATTCTACCGGACCAATTTATGGGTCCATCTAGAATTGCATTTAATATATTAAGAATATAATATGTCTATTATTTATTTAATGGGCTGCACTATTATATTAATATATTAAAAGGAGACATGTAAGCTTGTTTCTTTTAGTAAGAATAAGTCTGGTTCACATGTGGGCATTTATTTAAAGTCTAATGGATTAAATAAAATAAGAAAAATAATATTGGGCCCATATATACATGGTGTGGGCGGCAAGGCTAAATAAAATAGCCCAAGATATTATTTTATTTTATTGTTTTGATTAAATGGGAATTAATTAATTATTTAATTAATTAATAGTTTAAATCAAAATCTTTTCCTGATCAGTAAATTAAATACTATGTGTTGGATTAGGGTTGGAATTCTTTTAAGTAATAGGAGTCCTAATGTGGTAAGAATTAAGTCCACATACACTCCTTATTATACAAAGAATTCTGCCACCACTAGTCCTACAAGGGTTAGGATTCTTGAATTGATAGGAATTAGGGAAAAGGACAATTCCTTTTCAAGTAAGGAAATGAACCAACCCTAGATTTCCTATTCAATGAATTCGGCCAACCCTACTTGGTGAAGGAGAAAATTCGGCCAACCTATAAATATAAGGTTATGAATTTTTGGCCACCTAGAAGAAGAAAAATAGAGAGAGATTTTTGTTTGTTTTGAAAATAAAAATCCTACTCTATGCACATATATTTTCGGCCAAGAGAGAAAAAAAAATAAGTTCTCATTCGATAGTGCACTTACAAGCCTTTAACATCAAAAGGTTTTGTGCACACTTTCGATTTAGAGTTACGCGAGTTTCAATCATATTGATTGTGAATTCAAAGTGACCGGAACTATTTTTTTAGGCTCTTGGTGTTTTACTATTGAAGATCAAGATCAGAAATTCCATACATCCATTCTAAGGTAAGCAATTCAAAGAAAAAGGGAGACCACGCTCCTAGGTGATTCACGTACGTGCTAGGATTGAAGATCTTGCGGATTACCATCGACGTAAGTCAATCGGATCACGCAACAAGAGGTATTTAACTCTAACCGTATATTTGAGTTTAATTAATTAAAGGGTTAAGGTTCAAATCTTTAGAAAAATTTTAAACTATACGAAAATTATTTTTTCGCCTTCCGCTGCGGTTTTAAGCAATTTTTCCCTACAATTGGTATCAAAGCCTTGGTTGTACCCTTAATTAATTAACGTATATATACGTGAATCTATTTCTTTTTATTGTGATTATGCATGTTTTAGAAAGAGATGGCACTCTAGGTATTCGCATATATAATTACATGTGGAATGTATGGATTTATATATGTTGTTATAAAGTGAATTGTTATTGCTCGATTTTGGTCCTAGAATTTCAATGTATTTTTTGTTTCGGAATTGTAACAAGAAGGGTAGTCTATTATCGCTATAATTCCTTCTTGGTAGTTGCTAAGTTCTTATTAATTTTATTGTAAAAATAGTGCAGTTTTTATTGTATTAAAATTTAGTGCAGTTTTTTATTGTATTAAAATAAGTGCAGTTTTTTATTTGTAAAAAAAAAATACTGCAGTAGTTTAAATAAAAAAAAATATATTTCTGCAGTATTTTATTGTATAAAATAAGTTGTAATATATTCAAGATTCGAAGACTCGAAGATTTGAAGAAATTGGAGCATCCGGAACCGAGCTTGGCACCCGCGCGCACCGAGACAACAAGCGTGCACGCAACCAAGCGTGCAGCTGCTCTTGTTGAGGTGCAGCAGCGCGCGCAGCCCATGCATGGGCTGGCCATGCGGCAGCTTATGCCCTTGCATGGGCTAGGCGTGCACATGGGCTGCTTGGTGATATTCGGGCGCGCGAGTTACGTGCGCGAGATGGTCGCTTGAAGTCTTGTTCGCCAAGAAAGGAGTTTTTTGTATTCCGTACAATTGTAATTTACATGCTTTTCTAGGATGGATCAAAATTGTGGCTATTTATTTTTATGTATAAATATTACAATATTTGTTATTGTATGATAACATGTCATATAGAATAGGAGTGCCACTCATATATCTCTTTTGGTATGAACATGCATTGAATGATTTAGGTATCTAATTGGCATCTAGATAACTTGGTAAAATCATTCTTTGGAATTTAATCACACGCCTTAAATAATTGAGTGGGAGAAGGTGTGTTAGAACACCTATGGCCTCCAAGGTTAGTTGAGCTTTATTATTTATTGGTAATCCCCCTGAGGGGCGACCATAAATGGAATTTAGCAAAATACTTCCTTACAAGGATAGACTAGACAATTGACTCAAACGAGATCTACTCCCAGAGGAGGGATTTTCGTGAGAGAAAATTGAGGGTCGATATCTTGGTAACACACTCAATGTAATTTTATTAATATCCTCCCGAGAGTTCTTGTTAATAAAATTGCAAGGCTAAAATTGAAAACGCTGGTTGTTATGTTAACAATTAGGTGGGACCTAGTCCAACTAGTAAATGGTGCGAACTCCAGAAGGAGGCGTATCATTTATGGGTGTTGGATCACCGTTGAATTTTTCACGATTGAGTTATTTAATTAATTCTAGATAAATGTTTGAAAGTGATTTATCATGATTATTTACTTATATATGCTTTTTGTTTTATTCAGAAATCATGACCCCATCACTTATGAACATCCTGAAAGATAACACTTTAACTGGAGATAATTATGTCACATGGAAAAGGAAAATTGGGTTGTTGCTGCAAAGTGAAAAACATAAGTTTGTTCTAACTACTCCTAAACCACCTGCTCCTAATAATGAATCAAGTATTTTGCAAAGAGATGAGTATGAGCAGTGGAAGACCTCAGATGATATGGCCAAATGTTACATTATGGCTACTATCTCCGACGTGTTGCAACAGCAGCATGAAGGAATGGGGTCTGCTGCTGATATTATGATGTCTCTGGAAGAAATGTTTGCTATGAGGTCTAGGATGACTAACAGAGAGGCAGTGACTGCTTTTATGAATCATAGGATGAAACCTGGACAGGCTGTGAAAGATCACATGATGAAAGTCATAGCACATCTAAATATTGCAGAATTAAATGGCGCTGAGATAGATGGTGAGACCAAAATTGACATGGTTGTCAACTCACTATCAGATTCATTTGATCAGTTCAAGTTGGACTACACCTTGAACAAAAAGGAATACACCTTGCAGGGCCAGATGCAAGATGTTCAAAGCGTTGAAAAGATCCTTGTGAAAAGCAAAGGTCAAGAGATTCATATGGTTGGTAAAGTTGCTACTGTTAAGACCCGTCAGAAGGTCATGAAACAACAGAAGAAAAAGCAACTTGGGCCTACCAAGAAGGAGACCAAGAAAGTAACCAAGATCAAAGGTAAATGCTTCCTTTGTGGTGAAAAGGGATATATGAAAAGAAATTGCCCAAAGTCCCAGAACAAGAAGGAAGAAGGTAATATTAATTATCTTGAAACATGTTTTCTGGTAGATTCTACAGATTCTTGGATCATAGACTCTGGAGCCACTAATCATGTTTGTTATTCCTTACAGGGGTTCCAAGAAAGGAGAAGGCTGAATAAGAACGAAATCAATTTACGCTTGGGCAACGGATCGTTAGTGTCTGCAAGTGCAGTGGGAGATATTAGAGTTATTATAGATTCTAGTAGGCATTTAGATTTAATAGACGTTTATTATGTACCTCAATTCAAGAGGAATTTAATTTCAGTTTCTTGTTTAAATAAATTTGGATATTCGGTTACTTTTAATAAAGCTTTTATTATTAGTAAGAATGACAAAATTTTTTGCAAAGGTACATTGGAAAACGGTCTATTCTTTTTGCATAGAAATATCTCTCACTCGTTAGACACAGAAATAACGGAACCTAATCATAAAAGAGTAAAATTATCAAAAGATGAAACCTACCTTTGGCATTTACACCTAGGTCACATTAACCTTAATAGGATTAAAAGATTGGTATGTGACGGACCTTTAAGTGACTTAAAGGTTGATGATCTACCAACTTGTGAATCTTGTTTGGAAGATAAAATGACCAAAAGGCCATTCAATACCAAAGGTGCAAGAGCCACTGAATGTTTAGGACTAATACACACTGATGTATGTGGTCCTATGAGCATTCAAGCTAAAGGTGGATATGAGTACTTCATCACCTTCACAGATGATTACTCAAGATTTGGTTATGTGTATCTCATGAGACATAAGTCGGATGCTTTTGACATGTTCAAAGCATTCAAAGCTGAAGTAGAAAATCAGCTTGAGAAACGCATAAAAATCTTGAGATCTGATCGTGGTGGAGAATATCTATCTGGTGAGTTTCAGCAATATCTTATTGATAATGGGATCGTTTCTCTGTTTTCTACACCAGGTACACCTCAACAAAATGGGGTAGCAGAAAGGAGAAATAGAACTCTTTTGAACATGGTTAGGTCTATGTTGAGTTATTCAACACTTCCTATTTCTTTTTGGGGATATGCTCTACAAACTGCAATATATATTCTAAACCTGGTACCATAGAAGTCTGTTCCTGGAACACCATATGAGTTGTGGACTGGATGAAAGCCTAGTTTACAACACATAAGGATATTTGGTTGTCCTCCATATGTGTTAAAAGGAAAGACAGAAAAGATGGAGTCCCGTTCGGAAACATGCATATTTGTGGGGTATCCAAAAGGAACTAAATGATATTATTTCTATAGTCCTTCAGATCTAAAAGTGTTTGTTTCAACAAATGCTACATTTCTGGAAAAGGACTATATGAATGATTTTGTTCCCAAAAGTAGAATTGTCCTGAATGATATGTCAGGAGATACAATTCCACAAGAGGTTTCACAACCTAACCCAATTGTAATTTCCACTCCAACACAAAATCAACAACCTACCATTCCTCGTCGTAGTGGGAGGGTTAGAACCCAACCTGAAAGATACATCGGTCTAGGAGAATCTGTTGAGAATCTCCCTGACGATGATGATCCCTACACGTACAAGGAAGCAATGGAGGATGTTGATTGTCACCATTGGCAAAAGGCAATGCAATCTGAGATAGAATCCATGTTCGATAACAAAGTCTGGTCCCTTGTAGACTTGCCTAAAGGGATAAAACCCATTGGGTGCAAGTGGGTATACAAGAGGAAAAGAGGTATGGATGGAAAGGTGGAAACTTTTAAAGCTAGATTGGTAGCTAAAGGTTACACACAGAAAGAAGGTATCGATTACGAGAAAACCTTCTCTCCTGTGGCCATGCTTAAATCCATTAGGATACTCTTATCCATTGTAGCATCTTTAGATTTAGAGATTTGGCAAATGGACGTCAAGACAGCTTTCCTTAATGGAAGTTTTGACGAAAGCATCTATATGATGCAACCAGAAGGATTCATTGAAAAGGGCCAAATGGAAAAGGTATGCAAGTTGCAGAAATCAATTTATCGATAAAAGCAAGCATCCAGATCCTGGAACATAAGGTTCGACCAAGCTCTAAAAGGTTTTGGATTTTTACAGAACCTTGAAGAACCTTGTGTATACAAAAGGATCAAAAGTGACAAGTTGGTTTTCCTTATTCTTTACGTAGATGATATATTACTCATTGGAAACGATGTGAGAGTATTGACATCAGTAAAAGAATGGTTAGCAAAACAATTTGATATGAAGGACTTAGGAGAAGCAAGTTTTATTCTAGGTATCCAAGTAATAAGGGATAGAAAGAATAAAACGATTGCACTATCTCAAGCTTCATACATAGACAAAATCTTGTCTAGGTTTTCCATGCAAGATTCCAAGAAAGGTATGTTACCTTTTAGGCATGGAATCAAACTTTCTAAGGAACAAGTTCCTAAGAATGAGCATGAAGAGCAATTCATGAGTAGAATTCAATATGCCTCGGCAGTTGGAAGTCTCATCTATGCAATGCTCTGTACTAGACCAGATATTTGTTTTACAGTTGGCATAGTTAGCAAGTTTCAATCGAAACCTGGTCCTGATCACTGGACGGCAAGTCAAGCATATTTTCAAGTATCTTAGGAAAAAAAAAGATAAAATGCTTGTATACTCTTGAGGGGATTTAATCCCCGTTGGGTATATAGATTCTGATTTCCAATCGGATTCTGACTCTAGAAAATCCTAATCAGGATCTGTGTTTACTCTTGGAGGATAAGCAGTCATTTGGAGGAGTATCAAGCAATCTTGTATTGCTGACTCCACCATGGAAGCAGAGTATGTAGTTGCATGCGAAGCTGCCAAGGAGGCTGTTTGGCTTCGCCAATTCTTGATTGACTTAGAAGTAGTTCCTAGTGCGAATAAGCAGATTACTATCTACTGTGACAACAGTGGAGCAGTGGCTAATTCGAAAGAACCAAGAAGTCATAAGAGAGGAAAACACATTGAAAGAAAGTATCATCTTTTAAGGGAGATTGTTCATAGGGGAGACGTGACGATTACCAAAATCGCGTCGGCAGAAAATCTAGTGGATCGCTTCACAAAGGCTCTACCTCAGAAGAGTTTTAATGGGCACCTAGAGAACATGGGAATTAAAGATATGACACATTTGCTATAGCGCAAGTGGGAGATTGTTAGGATTATGCTCAATAGCAAGAGTGTAATATTGTAATTGACAATCTTTTCATATAAATAAAGTGATTTCTGATTCTGTAAAATCTTATAACATTTATAATTATAATTGTCAAGGTATATAATCATAAGGTCAAAACACTATGAGATATGAAGAATTGTTTGTACATCCGGATATGTATGAGGTAGACACAATTCTTTAGTTAGTCTTGAATAACGTTCACAACTTAAGTTAAAGGTTGGGCCCCTCTATCTTGATAAAGTTGTAGAATTCTTTTACTAGCATTTGAGTGGGATCAAATGAGTTATGATGAGTCTAAAATCATCGAAAGGTTTTCGAGTAAAAGAATCTAGTGCACTGGGTGTATTGAACTGGATCACAATGAAATACTTTATCTAGAACCGTCACTAGATATAAGTCTTTTCATTATCAGGACAATCGGAGAGTCTATCTAAATCCTGAGATAAATGATGGACTTATGGTTGCAAGTGTTATCATTTGAGCTATCAATGAGTACGATTATATAGCATAGTCTATCCTCGATAGTTTGGTGGTATTCATTTGTTAATCGATCGAGGACTTCATTTATAGATATGGACATCGTGGCTCCATTTATTAAATGAGAGTATAATATCATCATATAGATGTTTTGAGGTATTGGATATTAAATCTCAACGTTGAGTTTTCAATAATGATTATTGAAGACATGGCTTCTGGACAAGTCAAAATATCCAAGTTCAAAATGTGGTCATATGAGGAAACATGGTAACTTGGAGAGCTATAGGCGGTCTATGAGCTCTTGGCGATTACTGATATTATTCACGAGGATACACCATCTCCTATAAGATTGTCTAGGGTATGAATGAGAAACATCTCCTTATTCTATCTTTATTTAAGAGTTCAATTTTAGCTCTTTAGTGGAATGAGTTAAAATTAATATATTGGACCTAAGTGAATCATTTGTTGATTGTGATTAGGTTATGTCTATTGAAGCTTAAATTTAGATAGCCCGTCAAGATCCACAACCCACACGTACTTGCATGGATCACTTGATATATTCTACCGGACCAATTTATGGGTCCATCTAGAATTGCATTTAATATATTAAGAATATAATATGTCTATTATTTATTTAATGGGCTGCACTATTATATTAATATATTAAAAGGAGACATGTAGGCTTGTTTCTTTTAGTAAGAATAAGTCTGGTTCACATGTGGGCATTTATTTAAAGTCTAATGGATTAAATAAAATAAGAAAAATAATATTGGGCCCATATATACATGGTGTGGGCGGCAAGGCTAAATAAAATAGCCCAAGATATTATTTTATTTTATTGTTTTGATTAAATGGGAATTAATTAATTATTTAATTAATTAATAGTTTAAATCAAATTTTTTTCCTGATCAGTAAATTAAATACTATGTGTTGGATTAGGGTTGAAATTCTTTTAAGTGATAGGAGTCCTAATGTGGTAAGAATTAAGTCCACATACACTCCTTATTATACAAAGAATTCGGCCACCACTAGTCCTACAAGGGTTAGGATTCTTGAATTGATAGGAATTAGGGAAAAGGACAATTCCTTTTCAAGTAAGGAAATTAACCAACCCTAGATTTCCTATTCAATGAATTCGGCCAACCCTACTTGGTGAAGGAGAAATTTCAGCCAACCTATAAATATAAGGTTATGAATTTTCGGCCACCTAGAAGAAGAAAAATAGAGAGATTTTTGTTTGTTTTGAAAATAAAAATCCTACTCTATGCACATATATTTTCGGCCAAGAGAGAAAAAAAAAATAAGTTCTCATTCGATAGTGCACTTACAAGCCTTTAACATCAAAATGTTTTGTGCACACTTTCGATTTAGGGTTACGCAAGTTTCAATCATATTGATTGTGAATTCAAAAGTGACCGGAACTATTTTTTTAGGCTTTCGGTGTTTTACTATTGAAGATCAAGATCAGAAATTCCATACATCCATTCTAAGGTAAGCAATTCAAAGAAAAAGGGAGACCACGCTCCTAGGTGATTCACGTACGTGCTAGGATTGAAGATCTTGCGGATTACCATCGACGTAAGTCAATCGGATCACGCGACAAGAGGTATTTAACTCTAACCGTATATTTGAGTTTAATTAATTAAAGGGTTAAGGTTCAAATCTTTAGAAAAATTTTAAACTATACGAAAATTATTTTTTCGCCTTCCGCTGCGGTTTTAAGCAATTTTTCCCTACAGAAGTATGGCATCCCCGACAGTGTTTCCATCTCGGTGCCCCCAAGGGTTACGAGTTCTTCAACCCCCCTAAAGGCGTGCTTCCAATTCATGTGGCGGCTCTCGAGAATGGGGTTAGGCTTCCCCTTCATCCGACTCTTCGGCGGGCTCTTAACGCCATCCAGCTTGCTCCCCTCCAGTTGACGCCTGGCTTCTGGAGGCATCTTATTGGGTTCCTCGTGCTATGGAGGGAACAATGTCAGTTGAGCAAGGTGACGAGAGAGTCGGGGGCAGAGGAGCTGGCCTATCTTTTCCAGATTGAGAGCCTGTCTGGAGCTCCTCGAGGCCAGTTTTATGCTAAGGCCAAGAACAAGCTCAACTTAATTATTCCTGGTGGTTCAAAGAAGGACCCCGCCTGGAAGGAATAATGGATCCTTGCGGGGGATGATTGGGGGAGCTCGATTTTCATTGGAGGGTATGAGTGTGAGGTTCCTATAGCTTTCAGTGACAAACCCTCTTGGGACCGGGACTCCCTGCCCTCTGAATCTGAAGCCATTTTGAAGGCTATTTTAGCCAGGAATTACTTGAACCTGAAGTTCCCCACTGCTGAAGCCTTCGATCCTCGTAGGGTGAACAAATACCTGTGGATCTCAGACGCTACTCCTCGTTAGTGTCATTGAATTGCCTTGCCTTGCCTTGTTGATCAGCTTGGTTCTGACATTTTCCTTTTTAATTTGTTTATTCACTGTTTTTGTCGTTGAACCAGCTTCCTACAACGTCTCACGCTCTCCTCAAGCTAGAATTTCTCTTCCCTTTATTGGGGTCGAACCAGCTCTTGCTCCATCTGCCTCCCCAGCTGGGTCTAAGATGGCCAACCTTGCGTCGCGGGCTTTTCGGGCTTTGGGTAAAGCTCCCCAGGTTGTTGGTCTGACTGCTTTTGCCCCTTCTGCTGTAGTCGTTAAAGTTGCTACCCCCTTGATTCACCAGCCTAATTCCGTTGCACTTCCAAACCCCTAAGCTTCGGAGGATTCTGGTAGGGGTGTCACAAGAATTCCTTCCAGCCGTTCTAGTCCTCAGTCGAGCTCGACGGGGCAGGATAAAGTCCTGGAAAAATTCATCGCGTCTTGTCCTGGCGGTGGGATCTCTAGGATGGCTTCCATGCCCGTGGATGTCCTGATTACCAAGGGGTCTACTATTTTAGCTGAGGTAATTGCATTTCCTTCGTACTGCTTTTGCTAATTTGTTTAGTTTCTAACTCTGGCTTTGTATTTTGTAGGCCTTCAAATTTAATGTAGCGATGGGCCAGCAAGTAGCCCTCCTCCGCGATCGGGCTACAAAAGCCGAAGCCGAAGCCGAGAGAGCCATGTGATTGCTCAAGCAGGCTCAGTCCTTAGTGGAAGAGATGACCTCCAACCAGGGAAAGGTCGAGATCGAGATGGCTGAGCTTAGTTGTGACCATGAGAGGATGAAGCAATATTATGATCATGAGCATCTTCAATCTACCCGGCGGGCCAGACAGAGGGATTCTTGGAAAGCTGAGGCTAAAAAGTTAGACCTCGAGAATCAGTCTTTGATTGCTCAGGTGACCAAGCTGCAAGCTGACGCGGAGAACTCTTTTAGCGATGGATACTTCTATGCTTCCTTTCAGGCAGCTGAAGCTCTCCCCCTTCCATTTGATCTGTCATCTATTGCCGGCTGGGATAGACAGTAAATAATGATTTAGGCTGCCGAGTTATCTTGCCCTGATGGCGACGAGGTGGTTCCTTCGAACCAAGTAAGAGCTAGAAAATAGCCCGCCCAGACAGATCCTCCATTTCCACCTCCTCCCTTTACTACTTCAGGTCCCGGGGAGTCATCCAGTAAGGTTTTATCTTCTCGATCCGAGGGGGGCCAGTCAGGAGCTGGGAAAAGAGCTAGGAACCTGTCTGAGGAACCCCCTATAATGGAGATGGAGGTCGACAGGAGCCAGATGGGGTCCATGGCTGCCCTTCTCGATGCGGCTATCCCGCCTGAGGTTATGGAAGTGTTTAATGAAGTCCTAGAGGAAGATCCTGATGATCAACAGATGGAGCCACTAAATGGAGGGGCGGTTGGCGAGGATAACCAAGATGGACAACTACCCGAAGGGGAGGTTGATGGTGAGGATCAGCGTGAAAGAGGAGGACCGGTAGAGGGAAACCCAGAGAGTCCCAAAGCTTGAAGCAGTTCGTTCATGGCTTGTCTTGATTTCCCGGAAAAGAGGGTGGGCACCTCGTTTTGCCCTTATTTAGCTTAGCTTTCCTTCTTTTTTTTTGTAGCCCGAGCTCGGGGGTTCGGCTCCCCGTTGGATGAATGTAGCCTTACCGGGGGATAGGCTCCTCTTATAATAAGAAATCAAATCACTTTGAGAACTCTTGTTTCATTCCTGGTCTTGAATAGGAACCAAAATTGTATCCACAACAACAATTTGTTCATACTTCATTAAAACTTTGGTAAGGAATTCTTATTATGATGATCTTGATTCTGCACACGAAAACAAACATTTGTTTTTAAATTCGTCTTGGGGGTGGTAGCCCGACCAAGGCATCATGAGGGCTATTTAGCTATCTCCTGGTCTCGAGATCTGGATGGCAACTATGCTCTTACACTCAGACCCTTCTTGGGGGTAGTAGCCCGACCAAGGCATCAGGAGGGCTATTTAGCTATTTCCTGGTCTCGAGATCTGGATGGCAACTATGCTCTTACACTCAGACCCTTCTTGGGGGTGGTAGCCCGACCAAGGCATCAAGAGGGCTATTTAGTTATGTCCTGGTCTTGAAATCTGAATGGCAACTATGCTCTTACACTCAGACCCTTCTTGGGGGTGGTAGCCAGACCAAGGCATCAGGAGGGCTATTTAGCTATTTCTTGGTCCTGAGATCTGGATGGCAACTATGCTCTTACACTCAGACCCTTCTTGGTGGTGGTAGCCCGACCAAGGCATCAGGAGGGCTATTTAGCTATTTCCTGGTCTCGAAGTGTTTATGTTGAATTTCCCACTCAAGGGTGTAGACATTACTGTTGAACATAGTTGGAGATAAAGATGAAAGAGAAAAATGACTTTATTGATGATCGAGATGTAGTACATCTTTATTAGGGATTCTAATGAAACCTAAATGGGGGTAGTCTGCTTGAGAACTCCCTATTTAAGGGTAGAATTTCCTTAAATGATCTGCATTCCAAGTGTGGTTGATGGGTCGTCCGTCCATGTCTTCGAGTTTGTAGGCTCCATTGCAAGCAACTAGCTTTATCAAATATGGCCCTTCCCAATTGGGACTTAAGACTCCATCTAACCTTTTTCGAGTATTCAGGGTCACTTTCCTAAGCACCAGATCCCCTTCCTTGAAATTCTGGGCTCTGATCTTTTGGTTGAAATATCTAGCAATCTTGCTTTGGTAGATTGCCACTTTCTCCGCTACCCGGTCTTGTTTCTTTTCTATAAATTCCAGATTAGCCCGGAGCTTGACCTCGTTACTTTCGGGCTCAAAGTGATGTACCCTGAACGAGGTTAATTTAAGCTCGATGGGGAGGACCGCTTCAACTATGAAAGCTAGGGAGTAAGGTGTCTCCCCGGTAGCTGTTCTCTTTGTAGTCCGATATGCCTAGAGGACTTCTGGCAGTTCTTCGGCCTAGTTGCCTTTTTTCTGCTGTAGTTTCTTCTTTAGAAGTTTCTTGATAGTCTTGTTGGTGGATTCCACCAGCCCGTTAGTCTGGGGATGGGCTACTGAAGCGAGCTTGAGGTCGATCCCTAATCCTTTGCAGAAATCTTTGAATTGGGCGTTGTCTAACTGCTTCTCTAGGTCAGCTATAATGATGAGAGGGGTCCCGAATCTACATACCACGTTGGTTTTGATGAACTTGGTCGTATTCTTTTCCGATATCAGAGAAAGAGGCCTTGCCTCGACCCATCTTGTGAAGTAGTCGATAGCCACGATGGCATGTTTCATTTGTCCGGGAGCGGTAGGGAGTGGTTCAATTAGGTCGATTCCCCACATGGCAAAAGGGTAAGGTGAACTAAGGGATGACAGTCGCTCAGGTGGCTGGTGGTTCAAGTTTGATGTTCTTTGACATGGCTCGCAAGATTGAACAAAACTCCTTGCATCTTGGTGGATAGTCAGCCAATAGTACCCCATACGATGCACCTGATATGCTAGAGCTTCCCCACCTATGTGGTTCCCACAGTCCCTAGAGTGGACCTCTCTTAGTGCCCATTTAGCATCATCAGGATGCAAGCACCTAAGTAAAGGAAGGGATCTGCCCCTTCTGTAGAGGTACCCCTCTACTAAACAATATCGGACAGAGAGTCTTTTAATTCTTCGGGCTTGGTCGGTCTCTTCGGGAAGCTCCCCCTCAAGGAGGTAGGCGATGATCGGGTCCATCCAGCAAGGCTTGCGATCCAAGGAGCAGATTTCTTTATTTGTGGCTATGCTTGGTTAGGAGATCACTTGGAGGGGAATTTCTCGTGGTAAGGATTGGCCTCAGTTTGCCGCTATTTTAGCCAGAACATATGCGCGATGGTTTTGGTGTCGAGGGACCTGATCGATCTTGAACCCCTTAAACTTATTTTTTAGCAACTGAGCTAGCTTTAGATAGGCAGCCATATTATCTTCTTTTGCCTGGTACACCCCATTCACCTGATTGACAACAAGCAATGAGTCGCTTTTGACTTTATAGGTAATCGGCCTCCAGTTCGATGGCTACCTTCATCCCAGCTAGGAGGGCTTCATACTCTGCTTCATTATTGGTGGCTTTAAACTCGAATCTGAAACAGTGACAGAAATCAGTCCCCTCCGAGTCTATTAAAATTATGCCAGCTACTCCCCCAGCTTGCCCGGATGCTCCATCTATAAAGAAGGTCCATGGCTTGCAGCCTTCGGGCCAATTGTCGATCTCGGATGTCTTTTCAGGGATCTCATTTGGTGCTGAGGGATCCTCTTGATCTGAGAGCGCCGAAAATTCTGCCACGAAGTCAGCCAAAGCCCTGTGCCTTAATTGTGGTTCGGGGCTTATACTTTAAATCGAACTGAGTGAGCTCTAGGGCCCATAAGACTAGCCTTCCAGACACGTCTGATCTTTGCAAGAATTGGCGGAGAGGTTGGTCCGTCACCACTGCTATTTTGTGAGCTTGAAAATAGGGAAGGAGCTTCCTTGCTGAGATCACCAGAGCATAAGCGAGCTTTTCCAGGAGAATGTAATTCCTCTCTGACTTGGTCAAAGCATGACTCACATAGTATATGGGTCTTTGAAAACCATCGCCACACTCATTGGCCAAAGCTCCGATTACTGCAGTTTCTGATATAGCCAGGTAGATCTGCAGCTCATCTTCGAGAACTGGCTTGACTAACAACGGTGGGCTTGTTAGGTATTCTTTGAAAGCTTTGAAAGCTTGTTCGCTCTCCTGGCTCCACTTCATGTTTTTCCCTTGTTTGATGGCTTTGAAGAAAGGGAGACATTTATCGGTGGAGCGAGAGATAAACCTGTTGAGCGCAGCTACGCGTCCAGTCAGAATTTGTACCTATTTGAGTGATGTTGGGGATTCCAGGTCCAAGATAGCTTTCATTTTTTCTGGGTTGGCCTCTATGCCTCTCTCATGAACCATGTAGCCTAGAAACTTCCCCGCTGTTACCCCAAAGGCACAATTGGAGGGGTTCAACCGCATCTGGTTTTCTCTAAGTATGAGAAAGGTTTTGCGAAGGTCTTCCCGATATCCTTCTGCGGTTGGTGATTTTGTGATCATTTCGTTGATATATACCTCCATCGTCCTTTCTATCTCGGGCTTGAACAGCTTGTTAACTAGTCGCTGGTATGTAGCCCCCGCATTCTTCAAACCAAACGGCATCACCTTGTAGCAGTACCCCAATAATGAAACTGGTTTTATCTTGGTCAGTCGGGTGCATTATAATTTGGTTGTATCCTGAGAACGCGTCCATAAAACTGAAAAGTTTATTTCCGAAAGTGGAGTCAACCAGCTAATCGATCTTTGGTAAAGGAAAACTATCTTTTGGTCAAGCCCTGTTGAGGTCGGTGTAATCGACACACATACGCCACTTCCCATTCGCCATCGTAACCATGACCACGTTGGCGATCCATTCGGGATAGCGTACTTCTCTGATAAACCCTGCCTTGATCAATTTATCTACCTCTTCCAGCACCGCAGCGTTCCTATCAGCGTTGAAGTGACGCCTCTTCTGTTTGACGGGCTTGACTGTTGGATCTACCGCTAGTCGATGTGCGGCCAATGATGCCGGGATTCTAGGCATTTCGTCATGGCTCCAAGCGAAGATGTCGCTGAATTCTCTAAGAAGATTAATTAAACCTTATTTCACTTCTGGTTCAAGGGTGGCCCCGATCTTGACAACCTTGGAAGGATAGTCATTTCTGATGGGTATCTCTTCAAGTCTATCTACGGGCTGTCCACTGGCCCACTCCTTGCTCCGTTCCTCCTTATAAGGCATAATAAGTTCGCTTTCTGGATGATGAGGATGCTCCGCGGGGTCCATTTCTTCCTGAATTACCCGGGATGTTTCCATGTCTTCCTGGACTAATGCCACATGTACACATTGTTTTGCTAAAGCTGTAGGATTGGCAGACACCGCGCAGCATTTCCTGGCTGCCTACTGGTCTCCGCGTACCTCTCCCACCTTGATTCCAACCGGGAATTTCAGGACATTATGGTATATGGACAAGACTCCCTTAAAGGAGGACAGGAATGGTCTCCCTAGGATGGCGTTGTAGGCCGATGGGGTGTCAACCACAACAAAGTCGGTCATAACATTCTATTGGAGAGGAGTGATTCCAATGATTACTGGGAGGATCATCGACCCCACCGGTATGATCGAATCTCCAGTGAAGCCATAAAGTAGAGTGGTACAGCTATTGTAACAATGTTGCTTCAGGTTTAATTTTTCCAAAGTATCCTGGAAGAGGATATCTACACTGTTACCTGTATCTACGAGCATGGGATGGACCAGACAGTTGGCAATCTGTATTGTGATTACCATGGGATCATTATGAGGTTGCACGGTGTTGAAGACATCTGCTTCAGTGAAAATGATCTGTGCTGACTGGTAGGGCTCCATCGGGCTCTAGCTGACCTTGAAGATCCCCTGGCTTTCTTCGATGCGGGGAATCTTCCTCGCTTCGTTTTTTTAGGAATTATTAGAAATGCCAGCCAGTGTGGGACCTCCGCTGATGGTATGTATCACCAGGATCTGTTGCATTAAGTCAGTCTGTTCCCCCTTCCTCTTCTCTGCGTCCTCACGGATCTCGGCTTGTACCGCCCTTCCAGTCTGAATGTTATCTCTGATATGTTGTAAGAATTCAATCAAGCATGCCCCCCTTATCAGGGCTTCAATCTGGTTGCGCAAATTATAGTACTCTGAAGTGTTGTGGCCCACGTCTTCATGGAAGTCGCAGTACTTGTACCGGTTCCTCCTGTCAGTTGGGATTTTCATGGGAGCGGGCTTTTGGAGCAGCTCTTTATCTTGTATAGCAAGGTAGACCAATTCCCCTAGAAGCGTTCAAAGGAGTGTAGTAGTCATACCCTTTCTCCCCTTGTATTACGGGGGCCACGGTCCTGGGAGGTGGCGAAGCCCGGGGAGGGGTTCGTCTTGCTGGATATTTTTCTTGCCTGTGCTGAGGAGCGGGGATGCGATATGTTGACCTATTGGGAGGTTTATTCTGAGTTTTCTGAACTGACTCAAATTTGGGGGCTTCTTTTTTCAGACGCTTCACCGTTCTCATGTCGTCATGTTCCATCTTGACTTTAAGTTGCTCATCGATCTCGACCTGTTCAAGAGCCTGATCGTAGGCCTCCTGGTAAGTCTCGGGAGGTCTCTTAGCGAAGGAAGGGAAAAGCTTTCCCGTCCATAGGTTCCGCCTGAAGTTGGCGAAAGTTTCTTTCTCGGCTGAAAACTCCCATTTGTATGACCTCCTTGTGAAAACGTTCCTCGTACGACCGAAGTGTCTCACTCCGTTCCTGAATCACATATTGGAGGTATATGGGATCTTTCGGACGAGGTTTGACCCCTTGGAATTGCGAGCAAAAATTTGTTGATAACTTCGTGAAAGAATCCACGCTGCCAGCAGGCAGCTTCTTGAACCAAGTTTTCACTTAGTTGGTTAGGGTCGTTTGAAACATCCTATACATAGCTGCTCTGGTAGTGCTCTGAACCTCCATCTGTTGAACGAAGCTCTTCAGGTGGCTTAGAGGATCCTCCGTTCCAGAGAACTTATCTCCTGGCATTTTGAATTTTGGTGGGAGCTCCGCTTCCCGGATCCTCCTAGTGAAGGGAGCGTTCATCTGGCTCAGGGGATCCTTTTTATCCTCCTTATTCTTTCCTTTTCTTATCTACTGGACCTCCTTCTGTAGCTTTGCCAGCTGATCCCTCAGTCGCTTGTTCCTAGGCTTCTTTGAATTGACCTCGGATTCTTCACTATCGAGTCTCTCTGATGAACTGGCAACCTCTATTCGGTCCCCCTCATGGACAGGATCCATTTGGGAAGTTTGTCTACTCTCCTCCTCTTGGGCCCGGGCGTTCCTCCTTGATGCAGTTGGATGGGATAGCTTTCGTTGCTTCCGGGTAAAAGCATCTGCGGCAGATTTAACTCGCCTGGGTTGATATTGTGAAGGTTCTTTCGGAACTGGGGGCATGGGTCCCAGCCTATCCCGGATCAAAAGTTGAGGCCCCGACCTGTCTCGAGCTGGCTCTGGAAGAGGAGGTCCCAGGCCATCGAAGGCAGGCTGCCTAGATCCAAACCTGCTAGGCTCTCCCTGATCATTCAGGTTGGTTGGCTAGACCGTGATGCCTTCAGTGAGCAGACGGATGCAGACGGTTTCCACGAAGGCTGCCGCTTGTTGGTCGAGCACGGCCTGGCTCACTATAGGGTAGCGAGAAGCCGCACATTAGTTGTTTGGACCGAAGCTTAACTGCCATGTCCGGACTTTCTCCCATTTCTTGGGGCTTTTCGTGTAGGCCTCACCGGGGGTTGCTCTGAAACTCCATGTTGGCCTTGGGAAGAGCGGAGCCTCATAGTTCCTGTAAAACAACGAAAATGTAAATGCAAATAGTTGATCTGATTAACTAGGTGTAGGCTTTATTTCCCACAGACGGCGCAAGAAAGTGTTAACAGAAATTTTACTTGGGGCAATAAATCTCAGTTAGCACCCTCAAGATCATTACCACGTAGGCGATGACCAAGGTAGAATGTATATGTATATGACAGTGCCTAATGAAATGACAAGGAGACAATGATATTGTTAGCTACTCGAAAGAAATAAAAGTCTTCCTTTATTGATAACATATGGTATACATCTCTCTCTCTCTCTCTTTCAAATTGCTCTCACTTTTCTCTGGGGATAGTTGGGTACTTGTTGTGTGCCTGTAGAATAGTAGTCTCCTCTTTTCAGAAGGAGGAAGTCCTTCCTTTATACAATGTCTTCATATAATCTCATTGATTCCCCCTTGATTTTCTCCTCCCTCCTTATCGAACGGGATTTTTACCTTTAAATGTCATTGACTTTGAGTTAATTGCTCAGTTGAGGATATCTTGGTGGAAATCAATTTGTTTCCTATTTAGACTCTATTACTTGTTCTATACGTATGCAACGTCTTTAGATGTGATCCTGTGTATCTTCGGGTCTAGCATGATTCCATAGGGGTCGTTGAATGTATCACGGTGTGGTACATCAGTTTAGTGAGGTCGATCAGTGTTCTGGCCCCTATATTGAGAAGTTTCGTCCAGTTAGGAGCTAGGTCTGGCCTCCCTTGACCTTTCGAAGCTAGGTGCGGCCCCCTATGAACACCCCCCTGTATCAGCGAGGTATAGGCGAGCTTCTGGAGAAATTACGAGGTAACCTTGACTTCGGGGGGATTTCCTGTTTTAAGGTTCGGTAACGCGGGCTTGATCTGACCATTCCGGGCTCTATTCCGAATGTTTCTGGAGCCTGCCCTTATTCCTATGGGGCGTGTAAGAACCTCATTTCTATGATTGGCTTATTTCATGACAAATCACATTGGGATTATTTGTAATGGGTAGCTTAGGTTTTATTGTGGTTCTTCATCAACAAGCTTCCAAGATCCCATAGTGCTTCAAGAGAGGTAGTTTACTTGTCTTGACTCTTTTGAAGAGATTTTAGTTGCACACACTCACTTGCATGCATTATATTCTTGATTACATGCTATTGAATGATGCATTGTATGCCATTCATCACTCTCCACACTTGCACATTTTTGCATATTAGATTAGTGTGTTGAGTTTGCCTGGAAAAGAGGATTTTCCTCTTTACCGCGGTGCAGGTCGCTTGCTGGGCACTTGCCTCCGTCGCTGTCCAAACAGCGGTCGGTTCCAGAAGGTGCATGCGTTAAATACCGCGGTCTGTGCACTTGTATGCGCAGCGGTCCATACCGCGGTATACTTCAGTAGGCCCCTGCCGCCTAGACCGCGGCCTGTGCTTTGCATGCACAGCGGTCCCCGACACGATGTTGTCCAGTAGGCACACTGCTGCATGTACCGCGGTCTGGGCACTTACCCGAGCCGCGGTCCAGCAAGCGGTATTGACGGGATTCTGTTTCTCAAACCTAAAACGACGCAGTTTTGTCTAGGGTTTCTATATATATGTTCTCTTCTTCCCCAACTCGTTGGAGAGCTTCATGAACCCATTTTTATGAGAGAGAACAACCCTTAGAGAGAGAAAGCTTCAAGCTTTGTTCCTTGACTCTCCAAACCTAAAACCCATCACCTTCATGCATTCCTAAGCATCTTTAAGGCATGGGTCTTCATCATTAGTTGACTTGGTAAGTTGAACAAAAACCCCATATTTATCATTTGTTCATACTTTCCAAGATTGTGTTTTTATTGCATTTATTAGTTGATTAAATGCTAGGACTCTATTTAATGCATATATTTATGAGTTCCTTTGTATGATTGGGTTCGTATTGTGATAGCTTGCATTTAGGACATATTTGCCCTCTAGCTAATTAGGACTCATTGATTGCATTTGTTAATTGCATTCATTGTCCTTGCCATGATTAATGACAACATATGTTGATATGGCTTTGTTTGATGACTAGAGTTTAGACTTGCACATCTATATCTAGTTAGGTCTTTATGAGCATTCATATAGACATTGATATCTAGGATTTATACTTGATGTCATCTTAAATCCCTAGATAAACATTTAATGTTGCCTAGCATTATTTGTATTTTTAGTATTCATATATACACTTAGGTTGTTAATCTCTTCTTGAGAGTTAAGTCTTGTGACTACAAGGTGTAGTGCACAAGCAAGTGAAGTCTTGCAACCAAGGTGTGGTTGGCAAGCAAAGTGATCAAGGATTCACTATAAAGGCCCGTTGGGTAGTAGTGGTGGGTTAGTGACCGAGAATGGTGTGACTAGAGGTCAACCCAGGTTGTAAACATCATTACAATAGTGGATTTGAGGATCGTGTGTGGCTAGAAGGATAGCCCGTGGTTTTTCCCTTGTTGAAGGGTTTCGACATAGAAATCAAGTGTTATTTATATTCCGCACTTTTACTTGATTTTGTATGTTTGTTTATGTTGGGTTATGTTATTAATATTGACTAATCGAAAAATTGGTAATAATCGATTAACAACCCATTCACCCCCCCTCTAGGTTGTTAGACACACGCTTAGAGTGTATTTTCAATTGGTATCAGAGCGGGTTCCTAGACATAATTAGGTGATCCTTGCTCTTGATTGTGTGTGTCTTGCATTTGTATGCATTTTGTTGGTTGCATTCACTTGCATTCATATTACCCAAACACTATGAGTGATTTTGGGATGAGTAAAGAGGGAGTGTCGAGTATGAGACCACCATTACTCAAGAGGGACAATTATGCCTCATGGAAAGGCAAGATGGAGTCCTATATTTGCCAAATAAGTGATCGAGCTTGGATGGCAATTGAAGATGGCTACACTCCTCCAACAATGACCACTGAAGATGGAAGTGAAGTCTCTAAGCCTAAGTCTCAATGGAGCACACAAGAATTTGAAGCATCAAAGTGGAACAACAAAGCAATGCATGCTTTGTTTTGTGCAGTGGATGAGAGCCAATACAAACTCATCCAAATCACCAAAAATGCACATGAAGCTTGGAAGATTCTAGAGACGGCGCATGAGGGAACCGAAGTGGTTAAGGATTCCAAGCTCCAAGTTCTTCAAGCACAATTTGAGACGATCGAGATGGAATATCATGAGTGCTTTAATGACTTCCAAGTGAAGTTGATGGACATTGTGAATCAAAGCCATCAACTAGGTGACCCGTATTCGGATAGGAGGATCAAGCAAAAGATCATGAGGTCACTTCCCGCTAGATTCGAATCCAAAGTGACGGCTCGTGAAGAAAACAAGGACTTCAAGATTATGAAGCCAAGTGAAGTGATTGGAAGGCTACTTGCCTATGAGTCTAGACGGGGTCCTACCTCCACACCCCCCAAGAAGCAAAAGGGGTTAGTCTTGAAGACCTCTAAGATTGGGAAGGGGGATGATGACTCGGATGAAGACATGGCTCTAATGGTGAAGAGATTTAAGAAATTCTTGAAGCTACAAAAGAGCGGCCATGGCTCTAAAGGAAATGACTTCAAGAAGAAAACTCACTTCAAGAAGATTGAGCCAAGTCAAGAGAAGCCTTCAAGAAAGAGGATTCAATGCTTTGAATGTGAAGGATTCAGGCATATCTCCAAGGATTGTACTAACTTCAAGGACAAGAGAAGAGGAAAAGGGATGGCTATCTTATCAAATGATAGTGAGAGTGTAGAAGATTCCTCGGATGATGAAGAACTTGCCATTAACTACATGGCCTTTGGAGCATCCTATGTGGAAGTAGAAGAAGGCAAGAGTGCCTTGTCTTGTGACCAAGGCGAAAGTCTTGATGAGGAAGTTGACTCATTTGATGAGAGGCAAAGTGAAAAGAGCGTCTCATTCTCTAGTACAGGAAGTGACTCTAGTGATGAGAAGTCTTCTCCTCACTCTAGAGGAATTTGTGAAGGCATGGACCTTGAAGGCTTCATCAAACACTTTGAAGACTCTAGGTTGAAAAAGAAAAGGGAGATTCAAAAATTAAATGAGGAGAATCTCAAGCTTTCAACCAAGGTAACTCACTTGAATGAAGAAGTGAGGAGAGTCAACAAAAGTGAAGACAAGTTGAAGAGGGAACTTGATGAAGCAAGGATGTCTCTTACTAAATTGACTCCGGGATCGGAGAAACTTAACAAGATGTTAAGCATTGGCAAGGTTCCTGGTTTCATTGATGATGAGTGCACTCCATTCCTGGGCAAGACTACATTTGTGAAGGAGATCTCTCCTAAACGTCCGCCTCCATCACCCAAGAAATGTATTATTGTGGGTGAGTCTTCCAAGAGTGCTTCCTTGAAGATGCTTCCGAGGAAACAAGTTTCATCTCAACCCTTGAGGATGCCTTAAGCTCAAGCTCAAGGAAAAAGCAAAGGTTCACCTCCTCAACATCCTAGGAGGAAGATTGATCTTGGAAAGTCATCCAAATGTGGCCAAGTGAAGATGCCAACAAAGAATGGAGCTCAAGCTCAACAACCAAGAGCCTCACTTTCAAACTTTCCTCAACCAAGAAGGCAAGCCAAGCAACCTCAACCCTTGAGGCAAGTACATCAAGTTGTTCATGCTCAACCACAAAGGCACCAACATCCGGCTAATGTTCCAAGACAAAGCCAACATGTGCAACATCAAATGCAAACTCATCAACATGGCCATGCCTCGATGAGAGCTAAATGCAATGGTATGATTTCTTCTTTTATACCTACTTGTCATTACTGTGGTATGATTGGTCACATTAGACCAAATTGTTTTAACTACATTAAGTTATGTAGAATTGAGAGCATGAAAGAAAAGAGAATGAACCGTAGGGCTAAATTGAATGATCCTAGGAAATCTAGTGAATTGAATACTTTGACCACTAAAAATGATGTAGTGGAACCTAGGTTGGATAAGGAAAATGTGCATCCATTCCATTGTGCTAAAATATCACCAATAAATACTATTGAGTCAAATGGACTTAGTATGTCTATAGGAACTTGCCCCTCGTCCTGATACGGTGGTGATTGACCTCTTATGGGGAACTCAAGCAAAGAGAGCAACCTTGCATTTTTGAAATGTGCAAAAATTTGATATACTTTATGCTTCTTTATTAATTGCTTGAGATACTAGGTTGTACATATATGCTTATATGATATTTTTATTCAATAAGTGTGTAACCTTGCTTTGTTTGCAATCCATGTCACATTTATGTTCAAACATGCATTTTTGGACTAGGAGATTTGATTGGGATAGTACACTTGAATGACCTATAATTTATCTCCATGACATGTGAGCTTGATTATGACATGCTCAAAATGATATGCATGAAATATGTTTTGATTGCTTTAATGCAAATGTGTGTGAATGCAAATGAGAAGACTAATCAATAAGGATCTTGTATCCATGTAATCAATAAGGATTTTATATCCAAATTAGTCTTATCTCTCTTCTTAATTGTTAATCAAGACTACTATCATACGGATAATTATCCGGAAAAATCTAAAAGGATCTCTTGATCCAATGTCTTGATTTGCTTTTAAGGATTGATATAGTTTTGTGTGCGTCGAAAATTTATTTTCAAAAATACTATATCATGTTTGCTTATGATAAAAGGGTGCAAATTGGTTTGAATTCTTATGGAAACCCTTTTGATGTCTGCTTTGCCAAATACCATTGTTTTTGAACTTTGATGTTATATGTCTTGCATGCAAAGCAACATCGTCACACATTCTCGTTATAATAAAACTCCTTGAATCTCTCTTACTTAATTGAGTTGCATAAAGTTTATGTACATGATTATGCAATCATCTTTTATGCAAATATCTCTCTTTGCTAAAGCAACCCGATAGGGGGAGCTCCTTTGCCTATCTCATGACAAAAAGGGGGAGAAGTCTTGAGAAATATAGGGGGAGCATGAGGGAGCATGTTTATGCTTTGGGGGAAAAGCCTTATGAGAGAGAGTAACCTTTTAGGGGGAGCATTGCACATGCATTTCTTTATATTTCTTTATTGAGTGCAATTGCCTTTTGTATTTGTTCACCTCACATGCACTTGTTCTTGGAAAGTGCTTTCTTGCTATTGTTAGTAGGTATGATGATCTGCGGAGAGATTGATAACCTTGAAGACTTAGATCTTAGGTTTCTCTTACTGTAACGTAGAATATATTTTGTTGACCAATAGCTTTATTTTTGTTTTGTGAGGATTACTTTGTGAGTGGTGATTTTGTCATGAAATAGCCAAAGGGGGAGATTGTAAGAACCTCATTTCTATGATTGGCTTATTTCATGACAAATCACATTGGGATTATTTGTAATGGGTAGCTTAGGTTTTATTGTGGTTCTTCATCAACAAGCTTCCAAGATCCCATAGTGCTTCAAGAGAGGTAGTTTACTTGTCTTGACTCTTTTGAAGAGATTTTAGTTGCACACACTCACTTGCATGCATTATATTCTTGATTACATGCATTATATTCTTGATAACATGCTATTGAATGATGTATTGTATGCCATTCATCACTCTCCACACTTGCACATTTTTGCATATTAGATTAGTGTGTTGAGTCTGCCTGGAAAAGAGGATTTTCCTCTTTACCGCGGTGCAGGTCGCTTGCTGGGCACTTGCCTCCGTCGCGGTCCAAACAGCGGTTGGTTCCAGAAGGTGCATGCGTTAAATACCGCGGTCTGTGCACTTGTATGTGCAGTAGTCCATACCGCGGTATACTTCAGTAGGCCCCTGCCGCCTAGACCGCGGCATGTGCTTTGCATGCATAGCGGTCCCCGACGCGATGTTGTCCAGTAGGCACACTGCTGCATGTACCGCGGTCTGGGCACTTACCCGAGCCGCGGTCCAGCAAGCGGTATTGACGGGATTCTGTTTCTCAAACCCAAAACGACACAGTTTTGTCTAGGGTTTCTATATATATGTTCTCTTCTTCCCCAACTCGTTGGAGAGCTTCATGAACCCATTTTTATGAGAGAGAACAACCCTTAGAAAGAGAAAGCTTCAAGCTTTGTTCCTTGACTCTCCAAACCCAAAACCCATCACCTTCATGCATTCCTAAGCATCTTTAAGGCATGGGTCTTCATCATTAGTTGACTTGGTAAGTTGAACAAAAACCCCATATTTATCATTTGTTCATACTTTCCAAGATTGTGTTTTTATTGCATTTATTAGTTGATTAAATGCTAGGACTCTATTTAATGCATATATTTATGAGTTCCTTTGTATGATTGGGTTCGTATTGTGATAGCTTGCATTTAGGACATATTTTCCCTCTAGCTAATTAGGACTCATTGATTGCATTTGTTAATTGCATTTATTGTCGTTGCCATGATTAATGACAACATATGTTGATATGGCTTTGTTTGATGACTAGAGTTTAGACTTGCACATCTATATCTAGTTAGGTCTTTATGAGCATTCATATAGACATTGATATCTAGGATTTGTACTTAATGTCATCTTAAATCCCTAGATAAGCATTTAGTGTTGCCTAGCATTATTTGTATTTTTAGTATTCATATATACACTTAGGTTGTTAATCTCTTCTTGAAAGTTAAGTCTTGTGATTACAAGGTGTAGTGCACAAGCAAGTGAAGTCGTGCAACCAAGGTGTGGTTGGCAAGCAAAGTGATCAAGGATTCACTATAAAGGCCCGTTGGGTAGTAGTGGTGGGTTAGTGACCGAGAATGGTGTGACTAGAGGTCAACCCAGGTTGTAAACATCATTACAATAGTGGATTTGAGGATCGTGTGTGGCTAGAAGGATAGCCCGTGGTTTTTCCCTTGTTGAAGGGTTTCCACGTAAAAATCAAGTGTTATTTATATTCCGCACTTTTACTTGATTTAGTATGTTTGTTTATGTTGGGTTATGTTATTAATATTGACTAATCGAAAAATTGGTAATAATCGATTAACAACCCATTCACCCCCCCTCTAGGTTGTTAGACACACGCTTATAGTGTATTTTCAGGGCGGTATCGTAGCTCAGCTTTGGGTAACATGGTCTCCTGGTGGAAAATCTCGGGCATGGAGCCAGGTCTGGAGGGTGGAAAATTTCCCTTTGGTCATTAGCCAATTTTGGCTGTTAACAGCTTTACTTTCGCCTTGAGCTTAAGGTTGCTTGATCTTGGCCTTGTTCAATTCTTCAAGGCACCTCATCTCTCTGTCCTTGAAAATGTTCAAGGTGATGTCTTTGTTGGCAAGTCCATCTTTCATTACCTTCATCCTTTGGTGGCAATCTTCAATCTCCTTCTCATAATTGGACACATCAATCATGCCCGTTGAAAATACACAAAGTGTGTCTAATACAACCTAGAGGGGGGGTGAATAGGTTTTAGTTGATTTATTACCAACTTTTCGACTTAATCAATTTTAATAATCCTACTCCATATTAACAATCAATCAATCCAATATAAATATGCGGAAAACAATAAAAACACAAGGATTGATTTACGTGAGAAACCCTCCAACTGGGCAAAACTCACGGGCTATCCTTCTAGCCACAAACAGTCCTCAAATCCACTATTTGAACGAAAGTTTACAACCTAGGTTGACCTCAAGTCACACCTACTTGGTCACTAACCCTTTCACTCTGCCCAACGGGCCTTTAATAGTGATTCTTAACCACAAGCTTGTGCACTAACCCACTTAGTCACAAAGCTTAACAAACAATGAAGAGGTTAAACAACCTAAGTGAATATGTAAAAGATATTCAAGTATGCAATTAATGCTAGGCAACAATAAATGCTTATCTAAGGATTTAAAGATGTCAATAAATGTAAATCCTAGATATCAATATCTAAATGCAAATGCATGAAGATTTAGCTAGAAGGGTAAAATCGTCCTAAATGCTAGCTATTAATGAACAAGGCTCTCAACCAATACACAACAACTCAATCATGTTATAAATGCCAATAAACATAAAGATATACAATAAAATCACATAAAAGAGCTAACCCTAGGCAAACAAGAACATAAATAAATACAAAGAGATTTAGAGCATGTTCAAGTTACCTAGTCAATGAAAGTAAGAAGAATCCATGATGAGATAATGCTTGAAGAGGTTAAATGCACATGGATTTGTGTTTGGTTGAGTAAAGATGAGTTCTTGGGAGTTTCTCTCTCTAAGGGAAGCTTGGCCTATCAAAAATGGCTTCTTGAACTCATGAAAACGAGCAAGGAAGAAGATAGAGCATATATAAGGGAGCCCTAGTTGAAACAGCGTCGTTTTGAACTTAGGGCACAAAATTCCGTCAATATCGCTAGATGGACCGCGTCGCAGGCAAGTGTCCACACCGCGGTACACACAGCAGTGCACCGTCTGGACAACAACGCGGTGCAGGGCGCTGTGCATGCAGGTGCACAGGCCGCGGTATGGGCAACAGATGCTTACTGGACAACACCGCGACTTGGGTCGCTTTGCGTGCAAGAGTACAGGAAGCAGTACATGAAGCATGACTCTGCTGAGGTATACCACTCTGTATGCCACGGTGCAAGCATGTCATGCCAAGTGGTCTAGGCCGTACGCTAAGAGAAGAAATTCTCTTTTCTGGGCAAACTCAACACACTAAGAGATGTGCAAAATGTGCAAGTGTGGAGAGTGAAAAGAGGCATACAATACATCATTCAATTTCATGAATATAGGAACATAATGCATGCAAGTGAGTGTGTGCAACTAGATCCCTTCAAAGAAAGTTAAACTAGTGAGATACCTTTGAAGTGCTCTTTGAGAGAGATGATGTCCTTGAAGCTTGATCACACTCAAGAGGCCTAAAATACCCTTACAAAGAATAATCCCTAATGTGGTTTGTCAACGAAATAAGCCAATCAAAATATGAGGAACTTACAATCCCCCCCTTTGGCTATTTCGTGACAAAACCACCACTCACAAATCATCCTCACAAAAAATTAAAAACTAAAGGTCAACAGAAGGATATTCTACATTACAAAAAGATACCTAAATACTAGGTCTTCAAAACTTCAAGCTCTTGTAGAATAGCCACCTTCCCTACAAAACAATGAGACTACACTTTCCAAGACAAGTGCGTGTGAGGTGATTAAGAGAGATAAATAAATAAGAGCAATTTGCATAAAAAAAGAAAACTTCAACATGCAACATGCAAATGCTCCCCCTATATAGGTTACTCCCCCTCGACGGGACAATCTCTCCAAATATGCAATCCCCTTAAATAAAACCACTTACTCCCCCTTTTTGTCATGAGATAGGCAAAGGAGTATTCCCCAACCGGGTCACTGTAGCAAAGAGAGCTATTTGCAAGACAAGTGCATAATCATATACAACAACGTTATGCAACCCAATTAATTGGGAGAGAATCATTTAGGGTTTTATTGTTTAGAAGAAAATGTGTGACTTAGTTGCTTTGGATGTAAGACATGTAACATCATGATTCAAGCAAATGGTATTTGGCAAAGCAGACATCAAAAGGGTTTCCAAAAGAATTCAAACCAATTTATACCCTTTTGTTATAAGCAAACAAGATATAGTTTATCAAAATGAATTTCAATTTAAGAGCAACTATATCAAACTTTATGAACAAAACAAGACATGAGTGACTTTTGCACCCTTTTTGATTTTTCCGGGTGGGATACCCGTATGATAGTAGTCTTGTTCAACTAATAAAGAGAGAGAGAAGACTAAATTTGGATGAGACATCCTTATTTATTGCATGGATACTAGATCCTTATCGGGTTTAGTCTTCTCATTTGCTTTCATACATATTTTGCACTAGAGCAATCAAAAACATTTCATGCATATTATTTTAAGCATGTCATTAAAAGTTCTCATGTCATGGAGTTAAATTATGGGTCATTCAAGTGTAATTTCCCAATCAAAATCTCCTAGTCCAAAAATGCATTATTGAACATAGAGGTGACATGGATTACAAAACAAGCAAGGCACACTTATTAAATAAAAAGCCATATAAGAATATATATAAGCACAACCAAGAATACTCACTCAATTAATAAAGAAGCATAAAGTTGATCAAGTTTTTGCTTATTCCAACATGCAAGGATGCTCTCTTTGCTTGAGTTCCCCATAAAGGGTCAATCACCAAAACACATCAAGGCATATGACAAATCCCAATAGACCTACTAAGTGACTTGAACCTAGTTGAGTCTAAGGGCTTTGTAAATAAATCCGCTAGTTGATCATTAGTGCCCACGTGCTCGAGAGCAATGCATTTGTTTTCAACTAGTTCCCTAATGAAAGGATGCCTAATGTCTATATGCTTTGTCCTAGAGTGCTGAACAGGATTCTTTGAAATGTTAATTGCACTCATGTTATCACGATAAAGGGTAAGAATAACTTGATCGAAGCCGTAATCCACAAGCATTTGTTTCATCCAAAGGAGTTGTGTGCAAGCACTCCCGGCGGCTATGTATTCCGCTTCAGCTGTGGATAGAGAGATGGAATTTTGCTTCTTGCAAAACCATGAGACCAAGTTGTTACCTAGGAAGAAGCAACAGCCCGATGTACTTTTCCTGTCATCACAATTTCTTGCCCAATCTGCATCACTAACGCCAACTAAGCTAGCATTAGTGTCAAAAGAGTACCATATCCCATAGTTGGATGTCCCATTCACATATCGAATGATTCTCTTCACGGATGAGAGATGGGATTCCTTGGGATCCGCTTGGTACCTAGCACACACACCCACACTAAAGGCTATATCGGGCCTACTTGCGGTCAAGTAAAGCAAGCTACCAATCATGCCCCGATAAAGACTTTGTTCCACACTCTTGCCACTAGCATCCTTGCTTAGTTTCAAGGTGGTACTCATGGGTGTGTCACAATGCTTGGCATTCTCAAGGCCAAACTTCTTCACTAGGTTCTTAGCATACTTAGCTTGGGATATGAAAATCCCATCATGCAATTGCTTGATTTGCAAACCTAGGAAGTAATTGAGCTCCCCAACAAGACTCATTTCAAACTCATGAGACATGACATCAACAAATTGTTGGACTTTGGATTTGTTGGTGGAGCCAAAAACAATATCATCAACATAAATTTGAGCTATCAAAAGCTCATCTTTGTTTCTCTTGATGAATAAAGTTTTGTCAACACAACCCCTAGTGTAGTCATTGTCAACAAGAAATTGAGTGAGGTGCTCATACCAAGCCCTAGGTGCTTGTTTCAACCCATATAAAGCCTTCTTGAGTCTATAGACATGATTGGGGTGGTGTGGATCCACAAACCCCTTGGGTTGCTCAACAAACACTTCCTCATGCAGGAAACCATTTAGGAAGGCACTCTTAACATCCATTTGGTGCAATTTGAACTTGTGCACACATGATATGGACAAAAGAAGCCTTATGGACTCAAGACGGGCAACCGGAGCAAAAGTCTCCTCAAAGTCAATACCCTCAATTTGAGAGTATCCTTGTGCTACAAGTCTAGCCTTGTTGCGCACAATGTTGCCATTCTCATCCGACTTATTCCTATATACCCATTTGGTGCCTATGACATTAGTATCCTTGGGTCTAGGAACAAAAGTCCAAACCTCATTTCTTTCATATTGGTCTAGCTCTTCTTGCATGGCAAGAACCCAAAACTCATCATTCAAGGCTTCATCAACCTTTTTGGGTTCAATTTGAGAGGTGTAACAAGTATAGCTAATTTGATTAGCTATTTGACGCCTAGTCCTAACACCTTCATTCATATCTCTAAGAATGTCATTCTTATTGTGGAGATGTCTAACCCATGGAGCGGGTTCTTTAGAGTCCAAAGATGGATCTATATCAAGAGGTTGGATGACCTCTTCATCAAGACTTGACTTCACATCAATTGAAGTCTCACCATTCTTCTCCAAGAAGGGATCATCAAGCACAATGACCTCCTCATCATGGTCTCTAGTCTTAGGCCTACAATCATCTATGACAACATTAGATGATTCCATGACACTTCGAGCTTTTAAATTGAAAACTCTATAGGCCTTACTATTAAGGGCATAGCCAATAAAAATCTCCTCATCACTCTTGGCATCAAACTTGCCAAGTTGATCTCGGTCATTTAGAATGTAGAATTTGCTCCCAAATGAGTGGAAGTAGCTAATATTCGGCTTCCTACCCTTCCATAATTCATAGGAGGTTTGCCTAGTACCGGGCCTTAGGAAGACTCTATTTCCTATGTAGCAAGCCGTATTGACGGCCTCGGCCCAAAGGTTCCTAGGGACATTGTTGCTAAGCAACATCACACGGCCCATCTCTTGAAGGACCCTATTCTTCCTCTCAACAACACCATTTTGTTGAGGAGTTCTAGGAGCCGAAAACTCATGGGAAATGCCTAAGCTATTGCAATAGCTTTCAAAACAAGCATTTTCAAATTCCCTCCCATGGTCACTCCTAATTCTTTTAATGCTTTTAATGTGTGAGTTCTTTTCATTTTGAATTTTTGTGCAAAGCATTTTAAATTTTTCAAAAGTTTCAGATTTTTCTCTAAGAAAATATGTCCATGTAAATCTAGAGAAATCATCAACACAAACAAAAATGTATCTCTTGCCGCCGAGACTCTCGGTTTGCATGGGACCCATAAGGTCCATATGTAGAAGCTCTAATGGCTCCTTGGTGGCGAGATACTTGCCTTTCTTGTGCATACTTTTGGTTTGTTTTCCTTGTTGACAAGGTCCACAAACGCCATCGACTTTCTTCCCAAGCTTAGGGAGGCCACGCACAACCTTGAACTTATCTAAGATCCTCAAATCTCGATAGTTCATGTGGCCAAGTCTTTGATGCCATAACTCAATTTCCTCACATTTGGACATATTGCAAGAGATAGCACTAGCTTCAAGACAATAGCAATTGTCACTAGATCTCTTTCCTTTTAGCAAGGTTTGTCCATTTGGCATTAAAATAGAGCAATCATTTTTGTTAAACAATACAGAGAGTCCATCATCATTAAGATGAGAAATGCTTATGAGATTGGCTTGCAAGCCATCAACAAGTAGAGCATTGGACAAGGAGGGTAAATCGGGAATGGAAATAGTTCCTTTCCCTATGACTTTCTTTCTAGATCCATCACCAAAGGTGACAAATCCCCCATCCTCCAAGACAAGGGATTTAAAGAAGCTCTTGTTCCCCGTCATATGCCTAGAACACCCACTATCCAAATACCAAGTGTTAGAGGCATTTGCCTTCAAGGCAATTTGAGCCACATAGCAAGAATAGTTATTCCTTCTAATCCACCTAGGTGTAATGTTCTCATTCCTAGTGGTATTAGTCACATTGGCTCTAGATTTCCTAGGAACATGCATTTTAGCTCTAGCTCTATTTCTTTAAATCATGCTCTTGATTCTACACATTTCAATGTATTTGAAGCAATTAGGTCTAATGTGACCATCAACACCGCAAAAGTGACAAGTGGGAATAAAATAAGAAGACATACCATGCCCTTGTGAGTACAAAGGGGCTTTCCCACTCATTTGAGCTTGTCTTTCGTGTTGGATTGGTTCTCTTCTTCTTTGTTGTTGAGTTGGAAATAATTGCTTCCTTGGTTGACCTTGCATGAATTGCTTTTTGGCTTGATGGTATTTCGGTTGAGGGAAACTTGCTTGATGCACCCTTGTTGATTGAGCTTGAGCTTGTTTCCCTTGTGCTACCTTGACTTGAGGATCTTTAGAGCACTCTCCTAGTTCGATCTTCTTCCTAGGATATTGTGGGGGTGGAGGCTCTTTGTTATCCAAACTCTTAACAAACACAATCTTGCTTGAAGATGAGGTCTCCTTGTCATCTTCATAGCCAAGACCTTTCTTATCACTTGGCCTCTTGCCAACTCCCAACATGTGGTCAAGTTTATTCGTGCTTGAAGTCATCTTAGCAATGATCTCTCTAGCTTCTTCAAGCTCCTTTTCCATCAATTCCTCATTCCTTTTGGCTATCTTCACTTCTTTATTTAAGTGAGTAGCTTCGGTGGATAGCTTGAGATTCTCTCATTTTAGCCTTTGAATCTCTTTCTTCATCTTCAATCTTGAGCTTTGAAAATGCTCAATGAAGCCTTCAAGATCCATTCCTCCTACATCCATATTTGTTGAATGGGATCAAGAGTCACCATCGCTAGAGTCATCTTCACTTTGTTTCTCTACCTCTTCATCATCTATTGCTTCCTTACTCTTGAGAGAAGATGGGAATGCAATAAAGTTTGCCACATGATCCTCATCATCTGAGGATTCTCCTTCTTCTTCCAAGTCATCACCATCGCTCCACGTGGCGGCCATGGCCTTTTCTTTCTTCTTATTTTTCAAATTTCCACAATCCGTGGAGATGTGTCCGAAACCTCCACATTCGAAGCATTGAATCCCTTTTCTTGTGGGCTTGTCTTCACTTGACTCAAACTTCTTGAAAGGAGTCTTCTTCTTTATTTCCTTTCCTTTGGATCCAAATCCCCTCTTCTCAAAATTGATGAACTTCTTGAATCTTTTCACCATGAGGGCCATTTCTTCATCTGAGTCTTCTTCCTCCTTCTCAACCTTAGAAGTCTTCAGAACAATGCTCTTTTGCTTCTTTTGAGGTGTAGGTGTGGGAGTCCATCTAGACTCATATGCTAGAAGCCTTCCAATAACTTCACTTGGCTTCATATTCTTGTAGTCACTATTCTCCTCAAGAGCCTGTCACTTTCGACTCAAATCTTGCTGGAAGCGACCTCATAATTTTTTGCTTGATCCTCCTATCCAAATAGGGAATACCAAGTTGATGGCTTTGATTGACTATGTCCATCATCTTCACTTGAAAGTCGTTGAAGCACTCATCCTCCTCCATCCTAATTTGCTCGAATTGTGTTTGGAGGACTTGAAGCTTGGAGTCCTTGACCACCTCGGTTCCCTCATGGGCCGTCTCTAGAATCTCCCATGCATATTTTGCAATTCTTGTTGTTTGGATCAATTTGTACTGATTGTCATCCATTGCACAAAGAATAGCATGCATAGCCTTGTTGTTCCACTTGGATGCTTCAAACTCTTGAGTTGACCATTCCGACTTTGGCTTGGGAACTACACTTTCGTCTTCAAGAGTCTTTTTCGGAAGAGCGTAGCAATCTTCAATTGCCATCTTCAATTGCCATCCATGCTCGGTCATTTATTTGGCAAATGTAAGACTCCATCTTGCCTTTCCAAGAGGCATAGTTTATTCCGGTGAGCAAAGGGGGTCTTGTGCTAGAGGCTCCCTCATTACCACTTCCGTTCCCACTCACAGTGTTTGGGTATGAATGAGATGAATGTTTATGATGCAACAAACACAAACAAAATGCAAGACACACAACGAGCAAGGATCACCTAAGTGTATCTAGGAACCCGCTCTGATACCAATTGAAAATACACAAAGTGTGTCTAATACAACCTAGAGGGGGGGTGAATAGGTTTTAGTTGATTTATTACCAACTTTTCGACTTAACCAATTTTAATAATCCTACTCCATATTAACAATCAATCAATCCAATATAAATATACGGAAAACAATAAAAACACAAGGATTGATTTACGTGAGAAACCCTCCAACTGGGCAAAACTCACGGGCTATCCTTCTAGCCACAAACAGTCCTCAAATCCACTATTTGAACGAAAGTTTACAACCTAGGTTGACCTCAAGTCACACCTACTTGGTCACTAACCCTTTCACTCTACCCAACGGGCCTTTAATAGTGATTCTTGACCACAAGCTTGTGCACTAACCCACTTAGTCATAAAGCTTAACAATCAATGAAGAGGTTAAACAACCTAAGTGAATATGTAAAAGATATTCAAGTATGCAATTAATGCTAGGCAACAATAAATGCTTATCTAAGGATTTAAAGATGTCAATAAATGTAAATCCTAGATATCAATATCTAAATGCAAATGCATAAAGATTTAGCTAGAAGGGTAAAATCGTCCTAAATGCTAGCTATTAATGAACAAGGCTCTCAACCAACACACAACAACTCAATCATGTTATAAATGCCAATAAACATAAAGATATGCAATAAAATCACATAAAAGAGCTAACCCTAGGCAAACAAGAACATAAATAAATACAAAGAGATTTAGGGCATGTTCAAGTTACCTAGTCAATGAAAGTAAGAAGAATCCATGATGAGATAATGCTTGAAGAGGTTAAATGCACATGGATTTGTGTTTGGTTGAGTAAAGATGAGTTCTTGGGAGTTTCTCTCTCTAAGGGAAGCTTGGCCTATCAAAAATGGCTTCTTGAACTCATGAAAACGAGCAAGGAAGAAGATAGAGCATATATAAGGGAGCCCTAGTTGAAACAGCGTCGTTTTGAACTTAGAGCACAAAATCCCGTCAATACTGTTAGATGGACCGCGTCGCAGGCAAGTGTCCACACCGCGGTACACACAGCAGTGCACCGTCTGGACAACAACGCGGTGCAGGGCGCTGTGCATGCAGGTGCACAGGCCGCGGTATGGGCAACAGAGGCTTACTGGACAACACCGCGACTTGGGTCACTTTACGTGCAAGAGTACAGGAAGCGGTACATGAAGCATGACTCTGCTGAGGTATACCGCTCTGTATGCCATGGTGCAAGCATGTCTTGCCAAGCGGTCTAGGCCGCGCTAAGAGAAGAAATTCTCTTTTCTGGGCAAACTCAACACACTAAGAGATGTGCAAAATGTGCAAGTGTGGAGAATGAAAAGAGGCATACAATACATCATTCAATTTCATGAAGATAGGAACATAATGCATGCAAGTAAGTGTGTGCAACTAGATCCCTTCAAAGAAAGTTAAACTAGTGAGATACCTTTGAAGTGCTCTTTGAGAGAGATGATGTCCTTGAAGCTTGATCACACTCAAGAGGCCTAAAATACCCTTACAAAGAATAATCCCCAATGTGGTTTGTCAACAAAATAAACCAATCAAAATATGAGGAACTTACACCCGTCTTCAAGGAGTTATCAATGGAGGTCTCCTTCTCTATGGTCTTCAATTCGAAGATAAGAATGTAGATGTCTTCCATTTGCTCATCTATGATCTCTTTGTACCGTTGAAGTTGATTTTGACAATTTTGCTTCTTTTCTTTATGGGTACGTATCTTTTCCTCTGATGAAATCTTCCACATTCTCAAAGTCTCATTCTCCTTGGAAAGCTATTCATTTTGCTTCAAAACTTTGAGAAGGATCACTTGACACTCCTCAACTGAATCAATTTCCTCATTAAGGCCTTTGCCTTGGTCACTAGTTGTCACACCAACACTTTCCTCTATATTAGAGTCAAGATTCAAGGCCATGTTGCCTTCATCCGAAACTTCCACATAGGAAGCATAATAGGCCGTGAAGTTAAGCGCATGCTCTTCACCATTGGAAGAGTCGTCTTCACTCTTTTTGACCAAAATCTTCTTCTTGAAGTCATTTCTTCTTGAGTAATTCTTTTTCTTCTCAAGCTTCAAATGTCTTCTAAACTTCATTGCCATAAAGGTCATCTCCTCATCGGAGTCACTATATGAAGTAGAAGCAATGATGTCGGAGCGAGTGCTCATAGAACTCTAAGGGTTAGAGCATCCTCAACATCAACGGAGAGGCAAATATTCCTCTCTTCGAGAATTCCCTCTCTAAGTGTTTCACTCTCACACATAGTGTATAGTGAATGAATGAATGAATGCAAATGAATGGATAGAACAAAAAATGCAAACAAATACGAGACACACAAACAAGAGCAAGGATTACCTAAGTATGTCTAGGAACCCGCTCTGATACCAATTGAAAATACATAGCTCAGGCGTGTGTCTGACAACCTAGAGAGGGGAGAATAGGTTTTAATCAAGTTAATTACTTATTTTTCTTGATTAGTCAATATTAAAGAATTCACCCCATAAACAAACATATAAAATCAAGTATAAATACGGAAATAAAAAGACACTTGATTTTTACATGGAAACCCTTCAACAAGGGAAAAACCACGGGCTATCCTTCTAGCCACACCGATCCTCAAATCCAATATTGTAATGATGTTTACAACCTACGTTGACCTCTAGTCACACCATTCTCGGTCACTAACTCACCACTACTATCCAACAGGCCTTTATAGTGATACTTGATCAAATTGCTTGCCAACCACACCTTGGTTGCAAATCTTCACTTGCTTGTGCACTACACCTTGTAGTCACAAGACTTGACTCTCAAAGAAGAGATTAACAACCTATGTGAATATATATAAATATATCCTAAATACAATTACTGCTAGGCAACACTAAATGCTTATCTAGAGATTTAAAGATGTCAATAAATACGAATCCTAGATATCAATGTCTATATGAATGTACATAGAAACTTAACTAGATGTAGATATGCAAGTCTACAATCTAGTCATCAAACAAAGCCATATCAACACAAGTTGTCATTAATCATGGCAAGGACACTAAATGCAATTAACAAATGAAATAAATAAGTCCTAAACAATAATATCTAAATGCAAAGCACATAGATTTAGCTAGAAGGGCAAATATGTCCTAAATGCAAGCTATCACAATACAAACCCAATCATGCAAAGGAACTCATAAGTAGATGCAATAAACTAAGTCCTAGCATTTAATCAACTAATAAATGCAATAAAAACATCATCTTGGAAAGTATAAACAAATAACAAAGATGAGATTTTTTGTTTAACTTACCAAGTCAATTTAATGATGAAGACCCATGCAAGAAAGCATTCAAGATGAAGCTAGAAGATGTTTGATTCATGAATGAATGATGGGTTTTGGGTTTGGAGAGGTAAAGAACAAGTCTTGGAGCTTCTCTCTCTAAAGAATACTTCCTCTCATTAAAAATTGATTCTTAAAGCTCTAAAAATGAAATGGGAGAGAAAAGAACATATATATATATAAGCTCTAGTCAAGACTATGTCGTTTTGAGCTTGGGAAAAAAAATCTCGTCAAAACCGCTCTCTGTACCGCGGTACAGGCAGATGTCCAGACCATGGTACATATCAGCGTAACAAAAGAAATGGTCTTCTGGAATGGACCGTTGTGCAGGCAAGTGCACCAACCGCTGTCCACACTACGCATGACACACTGAAGAATACTGTTTCGTGTGCCGCGTCGCAAGCAGTGCCTGCCCAGCGGTCTAGGCCGCGCTAAAGGGAAAAATCCCTTTTTAATACTCAAGAAAAAAATAAATGCCTATCTTACATGAATGTTGTGCACGTGTGAAGTGAGTGAAATACACACAAAACGAAGCACAATTAACATGCATGACATGTTATCAATTTAGATACAATGCAAGATATGATATCTTATGCAAGCTAGTGAGTGTGTGCAACTAAGTCTCTTCAATTAAGAGTCAAGTCAAGTAAACTACCTCTCTTGAAGCACTTTGGGATCTTGGAAGCTTGTTTTAGATGAGTCATAATTGGAGACCTAAGCTACCCATTACAAAGTGATCCCACTGTGATTTGTCATGAAATAAGCCAATCATAAATAGAGGTCCTTACAATATATATATATATATATATATATTAAAAATTTAATACAAATACTTTGTTTAAAAAAATAGATATATGAAAACTTGATTTGTTGCAACTAGATTCGATTAAACTCAGAATTTCTAAGACTAATGAAAGAATTAAAGTTCTTTAGGCAATCACATACTGAGGAAATAGGTGTTTGTGACACGTTTTTGAGTTGGTGTTGCATGATGGGTACCATTTTAATAACTTATGTTTAAAAAGCACCAAAGTAAGTGATTTCCAAAAATGCTCTTATTTTACACTTTGTTTTATTATTATTTTTTCCTTTAACTTTTCTTTTACTACTTTTTCTGTATATTTATTTCCAACTCAAACAAAACCAACTTTCATAACATTATCGATGCATCTTCAGTGCATTAGTTTAGTGGCGCTACGTTGACATACTCGGGGGTCGAGCTTTTGATCAATTTAAAACCCAAATTGGGTTTCGGTTTTGAATCTTCCATTGTTAAAGTTGTTGAGGGTTGGGATTTTCGAGTGGGGAAGATGATGAACAGTAACTTAGTTTCCGAGACTTTGTGTTTGTGTGTCCATGACTTTGTATTTGTGTTCCGAGACTTTTGTATGATGTCGGAGACTTTGTGTTTGTGTTATGAGACTTTTGTATGATGTCGGAGACTTTGTGTTTGTGTGTCGGAGACTTTGTGTTTGTGTGTTCGAGACTTTTATTTGTCTGTTCGAGACTTTGTATTTGTGTTCTGAGACTTTTTTATGTTGTCCGAGACTTTGTGTTTGTGTGTCCGAGACATTGTGTTTGTGTTTTCAAGACTTTGTGTGTGTGTTCCGAGACTTTTGTATGATGTTCGAGACTTTTTGTATGATGTTCGAGACTTTGTGTTCGTGTGTCCGAGACTTTGTTCCGAGACTTTCTTATGCTGTCTGAGACTTTGTGTTTGTGTGTCCGAGACTTTTGTTCGTTGTCCGAGATTTTTTTGTATGATGTCTGAGACTTTGTTCCTCGACTTTGTGATTTCTTTTCGAGACTTCTGGGTTGTTGTTTTGTGCTCCTCTGTTTATGTTATTTTATGTTCATCTTCTTCAACACCAAATCCCTAATTCGAAATCCTTCGTTTTCAGAGAAAGTTACATACTTCGTTTTTTCAGAGAAATCAAAAGTCGCTATTGTGTTTGGTCATGGTAGGTGTACGTGTGTCCACCGTCGTCATCGGTGTACATGTGTTCGTTGATTCGTTAGTTCCACCTCCATTGATGGAAGATTTTGAAACGAAAAAAAAAATCAAAATGGTGAAGAAGGTTACTGTAGGGGAATTTTTGTCTGTTCACCATAATAGGTGTTTTTTAAACATAAGTTATTAAAACAGTGACAATGTTGAAAAACACGCCCTAAAAGGTGCTTTTTAATTTTTGGACTCCACATATACCTACAAAAGTAACAAAAGACATTTTCATATTTCGATTTTTTTAAAAAAAAGGGGTACTTGTTTTTGGAGTTTTTTTTTAATATGTACATATATACGGTTCATAAAGATCAAGCTTATTCGTAAGTTTTTTTTTTTCTTAACTTGTTAGTCTTGCTTGAGAAAGAATGAAAATAGAAAATTAGAGATATGTATTGGAGAAGAGAGAGTTTAATAGGTAATTAAAAATTTAGGAGAGAGTGTTTAATATGTAATATTTAATCTAATGATTTAGGATATATAATTTCTATTTTTAATAATTTAATTCAAAAAAGATCACTCATCGGATGAATCCAAATGCTATGATGGTTCGTCCTAACTTTTATTAAAATAAAATAGAGTGTCTAAAGAATTTTATTTTTTAAAATGAAGTGTCTTTAGAATAGGAACGATAAAAGATAAAAAGGATAATCTTGGAACAAAAGAAAGTGTTTTTAGAATTATTTTTTTAATTTAAATTCTTAGAATAGGGTGTCTTTAGAAAAGAAGTGTAAAAAGAAAAAAATTGGACTATCAAAAGAAACTCTCGTATACTAATTAGTTTTATGGGTGGAAATATCGGCACCCATAAGCAAATTATATATATATAATTATATATATATATATATACAATAATTTTCACATAAGTGCGCACTGATAGAATTATCTAAGGACATTGAATGTGAGCCACTCATTTTACATATTTTGACTTGGTATGTATGCACTTGTCAAAACTCTTTTATAAATGAGTGGCTTACATTCAATGTCCTTATATAATTCTATCTGTGCGCACTGACAGGAAAAGAACTCTATATATATATATATATATATATATATGTGTGTGTGTGTGTGTGTGTGTGTGTGTGTGTGTGTGTGTGTGTGTGTGTGTGTGTGTGTGTGTGTGTGTATGGGTGGCAATAATGCCACCCTTCAAGATAATATGTATTTCTTTTTTATTTTTTATTTTTTCTGTGCTATTAAAAATATTATATTTATTTTTTAAAAGAGGATAATATATTTAATGTAATATAAAGCCCCATTTGGCAGCTGGGATAGGATGGGATTGGGACTATTTTTAGTATATTTCCCATGTTTGGCTTGGTGAGAAGATAGGTTAAAATAATCCTATCAAAATGTTTTTATCCAATTTGAACGGGATTAAACTATCCCATCGAAATAGGTGGGATTCAAATTAGTCCCATCTTCTTTTCTTCTTTCATTGACTATTCGACGCTGAGCTAGGGTTCTTGCCCAAGAAGCCCAAAAGCTGCGATACTCAAGCTTTTTGTTGGAGGATATACACTACTCGTCGTATCAGCTCACATGTGAGAATTTCTTAGCCAATTATGATATTTCTTAGCATGTTCTTTTATTGTGATTTTGCTTTTCTGATGAACTTTGTTGTGTCCAATTAGACCGAATCATAATTATGGCTAAATTAAGATTGGGTTCTCATACCTCTTAGCACCCAGATGTAATAGAATTAAAGATTGAATTTAAAAAATAATTATATTCATTCTTCCCATACATCAATAAACAACTTTTCGTGTCTTACAAAATTAGACATGAAAATTAATTCTATACACTTTCTTGTTTTTATTCAGGTAATTTCTTCTTGTTAAATTTGATTGATAATAATATTGTGAATTTTCAATTTTGTATTAACAAGTACAAATTTTCAAGTATTTTCGAGAGTTTTCATGTATTTCTGAGACTTTTCACGTAATTTCTGAGATTTTTCAAGCATTTTCGAGACTTTTGGTAATTTTCAAGACTTTCTGGGTAAAAATGAAATTTTTCGAGACTTTTGGTTATTTCCGAGACTTTTGGTTAATTCCGAGACTTTTTGGTAAATTTCTAGACTTTCTGGGTACAATGAAATTTTCTGAGACTTCTTTCTTGGCAAAAATGAAAAGTCTCGGTTAATTTCATTTTTACCCAGAAAGTCTCAGAAATTATAAAAAGTCTCGGAACTGCTTAAAATGTCTTGAAAATGACCTCTAATTTTTTTTTTCCAATTTTTTTCATCCTCTTCTTAATCAATCTCCATTGGTGGCTGATTTCGACCATCATTAGAGGACGATTTTGACTTGCATTAGAGGACGAACGGACCTCCAATGGAGTTTCACCTCCATTGATAGAGGATTTTGAAAAAAAAAACCCAAAATAGTGAAGAAGGTTACTGTGGGGAGGCGTTGGCATTTTTTATAGTAATAACAAGTTGAATTAATGGTATTCCTTTATCGAATCAACAAGAAAAAACAAATTCAAATCTGGAAAAAATAAAAAAAATCTGGAAAATCTTGAGACGAGACTTGTTCTTGCATGCCTTTAATTATTGTCATATTTGGGTTGGTTTTCAACTTAATTTTGATTGAAGAGACCAGGTGATGTTTATATACACTAGTACTATTATAACAAAATTATACGAGCTCACAATGAATATGTTATGCACAAAAAACTCTTATGAAGTATTTTAATAAAAACTCTTTATGACAACAATTTTGATTTTAATGGAAATGATGGTTTTAGTATTCTCATATTCTAGTTTGAAACTGCTCATGTCAAAGGAGACTAGTGTATGATTAGAATTTCCAAAATTTATTTCAAGTTATTTAAATTTATTTCAGGTTATTTAAATTTATTTAAATATTTTTATTTTTAATCATATCTTATGTTGCACCAAACATAATATTACTCTATTTTTAATCATATCCTATGTTGCACCAAACATAGGATTACTTTATTTTAATCATATCCTATGTTGTAGCAAACACAGGATAACTTTAAAATTAATCCAATCATATCTCATCTTATCATATTCAATTCTATTCTATAAAAATAATCATATCATATCCCACGCACCAAACGGTGCCTAAAAGTATAAAAATTTATAGACAATGTTTGATATTTTTACACAGTTTCACTAAATTTAATATTGAGAACTAAGTCTTGATCACAAGAAATTTTTTTTATATAGCTAAGCTAACAGATAATATATAAACACAATACAACTTTTTATTATTTAACACACTCAAACACCAGATACAACAGAGAATCGGCTGCACCCATCGATCATTAAGATTATGATCAACAAAGATTAGTGGCCTGATAATTTATTGACAGATATAAATACTTCGAGTGCTTGTTGTAGCACCCAAAGATGTTCTTCATTACGAAGAACAAAGACTAGGCAGTGACATCGGTCATCAGAAAGTGGAGCAATCGTCGCAAATGCACAACCTATAATATCACAACATGAATATTAATCAATCACAGTCCACACATGCCTTGAAACAACTATAATGTTTGAAAAAGAAAAAGTTACCTCTTCATGAAGCAAAGAGGAGAGATTGTGAGTTGATACAAGCGAATTGAATTGCAGCAGCAGCTTCTCTTGTTTAATGGCGGACCAGGTCTTTTGAGGTATTGCAAATAAAAGTAGTGTCAGAACTTCCACTGTAGACTGATTTTGAAGCCCATTTAAGCTTAATCCATTATTAGACTTCATTTCACGAATTTCTTGTCCATAGCCATTGCTAGTTACTGTAGTCACTGAAACCGTTTCCAAGGCAGCAATTTGTAGTAATTTTTCATTATAACCCAAAGATGTCGCCACGCCGTTACACAATGGAATTTCATAAGCCAGCCATCTGCTCACATGCTTGAATAATTCTGTCACTCTTGCTTGTTTCAATACCTCTTCCTGAAAATTGAAATACAAAATTCCATCTCCACATGAGAATTCAATTTATGTTATTTGATTAAATGTTTTTGAAACAATGTTAATTTCACTCTTTTCCTTAAGATTTAATCAAATTATACATAATCCTGAAGCTTGTTTTTTTTTTTTTACATCTAAGTACCCTTAAAATGGTAAAATGGTCATATATATATATATATATATATATATATATAGTCCTTATCAAGTGAGGTATACCTTACTTTAATTTCGGTAAGGACTTTGATGAAATCATATCGATTTTTATGGTCATATATCTTCACTGTTTTCTTTTTATTTTTTAATAAAATATTTATTTATTAATTTTTACATTTTTTAATTTTTTAATTCAATTTTAATATAACTTATGTAGTTTACATTTTAAAAAATAACTTGAATTAATTTAAACTAAAAAAACATCATCAATAGTTGGCCAAATTAGTTATATAAATCACTGATATATAAAACAATTTATAATTAAAATCAGTGTCAAAGCCCCGTTGTTGAGTAGGCCTCTATAAGCTCACAATTTTTTTAAAAATATATTATTAACATTTACCATAAAATACTGGAGCTAGCTTCGCCTCCTGTTAAAATGGTAATAAAATATATGTTTTTTTTTTCAAGTATTACATAAAAGGATGACTCAAACTCACAACCTTATGGTGTTGATGTGAGAGGTATACCACCAAACCAACATCATCTCTTCCGTGATAAAATATTCTTGTTAATGTTTATATTAGACATAATAAATAGAAATCGAACATGTCGGTAAATAGTTATTCATATTAATGACAGAAAAACAAACACTACAATTTTACCGATTTAAAGTGAAATTGTTGGATGGTTAAAAAGATAAATTCATTTTAGTTTTTCTTTTCTTTTCTTTTCAATAAAAAGTTTAATAAAAATAAAAGGCAACAGAAAACTTTGATTGATTACCAGCCATGTTCTCTTCTCTTGAGTGAAGATTGTATAGGCGTCTTCATTTCTCTGAACCTCTGCAACCCAATTGATGAAGTCTTTTATAGCAGGAGGTGCTGCTTTAAACACAAGAGAAAGCAAATCCTCAACATCCTTTACATTTTCAGATCTCAATTTCCGGGGAACATCTTCTGTCAAGTACTTTTCAACACTTATCCAACTCTCATGTCCACACCCCTGCATTAATTAAATCCCCACAACTATTAATACATATATATATATATATATGTATATATAACCAATACAAATGGACATCATGAAGAAATGAAACAGGAAAATAAATACCAGAGTGTAAACAATGGATGGTGCCTTTTCAAGCCCTGAGACTATCATGAATCTGAAAAAATTAATAAAAGCAAAGGTTAATTAATTAACATCAATTTGACATGGGAAATTCAAACTAGCTAGTAGAGAAATTTGATACCCTCTAGGAAGTCCTGTTGTTTCATCAGGAGTGTCCATGGCCTTCCAGAGAAGTGTAAGAGGAAGCCAGTGAGGAGGATATTTGTATCTAGCCACATCCAATATAAGAACCATGTCAGTTCCTGCATGATATCCCCCGATTGGTGCAAAATGACCTGGTCCCTCCTGCAATCGCATAGTAGAATAGGGTACAATTTTTATTTTTTTTTGCTCGAGGGAATAGGGGGAAATAGCACCAAATAAGTTTGGTTTTGTAGGAATATCACAAAGTTATTAATTCTATGTTTTTTAGAATCAAAATATGTGGTAAGACTAAAATACCCTCACCTATTATTTTACTTTTTAAATTTCACTCTCTCTCTCCTTCCTCTATCTCCTCTGTTTTTTTAACAAAGACCTCCATTGACCCAATGGAGGTCGGACAGGCCTCAAATGGAGGTCAAAAAGACCTCCATTTGAGGTAGAAATGACCTCGACCTCTATTGGTGGTCGATGAAGAAGAAGATAAAAAAACCAAAACAAATTGGAAATAAGTCTTGGCAATAAGTCTCGAGTGCAATAATTCTCAGGTAGGTCACACGAGACTTATTTCCAGCTACCCGAGACTTATTTCCAGATACCCGAGACTTATTTCCAGCTAACCGAGACTTATTACTAGATACCCGATACTTATTGTCAGATACCCGATACTTATTATCAGCTACCCAAGACTTATGGAAAACAACCTCTAATGGAGTCGACCGCTTTGACGACCTCCATTGGAGGTTTGTTCGACCTCCATTGGTGTCAATGGAGGTATTTGGAAAAAAAAAAGGAAAGAGGAAGAAAGAGAGAGAAATTTTAAAAGTAAAAAGCAAAAGGGCAATTTTGTCAGAACACATTAATTTGTGGTATTTCCATAAGACTTATTAACTTAGTGACTTTTCCACCATTGGCCTCAGAAAGAGTGCCATATGAAAAAAAGAATCTAGACTCTCCTACTCTTAAAACTAGCACAAACTTAATATCTTAAGTGTTAATAGCATCTAAAATATGAATCTGACAAAAATACCATTAAAACACAATCACAAAAATAAGTCTCATGGTTTTTTTTCTCGAAACTTAGTTTCATATTTCCGAGGACTTATTTGGTTATTTTTGAGACATATTTTGTATTTTTCGAAACTCATTGGTTATTTTTATAAATTTCAAGACTTATTAGACAAAATACAAAATTTTCCAAAAAAAAAAATATTATCTTCGTCTACCACCAAGTCCATCAATGGAGGTTTTTGAAAGAAAAAAAAAACCCTAAACCTGATGGTAGAAAAGTAATAAAAGAAGAAGGTAAAAGTATTTTTATTAATGGAAATCATTTAAACTCAAATTATTAATCTAGTGGTATTCCTAGTAATGAGTCCTTTTTTGCTCCCCCCCCCCCCCCCCCCCCCCCCCCCCCCCCCCCCCCCCCAATACATGACACATGTCTAGAGAGAGGGTAGTTTTGTCCAAACACATAAGAGTTTTTGGATAAAAATACCCCTCATTGAACACGTGTCATTTATTAGGGAGGGAGGTAATGCTCACCCCCAAGTCTTCTCCCTAATAATCACTATGGATTTAGTGCTATTTAGACCTAATTTATTACTTTTAACTAACATCATATCAAGTAAGTGAGGTCGTTAATGATACCTTATATGTACGTTTAAATTTTGAAACTCAAGAATAAGTAGAGGAAATTATTCACCTGGTTGACAGATTCTCTATAATATAGTGAGATGACATGACAATTTTCTGAAGAAGTACAGGAAATAACGTGTCTACGAAAATCATCAATGGAGCTTTCAGGTGTTCGAAAAGTTTCAACATTAGCTCCATTACAATAAGCCAAACATGCAAATTTACCAAATGTAATTCCCTCCACTCTAAGCTTTCTCAAAGGTTCACAGCAATGAAACATTGATTCAACAAACCATCTACAAAGTCCTGCAAAATCACCAAGGATGACTTGAATTTTTCGTCGATCTGAGCTTTTAACTGAACGTGAAGGAAACAGTAACAGAAGAGTAATTATATACCTTTCTGTTTTCTTTCAGGATCCACTTCAAGGGCATTCAAGAGCACGTTAAGGGTGCCATGCCCGCAGAATCCAGGCTCTGATTGAGTTTGGTAGTATGATATCAACTTGAAAAATCCTTCCATGGTCCCAGCTTCAAGTGCTTCACTGAAAAGTTGCTGCAAAAAGATGATAGATTAATTGTTAAATATGATCGATGTAGATATATATAAATTAAGCTTTAGCAATATTGGAAAAAGTGTGGGAGATTTTTGTATACTAACCTTGCCTCGAGAAGAAGCAAATTCAATTGCAGGAGAATGAAGGACTAATCTGTAATGAGGCATGTTAGCCATTATTATATATCTACCTTTTCTCTTATATGAAATGCTTTTAACTTTAGTTCTTCTTCGTCTTCCTCCTCATATATTCTAGCTATTTATAGAGTTAGAAAATCTACTGTCTACAGACTACATATCATCTGTCGGTAATGACTACTATATGGCCGGGCATTAAACTAATGGAAGTTATTTCATGTTACCATTCATGCATGAAAATTACGTGTTAAATGTTTTTGATATAACATCATGAGTAGTGGATTTGTCTCGTTCAAATTTCTCTATCGAGAATACTATTATATTTGCCCTACTTTTAATAATTGATACAGTTGCCATCACAAGTAAAACCCAATAATTGAACTTAAGAAGATTTGAGACTTATAACAATTATTAAGCCCTAACACCCTAATTAAAGGAAATTTTGATTTTTACCCTTTAAATTATGAGAAATTTTAAATTTATCCATCCTCGATAACTTTTTCAATTCTTATCAACTTTAACTATGGTGTGACCAAAATACCTCTATTATGTTTTTACTTTCTCTCCCTCAAACCCCTCTCTTCTCGTGTTTTTTTTCCTAAATCTCTCTTGCATTTTTCATCCAAGCTTTTATAGTTTCAATAAGGTAAGTCATTATTTAGAGAGAGAATGTTAGAGAGAGAAATTTACTGAGAAAATTGGAATAGGGAGAAACCGACAAAATTATTTATTTCAATGCTGAGAAAATTTGCATTAGCATGTAAAATTGATCGTGCAATAAAATTGTGCTGAAAAATTAAGAGTGTAAAATTGCTAGAAATTCAAATCGATCATTACCAATGACTTTGTTCTTCCAATTCTCTGATAAATATTTTCTCTCTAATTTCCAACTTTTTATCTTCCAATTCTTTTTGTCTGTAACTATTTTCCTCTATTTCTTTCTCTCTATGTTTCTCTTTCTATCTTGAGATCTACTTTCCTCTCTTTTATGTCCAGGGGTAAAACCAGAATAGTAGAATTATGGAATCAAATGATTAAAACTTAAAAATTATAGTATTAAAATGTAAAATTCATTTTTTTAAATTTTTTTTAAAATCTGTTAACTATAAAAAAAAATAATAATTCCGGTGCCCCCGGCCTTCATATTCGTCCACCCCTGTTTATGTCAACTTCTCTCTCTATAGCATACATGGTATTTTTATCCACAAATTGAAAATATGGACAAGAAAGATAAAATTATTGAGGTGGATAAATTTAAAATTCTCTATAATTTAAGGATATTTATATTGTTCATACTCAATAAAGATTTTTTTTATTGGACAATTTTACCGGGTGATAGACACGGATCCAATATAGTATCATTTTATATTGAACCAGCGTGCACATTATCTATGGTCCCCATCCTCCAAATTAACGACAAAACAATAATAATAATAATAATAATAATAATAATAATAAGTTAATAACACGTGAAAAGGATGCAAATAGAAACATGGTGCATATTTAATTAGTAGAGCCGATTTTTTATTTCTTGTTTTGATGCTTGACAGCTGTGCATATTTAACACGTGAAAAGGATGATTTTTTATGTCGTTCTGTGTAATCTAAAATGATTACGAGGGATCCTACGTGCATTATTCCAACCAACCTTTTCTTTTTATAAATGTTAATTTATTTCTTTTTAACATGAAAATGAAATTATAATAATAGAATTGTTTTTTCATCTTATTTACAGTGTAAACCATGCATTCCCTTATCAAATTATTTTTCTCTTTTTATCAAATATAATATATTATCTCTTGTCTATTTTTTTTTATAAAATGCTTTTGATCTTTAAAAAAAAACACCTTTTTTTTTAATCTAAAGCAACATTTACACTCTTCCAATATATATATATATATATATATCTCTATATTTATATATATATATATAATTTATATTATTACTTATTTTATTCAATATTTATTAAAATTTTACAAAATTGATTACGATATATATAAATATAAATGTATATAAATGTATTTTACTCTCAAATATCATTTATATTTTTTAACATATATATATTATATTATATTATATTACATTATATTAAAGGAGTATAAATGTCTGTAATAATTTCTTTAAAATAAGGGTTTTTTGTTTGTTAGTTCAATATTTGATTAAGAAAATAATTCAGTGTAAAATAAAACAAAATAATTAAGTTGATTCAAGTATTTAGTAAGTATATGAACTGATGAGCTAAGGTTTAAAGAAAAAAGAAAACACTTTTCTCATACTCCATAGAGAATTTAGAAGGGATAGATCTACGTCCACCACTGTTAATTATTATACCTTGTGATCATTTAAAACAGATATTACTATGACATCTTGCTGGAAAATTATATATGAGCGTATCAGTTGTAGATTTTAAAGATTGGTGCAGTTTCTTGCTTGTAACTTATCATTTCCAAAATACCAATGCTGGACATCTCATCCCACCTTTTGTATCCCACTTGTATCCCATCAAATTAAATGAGGTGACAATTTGTGAATAGTTAAACATTAATAATAATTTATCTTACTAGCTACATTTATTCATTAACCAATTGCCACATCATTAAGTGAGATATAAAGGTGGGATACTTATCATTAATATTTTCAAGTTTAAACCATTTATTAAAGACGAGATGAGGTTGGTCTGGTAGTAAACTCATCACATATGCACCACGAGGTTGTGGATTCGAAACCTCCCTTTAAAAGAAACTCTGAATTTATGTAATAGTATAATATTTAAAAAGAATGCAAATAAAAAAAAACATTTATCGAAGGAAAATGTTAACACGTGCGCACCAGTGTTACAGAAAGCGCTAGACGCTAGTCGGGTTGCGACCCCCAGCCTAACGCCTTGCCCGCCTAGTCGGTGACTAGGCGGTTGGCAGAAAGTCGATTGGCGGCACGCCAACAGTCGGTCATAATTTTTTTAATATATTTTTTGTTGTAATTAAGTAAATGTTCATACTATTTAAAATATTGAACCTCAATTTGAAAATCAAATTCTAAAAAACTAAATATTGAAAATCAAAATCCATAAATAACTAAACAAAATCTAACAAACGCAATCAAATTCAAAAAAGTCAACCTAATCGGTCAACGGTGACTAGTCATTGACTTTGACCGATTAGACCAACTAGACGGTAAACCACATAGTCGGGGCAGCGGACCGCCGACTATACGACGCCTAGTCGGCCATAGTCGGGGACTTTTGCAACACTGTTGCGCACACATGTTAAGATTTTGCTTAGAATATGGAGAAATTTTGATGGGATGGGTCCACTACACGATAATTTAATCAACAAAAATTGTTGAGAGATGCTACATACCTCTCTCAACTCACGCTCTCAATCAACTCTTTTTTCTTATGTTGACACACGTTAATGTTTTACTTTTTGACATGAAAATTGGAGCATAATAAATGTATTATTTTTTCAATTCAGACCAACCAACATCTTCCCAAATTGCCCTTTCGTTTTACCAAATATAATTTATAATATATTTTAGCTAATTATTTAAAAAAATCATTTTGACATTTTCTTAAAAAATAAAAAACGTTTCTGAGTTTTTTTACTGCAAGTTTAACTCTCTTTTTTGTACTCCTAAGAAAGCAAAGTAATGAAGAAATCAGTTTTCGTTTGTGCACTGGAGCACAAATGTTGGCAGAAGCAGTGGGAGAAGTCGTTTTTTATTTTGATAGTTTTAGAAGTTTGATTTTAAAAGGCATTTATTATGTAACAAAGTTTAGGAGAAATTTGATTTCTGCTTCTAGCTTGATTAGACTTGGTTATTCAATTGTTTTTAATAAAGAAGTTATTTTTAGTAAGAATGACAAATTCTTATACAAAGGTACATTAGAGAATGGTCTTAATCATATTCAAACTAAAACTATCTCACTGCTTAATATTGAACAAGATGAACTTAATTTAAAGAGAATAAAATTATCTAAAGATGAAACTTGTGGCACTTGAGACTAGGACATATTAGTCTAAATAGGATCAAAATGTTGGTAAGCGATGAAATTTTAAGCGAGTTAAAAATCGAAGAGTTTCCAACATGTGAAACTTGTTTAGAGGGTAAGAAGTTCAAAAAGGCCGTTTACGGCAAAAGGAATAAGGGTCACTGAATGTCTAGGACTCATACATACAGATGTATTTTGTTCGATAAACATGCAAGCAAGGGGATGATATGACTATTTCATCACTTTCATATATGATTACTCGAGATTTGGATATGTGTATCTCATGCGACACAAGTCGGATGCTTTTGAAATGTTCAAAGCGCTTAAAGTTGAAACTGAAAATCAACTTGAGAAACGCATTAAAATCTTGAGATCTAATCGTGGTGGGGAGTATTGCTCTAGTGAGTTTCAGCAATATCTTATAGACAATGGAATTCAATCTAAACTTTCTAAGCTAGGAATGCCTCAGCAAAATGACATGGTAGAAAGAAGAAATCACTCTCTTGAATATGGTTCGATGTATGCTTAGCTATTCTGAAAATACAAACAAAATTAAATTGCCTAAAGCTAACCGAGAGGGGAGAGGGGGGGGGGGGGGGGGGGGGGGGGGGGGGGGTGAATATGTTTTTACACCTCTTTTCGATCCCTTAAAACAAACCAAAGTTTGTCTATCTAGATAGCTTGTATTACCACATAATAATATGATATCACTTATAGACCTTTTTAAAGAGAATATTGAACTAAGCATATCAAACAAAGTCTATTACTTGCAAGTGAAGAAATTAAAAAAAAAACTTAAATCATAAATCACCAAGTACCTGTATTCATATATATGTCAACTATATACAAGTACTAAACAAGTTTCAATATATACAAATAAATCAAATTACAAGAATAAATGATATGTACAACTTTGATCAAGATGATGTTTGCATCACACATTCTTGCAAAAGATCTTGTTTTACAAAAGAATTAATGAACTAAAGATCCAAACAAGATTTTACCAAACACATATATAAAAATGTAAGAGATAGAGATAGAGACATTTGACATATTATTTTTACGTGGTAAAACCTCAGTAGAGGAAACATCCACGAGTTTTATTCCACAACCACCGACAAACTAGCTTTCATTATGTCGAATAAAAGTACACCCTCAAAAGTGACCATTTCACATGATACACCCTCTATTGGATTCTACCCTCGGGCCTAGTGAAAACTTTACCTACTCTCTATCCAAGACACTTCACATATCTCTAGAGAGCAACTTTCTATCCAAGACACTTCACATGCCTCTAGAAAGATTTCTTGCTCGACTATCAGGATATTCACAATCCTAGTCAAGACTTCTTGCTTAACTAACAAGATCTTCACAATCCTAGTTAAGACTTCCTTGTTCAAATTGAAGCTTCACACCTCAATAAGAGACTTCCGCCTTTTACAAGGCAAACGATCCACGTGTAATGCATATGATGCAAACACATGCAATATAGAATATGTGATCAATATATCCTATGAAAACTAGAAATGATCAATGAGCACATAATGTATATTTTTCTAGTTTATGATCCTAACAACAATGCAATCATACAAATGATGCATGTACATATGAAATGTATGGATCAATCACATTCCATGAAGAACTAGACATAGGCATCAAAGTTCACAAAACTATGTAACCTAGTTCTTTAAACATGAACAAAAACCTAGAGCATGTTTAAACACCAAAAACATATCTTAAGCCTAAGTTTCATTCATGTTACTAAAGTTTGAAATAAAACATGTTCATTAAGCACATATTCAAGACTTTAGAACTAAAACAAAAAAAATGTTAGAATCACAAGATATGTTCAATAATATTCTCTAGCAATCATTTAGAGCACATATTCATAAAATAATCAATTACAACCTAATAGGCTCTAAATATACAATAAAGTGTGCTAATCCTAAATATATTCAACTAATGAGTTCTAGCTCATGTAAATGCCATCAATCATCAAAATACAATAAATTAAAGCACAAATAGTCCTAGATAATAAGCTAGTCACAATACAACCCACAAGCATGTGAAAACATAGATTTAAGAAAACCCAACTCACATACAAGTCTCTAATCAAGCTCAACTAGTTTAAAATTAAAGCTCTATTTCTCAATAGCTAATGTTCAATTAACATACACATAAAAGAGAAGAAGACCCAAGGTAATTGAAGACTTTGAAGAACAAAACACAAAAGATTAACAATTACCTTGTAAAAATGTGCAGTCATGAATTTAGGTGTAGAACCACCACAAAAATTGAACAAAAGACTTCAAACTTGCTTGGAGATGATAGAAAACTCCAATACAAAGATTCTACAACTTGAATCACTCAAATCAGATAAGAAATGAGTGACATATGTTGTTTGGAAGTTGAGAGAATATTTTAGAAAATTTTCTGCACAAAGTCTTCTTAGAAATCAAATGAGAGGGAGAGGGATTTTAAGAGAAACAAAAGGAGGGAAGTGAGGTGGCATGACGTGGAGTGATGTGTAAAATTGTGTTATAAAATACTCACTCGCAAGTGCACGAATCGTGAAGATACGTACAGTGGCAAATAAGGATCGTTCCCACAGGGAAAAGTTATTTATTGATTAAAAACTAATTTTAATTCTAATTAAAATAAAAGTAACAAGTAGATTGTTGAGTTTGATTTAAAACTAAAACTAAACTAAATTAAATTAAAGAAAGCAATTAAAAAGAATTGGTTGTGATCAATGGAAGGAAATACTAGGTCATCAATGATCCCCAATTATGAACACTCAATGTATATAATTAATTTGTAAACAAGATTCAATCAATTCTAGGGTTCATTCTTTGTCTATAATGTGACTATTACCGTATGATCGCGGAATGAGTCACGTATTCCCAATTATTATTCACCCTTGGTCTATGGTGTGAACAACGATCGGAAATCCTTTAAGTGCAAGAAATAAGAACCAAACTCTATACTTTGCTTTGGCCTATGCTAAAGATAAAATTCATTCATTCAAAAGAGCATTAATCAAGGTTAGGTTTGGTCTATACTCTAACCCTAATTCTCAGATAGTCTTAACCCTAAAATCATGCCAAATAATCATCCACCCTTGGTCTATGGTGTGAATAATTATTAAAACTAATGAGGATTAAGCAATGAAGCATAATGAATAAATCAAGAATTAAATTGATGAAATAATAATTAATTTATTCATGAGCATTTACAAAAGGTTCACATTGATTCCCTAGCTATGGGATTAGTTACACATTATGGAAAAAGAAAAGAAAAGAGATTGAGTAGAGAAAACCCGAGATGATCATCAAAGAGCTCCTCCAATTCTTCTTTTTCTTCGTCTTCTTCTATAATGGATGGATGGGTCTTGAGGTGATGTGTGGTGATGAAGTGATGGCGAGCGGAACTCTTTTCTTCAAGAAACTCATGATATTTATAGATAATAATTCCTTGTGGACTCCCAATTTGCTTTGTTGTAGGAAACACACAAAGTAGGAAAGTAGAATGAGAGAAGGAATTGGAATCCTTTCCTAAATTGGATTTCCTCTCTTGATAATTGTCTCCTAATTTGAGTTTTGGAAGTTTCCCAAACATGTTTTGGTCTTCTGAAATCATTAGAATTTGATTTGGGAAGTTTTGGAACAGTGCTTGACCAATTCGGAGTGGAATCTGCCAAAAATATGTCAAAACCGGGACCTAGGTCGCTCCGGAGTCACCCACGGTCAGTACAGGGGTGATGTTCTATTTTTTACCGCTACGTAGACAGCTACGTAGGCTGATGCACAAACCGCGGTCTAGCCCGCGGTAGACTTCTCCAGCTCGACCTTTGGTTACTTAATCGGGCATAACTTCTTCTTGGAATATTGGAATTGTGATTCGTAAAGTGCGCCGGAAGCTAGACCTCCGGGGCTTTCCATCCATAAGTGGTAAGACACATAATTCAAACTGAGCTGAGAGATATGGGGCCCTAATTATGAGTGATATGCACAGCCAAAATTCATCTTTTTGCTTCTTTTCTCCAAAATAACATCCAACACCTCTTATATGGAATGTGACCTACAAATGCTTAACAAACACATAAAATATCTAATTTTACTCAAGAACAAATCACAAATAATAAGAAATGGGGACCTAAAATATGTATAGAAATAGATCGATCATGGAGCTCAGGTGTCAAGTTGCACCTCTTCACGTTAGCTCCCGTGGAGGTGTGTGAGCCTCACGGGGGCAGAAGGCCAACCTTTTCGTGAGACTCACACCCCTCCACTGGAAAGGTGTACAAATGGCCTTTGGCCATTTTCCTCTTCCCTTGCGCTCCTCTAGCATTCTTGACCGTTCTTCGGCCTCCGAACTCTGATTTCAAATCCCTTTTCAAATTACAAACCAGTACTCTTTCACGGACATGCACGCCAATAAAATTTCACAAAAAGTATGGAAATCAACTCGAGACACAAAGACAAAAACTATATATGTTAAACACACAAAAAGTTTCATAACTTCCAACTCAGAACTATAAAACTAATGAATGAGTAACCAAAATGATCAAAACTAATGAATGATTCACCCCTCCGATGAAGCTTCCTAGGTCATTCATCTTCTGAGGCAATGTCTTCTAAATTACTACACTCACATTCTCATTCAGGCGCTCATGTTATCTCGGCCTAAATCTTTCCTTATCCTTGCTCAGTTCTTTAAAGAACTTCCTGTAAGCTGGCATCCTTTGAATTGCATCCAATAATGGTAGATTGACGCTCACCTTGGAAAGAACGTCATAAATATCCTGAAACGATTGCTAGAGCTTGGTATTCTTCAATCTTCCAGGGAAAGGTATAGGTGGAATGTAAAGGTTGGGTGACTTATGAAGCTGTGGTCTCGGTTCCGGATTTGGTACAACGATCTCTTCTTCTTTATCTAACTCTTTCTCACCCCTTTCTTCCACTTGCTCTCTTTCCTCTTCCTCGGCAGTAGTCTCTTTGTTACCGTGCCCCAACACTCTACCCTTTCGAAGAACCGCTATTGCCCTTGCTTGTTCTGGTTGGCTTGGGATCCTGCCTTTTCTTTTTTTCTTGCAACACCTCTACTAACTGCCTAATATGAACCTCAAGCCCACAGATGGAGCATCTATCCCACTTTATTTTCAGATGTTCTCCCTTATGTACTTTTACAACCTCATGTTGCTCTCTGTGACTGTTGAATATTCTATGTCATTTGTAGGGCTGACTGCATGAAGTTTCTCATTTCTTCCTCAAATGATCCACTTTCTGGCTGATGGGAGTCAAAACTCCCATGGTTGTGAAAACATTCCTCAAATATTTTTTGTGATGTTTGCAAGGTCTACATTGTATTATGTTGGGACGACATGATCTCTTCACTCATTTGAGAACCATTTCTCATAAAACTCCTCATTTCTTCTTCAAATGAAATAGCTCTGACTTCATTGTAGTCCCATTGGAATTATTGGCTATTCCCCCATTCTTGACTATATGAGTCATCTACAACCCATAGTTTGGCCCATAATTCTCCCAAAAGTAGTCCATGGAAACCTGAAATAACAAGAACCAGCACTACCAAACGCAATCATATGAAACCAAAAAGGTAAAAATACTACCATAAATACCCCAAATTAACACAAGCACACTCAAACAAAGCTAACAAATCAATAAAAAGACAATAGAGGAGCTACAAGAAAATAAAACACTAAATAAACAAAGCTAAAGCAGCAACTTAAAATAAAGCATTATACTAAAGTAAAATCTAATCACAACTAAAACACACTGATCCCCGACAGCGGCGCTATTTTGAAAGCGTCCCTTTTGCTATGCCGTTTATAGAAAGTACGTTTTCAAAAAAAAATTATAAAAACCACAACTATGCCTCAAAATGTTTACAAAAATGAGTAAAGCGGCAAGTCGGGTATCGTCCACAGAGATCAATCAGATAGCTATGACAAAGTTGAACTTTAGCACTAAAAACGCAGTAAAAGTAAATTGTAGAGATTGGTTTGTAATTAACAACTAAAATACAAACTACGACTACACTACACTAGCATGCAATTGACACTAAAAAGAATGCGAAACGGAAAGATAGAGTATGAGATGGCAATGGGAGATGACACAATCACAGCACAAACAGTGGGTCATCCATTTAACCTTTTAAGAGCCTATTCGATAATTTTGGGTTAATCTACCTTTAGAGGTGACTTAAAGCCAATAACTCTCACTCCCAACTACTTGGTTGGATTTTGAGAGCTAGATAGTCTTATCACTTCAATTCTCTACTACACAACTACTATGTTGGTTTGTGGGAGAATCCCTCTTTAAGCTTAGGTAGATTCTAATGGTTAAGGATAGCTTGGAAAGACATATTCACAATTCACCCCTTCCCATCGAAGCCGGGATGCATCAGAAGGGCATATTTGATCGTGCCAAAATTGTGCTACATTTTGGCCCTCATTCGTTGTCATTTGTCTTGTTTTCGAGCATGTTTTTGTGTCTCATATGCTCTTTTGTTATGTTTGTAGGTAATAGGTGCAATTCTGGTCTTGGAGAAGGGAAGCAGAAACTTTAGGAGTGAAACCAGCCAAAAGAAGCAAGAAAGAAGGATTCAGTTCACCGATCTGTGCGCGGGTCCCTACATGAGCACTATCCATTCAGTCCAAGCCCCAAAACTTCCCTGGTCCATACCAGCCCATCAACTCGCGAACTAAAGACCAGAAATCCTCCAGAAAATACCAAGCTACCCAGATCGCAGGTACTGCACGGGTCCCCACTCACTTAGTTACTAGCAAGTAGAAGAAATGTACGATGAAGATCGCCAGTACGCTAGTAGGTGCATGGGTCCCTACCCGCGCACTACATGCGTTAGGACTTCGCCACATCAACAAATCAAACTTGTTTTTCGAATCCAATACATAGATTCAGGTTTGACTTCAGCCACGCACCCACACACACATATCTGTATCATTTTCTCTCTAGTCTAGGAATCTAACTCTCCCATTACATCCAAAAACCCACACATCATCTCTTGGATTTCTATTAAAAAAGGAAGCAAGGAGACCATTTGGAGCTTAAAGAATGAGGATTCTTCTATGGGTTTCTTCTATTCTCTTTTTTTTCTCTTAATTCTTGTAATAGACATGAGTAGCTAATTATCCCACTTGGGGATTGCTGTGATTCGTTTGTGAACTTTGGCATTGTAATGAACTCTATCTACTCTTTTAATCTATCAATTGAATTTCATTAATTGTTTTTGTTGTTTTCAAAAATGAATTGGTATTTGATTGAACCCTACTCTCTTTGCTAATTTGTTGAGAAATTACTTGAGTGGTTAACTAGGTATACACTCTATTTGGTTCTCCTAAGCTCAATTGAATGGAAGGATTACACAATAATACTTCCTCAAGTGGAATTCAGATTTTATAATCTCAATTTTTATCTAATCTCAAATGGGTAATCAATTCTATACACTCTAAGTTGATAACTTGTGAGAGATGGGCAATAATACTATACCCTCTAGGTTGGTGACATTATAAAGAGATTAGTCCTTTAATTTGATAGATGTGCATTCATGGATAATCACTTGTAAGTGGTCAATACTATACACTCTAGATTGGACACTCATAAGGAATATACAACCAATACTATACCCTCTAGATTGGTTGCAAAAGATTAATGTACATTCTTGAGAGTTCTTGATATGCCTATTATTTGCCTATTGAATCCATCAATTCCTTAGTCCTATCATCATTCATTTACATTCATTCTAGCTTAGTTGCATTTAGTTTAACTTAGTCTAATTGGTTTAATTGTGGGCTTACCTTTAGTTAATCAAATCTTCTGAATCAATATATCATTTTACTTTATTACTTTCCCTAGTTCTATAACATTATTAATACTAGAGTTCAATTTAGTCATAACGTATGGTCGATCCCTGTGGAACTATACTCAACTTGCTACTCTACTTGGGTTTCATACATCTTGAGGCATAGTTAAGTCTTTATAAATCTTGTTTGACTAGCACTTTTCAAGTACAAAACGGAACTTGTCAAAAATGGTGCCGTTGCTGGGGATCGACGTGTTTGGTTGTGATTAGATTTAACTCTAGCTTTGATTTATTAGTTAGTATTTGTTTTCTTTTGTTTCTTTTTACTTCGCATGGTATTTTTGTTTTTTGTTTTTTAGGTTTTAGGACTTTATGGACTTCTTCATGCAAAAAATGAGGCTAAGCTACCAGCCAACGAGCATGTCATTCGAAGACAAGATGAGAGAGCTCATACAAAATTGTTGCCGTATCAATGAACAAATTATAGCATCTTAGAAGGCAACCGAGCAGGACTTAAAAAAATATATGACACCTAGTTGGCCAGACAAAGGAATAGAGTTCGTTTTTGAAGAAGGTTTCAACACCTCCATCAAAGCCTCAAATCAAGGCTACAAAAACATTTCATACATATCAAAGGAAGAACCACAAAGAAATTTTGAAGAGGAAGAACGAAGAAAAATGTTTGAAGCGATGTGCAAGGAAATGATGAGTGCCGGCAAGGAGTTAATGTCGATGATGGAGTTGTTGAAGAAAGAAAATGCAGCACTACATTAGAAAGTGGAATAAACTTCCTGAGAAAAAGAACAAATGAGGGAAGAGTATGAGAAGGATTTGTTACTCTTCAAGAAGAAGTTAAAAGACAGGGATGCCTTAGACACAACAAAGAAGAATGAGCTTCAAAACCTAACAAGAAGCTTGCACTTGAATTTAAATTGATTAAGGTTGAAAATGGAACACTTAAGAAGAAGAATGATAAATTCTCTGATAAGAACAAAAAGTTGGAAGCACTAATTGAGAGACTTGGAACTGAGAGAGATGAAGCATTGAAAGAGTTGAAAGACTTCGTAAGGAAATCAAAAGAATTTAAGGATGAGACAGCTCGGAAGTCAAGAAAGATGGAAATGGAGATCGAGCTGAAGGTAAATGCCTTGGACGAAGTCAAAGAAGCACTTAATAGGAAAAATAAAGCTCTCAAAACAACAAAGGCAAGGGAGAGTGACTGCATCATGAAGTTGGACAAAGTGGAACAAGTGATCAAGTCACTTTCAAAGGATACTCACTCAGAGCCTCAAAGTCATCAAAAGAAAGGGAGAATTCCTAACTCGGCTCTAATGTTTTATTTTTGTACAAAGAGAGAACATTTTAAGGATGAATATTATACAGTTCACAAGAATAAGAAAACGAGAGGTGTTAGGAATAGAGTCAAAAAGATTTGGGTATGGAAAGACCAAGTGCATTTAGTGAAAAACAAGATTAAGGAAAAGACGAAGAAACCATCTAAGCTTGTTTGGGTTATAAAGATGAAAGATTTTCCCAACATGGTTAAACCACCCTTAGCATCACCTTGAATATTTTGATGCATGGTTAATTACACAATCTATTTTCTCTTCGACAAAGTGCCACACTCTTTTGTTGACTGGTTTAAGATTGATAATGTTTTAGTGTAAACAAGTGTAAGAAGATCATTTCTATGATTGGCTTATTTCATGACAAATCACATTGGGGATGTTTGTAACGGGTAGTATAGGTTCTCCAAGTGCGGTGTTCTCGAAGACATGCTTCCGGTCATCCTAAAAAGCTTCAAGAGATGTAGTTCACTTGTTCTTAACTCTTGAAGAGATTTAGTTGCACATACTCACATCTTATGCATTTGTATTGACATGCATTAATTGTTGCACACACAAACATTTACATTCATTTGAGTTGTTATGCATTTGTTTCTTATTGCTCTTGTGTGTATTTCTTCACAATCACACTTGCACTTCATTTTTAGATTTAAGTGTGGTTTTGTGTTGTGTCCGCGCTTGCACAATGGTGTGCTTGTTTTAGCGCGTTGAGTGACCATTTGAGAAGGTCTTTTTCTTCTCTTGTTTTGGTCTTTGGTCACATGGTCTTTTCCATGAGTTTGGGCATTCTTGTTATTGTCCCAATCAGACCTTTGGTCACTCTTTTGACCATAAATCTTTCTACAGTTATTCAAATCTTGTTTTTTTTAATTGGAGTAGAAAGTAGACTTCCATGCCTTTCCAACGGTATATTATTCGAAAGGTTTGGATGTCGTTTAGTCATGTTTTGAGCCTTTTGAATTCAGGTTTGTGAAACTGCACGGGTCTTCTACCCGTGCAGTTACCCATGCACTGATGATGAGTGCTTCAGGTTTCTGCAACTGCATGGGTAGTGCACGGGTCTTCTACCCGTGCAGTTACCCATGAACTGAGCCCGTTTTGTGCCTATTTTTTGCCAGACGTAGTTTCATTTAGGGCTTCTATATATATGTTCTCTTCTCTCCTAACTCGTTTTTAGAGCTTCAAGAACCTATTTTTAAGAGAGAGAACAACCCTTAGAGAGAGAAAGCTTCAATCTTGGTTCTTTAACTCTCCAAACCCCAAAACCCATTGTTATCTTGCATGTATAGCATCATTCACGCATGGGTCTTCATTAATGTCTTTACTTTGTAAGTAGAACTCACATCCTTGCTCATTTATTGTTCTAGCTTATCAAGACATGTCATTTATTGCTTATGTTAGCAAATATTCATATTTATTGTATATCAATTGAAGTTATGACATGTTTGTTGTTTGTATTGTGATAGCTAGCATTTAGGATCATTTTGCCCTCTAGCTAAATCTACATGCTTTGCATTTAGATATTATTGTTTAGGACCTCATTAATTGCATTCGTTGATTGCATTTATTGTCCTTTCCATGTTTAATGACAACTTGTGTTGATTGGCATTTGGTTAATAACTAGAGCTTATATTTGCATATCTTTATCTAGTTAAGTCTTTATATTTTCATATAGACATTGATATCTAGGATCTGTACTTATTGACATCTTATAATCCTTAGATAAGCATTTAGTGTTGCCTAGCATTATTTGCATTTTGAATATTCATATATTCACATAGGTTGTTAATCTCTTCTTTGAGAGTTAAGTCTTGTGAGTACAAGGTGTAGTGCACAAGCAAGTGAAGTCTTGCAACCAAGGTGTGGTTGGCAAGCAAAGTGATCAAGGATTCATTATAAAGGCCCGTTGGGTAGTAGTGGTGGGTTAGTGACCGAGAATGGTGTGACTAGAGGTCAACCTAGGTTGTAAACATTATTGCAATAGTGGATTTGAGGATCGGTGTGGCTAGAAGGATAGCCCATGGTTTTTCCCTTGTTGAAGGGTTTCCTCGTAAAAATCAAGTGTGTTATTTAATTTCCGCATTTTACACTTGATTTTGTATGTTTGCTTGTGGGGTGATTTTTAATATTGATTAATCAAGAAAAGTTGGTAATAATCTATTAACAACCTATTCACCCCCCCCCCCCCCCCCCTATGTTTTTTAGACACACGCTTGAGTAGTATTTTTAATTGGTATCAGAACGGGTTCCTAGACATACTTAGGTTATCCTTGCTCCTTATTTGTGTGTCTTGCATTTGTGTGCATTTTGTTCTTTTCATTTTATTTGCATTCTTTCACTCACTTCACCTATACACCATGTGTGGGAGTGAAACACTTAGAGTGGGATTTGCTTCGATGACCTCTAATGCTGAAAGGAAGATAGATGACTCCGATGAGGAGATGACTCTTATGATGGAGAGATTTAAGAGATTTGTGAAATCTCAAAAGAAGGGTTTGGCCTCCAAAGTGAAGGAGGAGAAGTGTATGACCTCAAAAGTCAATGAGGAAAAGAAAATGTCAAGGAAAAGTGACCCTTGCCTTGATTGTGGTGGAATTGGCCATATTGCCTCCAATTGTGGCAACTTGAAATACAAAAAGGGAGGAGTTAGTATGATCTCTAATCTGTGTGATAGCGAAGTTGAAGCAGTTAATGGAAGTTCCACAAGCTCGGTTGAGTGTGAGAACAAATACTCCGCCTTTTCGGTCTCCTACCATGAAGAAGCTCAAGCCGTCACCAAATGTTTGTCACTTGAAGGATTCAAGAAGGATGACTTGAACTGTGAAAGCCAAAGTGGAGCAAGATTAAGAGAAGCTAGCATTGAAGATATTACTCTCACAAGCACAAGTGGGAGAAGCTTCGATAGTGATAACTTATGCTCCAAGAACTCTTATGATAATGTGGTTAATTATCAAGAGTTAGTTGATTCTCTTCAAAAGTCCTTGAAAGAGAAAGATAATGATATCCTTAGATTGGAAAAGGATAACCTTCAACTAGAAGCCAAGGTGACTCACTTGGATGATGAAGTGAGGAGAGTCAAAGAAAGTGAAGACTTATTGAAAAAGGAAAACCTTCACCTAAAGATCAAGTTAGATGACTCATTGAAGATGGACATGGTTGATGTGTCCAAATATGAGAAGGAGATTGAAGATTGTCACCAAAGGATAAGGGCAATGAAGGATGAACTTGCCAACAAAGTGAATTCCTTGAAGATTGTCAAGGATAAAGAGATGAGGTACAATGAAGACTTGGAGAAGGCTAAGTTCAAGCAACCTCAAGCTCAAGGAAAAAGCAAGGCTTCACCTCCTTAACATCTTAGAAGGTAGATTGAACTTGGAGAGTCATCCAAGAGTGGCCAAGTGAAAATGCCAACAAAGGGTGAAGCTCAACCTCAACTTCCCAGAGCTTTACACCCAAGCCTTGCTCAATCAAGCTTCCTTCAACCAAGGCTTCCTCAACCAAGAAGGAAAGCCAAGAACATACAACCAAGGAAGCATGGCAATCCGGTTCATCAACAAAAAAGGAGAGAACCGTCTCAACACCAAAGGCCACATAAAATGCATGACAATTCTCCACTGACCTCACAAGGATATGGTATGACTTCCCACTTTATACTTGTCATTTTTGTGGTGTTGATGGGCATATTAGGCCAAATTGCCATAGGTACATTAAAAAATGTAGAGTTGAGAGCATGATGGAAAAGAATAGAATTAGAAAAGCCAATATGCATGTGCCTAGGAAATCTAGACTTAATAATCCTAGGAAATCTAGTAACATGATGACTAAGACCACTAGGAATGATAATGTGTCACCTAGGTGGATTAGTAAAGATGAACCCACATGCTATTGTACCAATATGTTACCCATAGACTCAACTAGGTCTAATCAACTTAGTAAGTCTATATGGGCTCATGCCTCCCATTGACTTGGTTAGATTTGACCTCATTTGGGGAGCTCAAGCAAAGAGAGCGAACTTGCATGATTTGTCATGTGCAAAAAGTTGATTAATTTTATGCTCTTTTGATAATTGCTTGAGATGAAAGGTTGTATATATGCTTATATGTTTTTTTTAATAAGTGTGCAACATTGCTTTACTTGCAATCCATGTCATATTTTGGTTCAACAATGCATTTTTGGACAAGGAGAATTGATTGGGAAGTACATTTGAATGACCTATAATTTATCTCCATGACATGTGAACTTGATTATGACATGCTTTAAATGATATGCATGAAAGGCTTTTGATTGCTTTAATGCAATTGTGTGTGAATGCAAATGAAAAGACTAATCAATAAAGATCTTGTATCCATGCAATCAATAAGGATTTTATATCCAAATTAGTCTTCTCTCTCTTCTGAATGGCTAAAAAAGACTACTATCATACATATAATTATCCTGAAAAATCTAATAGGATCTCTTGATCCAATGTCTTGGTTGGCCGTTAAGGATTGATATAGTTGTTTGTGTGCTAAAATTTTTATTCTTAAAACTATATCAGGTTTGCTTGTGACAAAAGGGTACAAATTGGTTTTAATTCTTTTGGAAACCCTTTTGATGTTTGCTTTGCTAAATACCATTGCTTGAACTTTGATGTTATATGTCTTGCATGCAAAGCAACACCTTCACACATTCTCCTTAAAATAAAACTCCTTGAATCTCTCTAAATTATTCAAGTTGCATAAAGTTTATGTATATGACTATGCAATCATCTTTTGTGCAAATATCTCTCTTTGCTAAAGCAACCCGATAGAGGGAGCTCCTTTGCCTATCTCACTGACAAAAAGGGCGAGAAGTCTTGAGAAATATAGGGGAGCTTTTTTATGCTTTGGGGAGAAGTCTTAGGATAGAGTAACCATGTAGGGGGAGCTTTGCATTGCACTACATGATATTGATTGTATTAATTTTCTTCATGCAAATGTTTGTTTTGGTTCACCTCACATGCACTTGTTCTTGGAAAGTGCTTTCTTGCTATTGTGTGTAGGTACGATGATCTACGAAGAGATTGATGACCTTGAAGACTTAGATCTTAGGTTTCTCTTAATGTAATGTAGAATTACTTGTTGGCCAATAACTTTATTTTTGTTTTGTGAGGATTATTTTGTGAGTGGTGATTTTGTCATGAAATAGACAAAGGGGGAGATTGTAAGAACCTCATTTCTATGATTGGCTTATTTCATGACATTGGCTTATTTCATGACAAATCACATTGGGGATGTTTGTAACGGGTAGTATAGGTTCTCCAAGTGCGGTGTTCTCGAAGACATGCTTCCGGTCATCCTAAAAAGCTTCAAGAGAGGTAGTTCACTTGTTCTTAACTCTTGAAGAGATTTAGTTGCACATACTCACATCTCATGCATTTGTATTGACATGCATTAATTGTTGCACACACAAACATTTACATTCATTTGAGTTGTTATGCATTTGTTTCTTATTGCTCTTGTGTGTATTTCTTCACAATCACACTTGCACTTCATTTTTAGATTTAAGTGTGGTTTTGTGTTGTGTCCGCGCTTGCACAATGGTGTGCTTGTTTTAGCGCGTTGAGTGACCATTTGAGAAGGTCTTTTTCTTCTCTTGTTTTGGTCTTTGGTCACATGGTCTTTTCCATGAGTTTGGGCATTCTTGTTATTGTCCCAATCAGACCTTTGGTCACTCTTTTGACCATAAATCTTTCTACAGTTATCCGAATCTTATTTTTTTAATTGGAGTAGAAAGTAAACTTCCATGCCTTTCCAACGGTATATTATTCGAAAGGTTTGGATGTCGTTTAGTCATGTTTTGAGCCCTTTGGATTCGGGTTTGTGAAACTGCACCGGGTCTTCTACCCGTGCACTGATGATGAGTGTTTCGGGTTTGTGCAACTACATGGGTAGTGCACGGGTCTTCTACCCGTGAAGTTACCCGTGCACAGAGCCCATTTTGTGCCTATTATTTGCCAAAACGACGTAGTTTCATTTAGGGCTTCTATATATATGTTCTCTTCTCTCCTAACTCGTTTTTAAAGCTTCAAGAACCTATTTTTAAGAGAGAGAACAACCCTTAGAGAGAGAAAGCTTAAAGCTTGGTTCTTTAACTCTCCAAACCCCAAAACCCATCATTATCTTGCATATATAGCATCATTCAAGCATGGGTCTTCATTAATGTCTTTACATGGTAAGTAGAACTCACATCCTTGCTCATTTATTGTTCTACCTTATCAACACATGTCATTTATTGCTTAGGTTAGCAAATCTTCATATTTATTGTATATCAATTAAAGTTATGACATGTTTGGGGTTTGTATAGTGATATCTAGTATTTAGGACCATTTTGCCCTCTAGCTAAATCTACATGCTTTGCATTTAGATATTATTGTTTAGGACCTCATTAATTGCATTCATTGATTGCATTTATTGTCCTTGCCATGTTTAATGACAACTTGTGTTGATTGGCATTTGTTTGATAACTAGAGCTTATATTTGCATATCTTTATCTAGTTAAGTCTTTATATTTTCATATAGACATTGATATCTAGGATCTGTACTTATTGACATCTTATAATCCTTAGATAAGCATTTAGTGTTGCCTAGCATTATTTGCATTTTGAATATTCATATATTCACATAGGTTGTTAATCTCTTCTTTGAGAGTTAAGTCTTGTGACTACAAGGTGTAGTGCACAAGCAAGTGAAGTCTTGCAACCAAGGTGTGGTTGGCAAGCAAAGTGATCAAAGATTCACTATAAAGGCCCGTTGGGTAGTAGTGGTGGGTTAGTGACCGAGAATGGTGTGACTAGAGGTCAACCTAGGTTCTAAACATCATTACATTAGTGGATTTGAGGATCGGTGTGGCTAGAAGGATAGCTCGTGGTTTTTCCCTTGTTGAAGGGTTTCAACGTAAAAATCAATTGTGTTATTTAATTTCCGCATTTTACACTTGATTTTGTATATTCGCTTGTGGGGTGATTTTTAATATTGACTAATCAAGAAAAGTTGGTAATAATCGATTAACAACCCATTCAACGCCCTCTAGGTTGTTTAGAAACACGCTTGAGTAGTATTTTCAACAAGTTTTTGAGAAAATGAATTGTGGAGTTCCTTTTAAGTTTTCATTTTTTTTCATGTCGTTTTATTGTTAATAAAATAATAAGGCAAGTTAAATTGGTATTTTGAAGTGTGTGCAAGTCAATGAAGTGGAAAACACAAGAAGACAACAACTTGAGGTTGAAGGACCAACACAACAAGATGGCATAGGACCACAATGTGTTGGTCAATGCGCTGGTGCATACTCGCACAAAGACTAGCTCACCGGAAGAGAAACTGAACCAAGTTGATACTCATTTTTTGTGTCATTAACAAATTGCGGATCAAAATTATATTTATAAAAAGTCCTACGCAATGTGCTCTAAAGTTTTCGAAACTTAGTGAAGCAGTAAGCGAGGGTATCGTCCACATGGAGGTGTCATATATCGGTTGTCTCTCATTTTAGTGATTATTGAAAGCAATGTAAATAAGAACATGGCAAGGGTGAGAGTGGTGTGTGTGAACAAGAGCAATGAAAAGAAAAAAATAAAGAAACATAAGAGAACATAGAGTGCTGAGAATGGTGATCAAAGCGATAAATATAAAATAGGGTGGATAGGAGAGATGTAAGAAAATGGATACATATGGTACTCCTAACCACCCAAAACATTCGTGCCATCTACAATAACTAATTACAAAGCCACTCCTATATTGGGTTCAACCTAGCCTTAAGTACAACCTCTAGAGATGGAAATGAGGGAGTCGTCTGGTCCTCTAAAGCTACTCACCGAGGATATATCGCATGAGCAACTACTGAAGACCACATTTAAGCACATATACTAAAGAAATAAACATAAGATCGACCATCAATCATTGCTCACCTGTCAGGTGTAAGCAACAACTAATGGAGGCATTAAGCATAAATGGACCCTCGACCACTACTCGCCGAGGATGTATCATACAAGTAATGGCCAAGAGTCGCGACCCAATAGCTACTCACCGAGGATGTATCACGTGAGCAACGCTCAAGGGTCGTGTAAGCATGTAGGTTTACAGAACCGAAACCCACGAAGGCATCATGTATACTCTTCATAAATTCTAGCCAAACAAACAAAAGCACTCAAGTCAATCCAAAACATGCATTTCGAATAATCCATCGACAAATGAGCAATCATGGGATGCTTAATTAATATACTCCTAAATTACATTAATCTACTCCTAATCCCAATCATAAACACACATCAATTTCTACTATACATGCCAAGAATGTAAAGCCAAGAGCTATCCCTAAACATGTATCAAGAGTTGGGTTGTCAATCATACTTAATACAAGTCAAGAATCACTTAAGTGCAATTGAATGGGACAATACAAGAAGAAATCAAATACAAGTCAATCACATAAATGGAACTAGTGTTAGGGCTCACATATTTCCCAAATGGGGATACACATCAAAGAAAGAAAAACACAAGAGAAGAGTAAATAGAAGAAATCCAATGTGTCACTCTCGAATCTCTAAGCTCAGAGAGGGGTCCAATTGTCATCTCAGATCTCCAAGCTCCATTGAAGCTCATCCTCCTTATAGACAAGGTAGGGTGCTCTTTCCTCTTGAATCTCCTCCAAAGATGGGTGATTGTAAGTAGAGAGTGATGATGAGGAGGCAATCCATTGAGGAAAACCTCCATGAATGCCTTTGGAAGCTCCTCTCTCTATCTTGATTTGTTGGAGAAAACTCTATGGTTTGGTGGATGGAAAGGATGAAGTTAATCAATCCTGGGTCTTGTGGCAAAGTGATGTATTTATATGTTTGAGAGGCTAGGGTACGAAATAGGGGTGAAAGGACACATTTGCCTCTCTAAAAATGTCTGAAAACCCATTTGGAGCTGAGCTGGAACACGTAGTGCACGGGTAAGGTACCCATGCAGTACCCATTGACACGTTTGAGACGGTTCTAAAATATATATGAGCATGTTTGTTTATCCGAAAGTGCACGGATCGTTTGACGATCGCGTAGCAGCAAGTACGGTTTGTTCCCACAAGGAGGTATGGTACCTATAAGCTAGTTCTAGGTCTTAGATAATATATACAATCTATTTACACTAATTACATGCAAGAAAAGTAAAATCACAGTTGTGGATCGTAAGCTTCGAAACTGAAATCAACTAAACTAATTCAAGCAAGGATTTCAAAATTCAATTAAACTAAATCAAGCAAGGCAATATAAAACAACTATTAAACTAAATCAAGAGCAAAGCAATTTTAAACTTCAATTAAACTATACCAAAATCATTACAACTAAATCAACCTAAATCCAATTAACTACAAAGCATGTAAATGATAGCTCAACTAAACTAATACATCAACTAATTATATAGATGAATAATATAAATACAACAAAATCCCAATAAGTACTTAGTTACAAACTTTAATAGAAATCAAAGAGAAAAATAAAGAGAATGAAACAACCTTGAAAGTCTTCAAGAATTCCAACTCTATCTTCAACTCCAAGAGATCCAAGTGAGCAACAAAGGTGGCTTAGTGAGATAATTGTGTGATAGAGTGTTTGTGTGTTGGATGTGGAGGGGGATTTACTCTAAAAACTATCTGAGGATTTCTATCTAATTCTCCATATTTCTACATACATTTTAAGACAAGAAAAGTGGTGTATTTATAGAGAAAAATGTAGGGTTTGAAATGAGTGTGAAATGACCATTTTGCCCTTGGCTAAAATGGAAATTCTGCTAGCTCGAACCAAAATCTGCGAGTTGTAACTCGTAGTTTGAAGTAGCAGACACCTCTGGAGGACTTCTGCAAGCTGGTCCTGAGAGATAGAGCTAGCATAGGGATGGCAAAAAACCGGGTTCGGGCCGGGTATACCCGGATCTGGCGGGGTACCCAGATTTTATGAGATCGAGTATCCACCCGGAAAAAACCCGGATATTGTAATCCGGGTACCCAGCTCGGAAAAACCCGGCCGGGTATCTGGGTATCCATACCCAGATTTCACCCGGGTTTTACCCGGTTTTTTTTTATAAAATGAAATTAAACCTGAAGTGGCTATTAATTGATTCATTTATTTTTTTTAAATCAATTTTAGCTATATATTTTTGTTTATTTTTTAGTTATTCTTATTAGCTCATAACTTGTAAGAATGTTTATGTACTGATGTACATATAGTTTAAATCAAGTATGTATATACATGTAATAATTGGTCGATTATATAATGGGTTCAAATATTAGGTAAAATCTGTTGTGTTTTGTGATTGTAAAGTGTAAACTAGGCACTATATATATGGTTTGCAATCCAACAGTAAAGAACAAGTGTGATTTGTCGGTCTAAATATATAATATTATAAAATCTAGTTCTAGCAGTAAGAATTGTAAAGAATTATAAAATCCAGTTTTTTTCTTGCTAGCCACTCATTTCAATTACAAATCCAAATGTAATTCCAATATCCCACAAAACAATTATATTTTAGTCACAACAGACAATGAGTGGAGTTACAAAGTTGTTTGAACCATTACAGCAGACAAACTATATCATCTAGCTATTCATCATCTTCATCCATCACTTCTCCTCTCAAAATTTCATCTTCAGGAACAAGACCTAACAAAAAAAAGTTAAAACAATTAAAAAGAGAACAAAACAAAACAATATTATGAGATAAATATAAATTGAAGTGATTTTTTACCTCGTCTTTGAGCCCATATCCAGTTTTGGGTGCACATCAATGCCTCAGCTGTATGTGGATGAAGTATGCTGCGATGTGAACTTAAAGTTCTACCACCAGTACTGAATGCTGACTCAGAAGCAACTATGGATACTGGAATTGCCAAAACATCTCGAGCAATCTTTGACAATATAGGATATCTACCTTTTTGCATCTTTCACCATAACAAAATATCAAATTCTTCGGACCTTGATATTTCTTCTTGCTCCAAATAAGTCTCTAGTTCGGATGTCAATTTACGTTGATGACCATGTTTCCTCTTATAAGATTCAAATCCTATCACATCCCACATAGAAGAAAAAGATGAACTAGATGTAAAACTAGAACGTACACCGTACTCACCAATGCCTTCACCCAAACCTCTCTTCTCCTTTGCTTGATACTCACTCACCAAAACATTACAAAGTTCAAATATCCTTTATGTTTCAAGTTCACAATCAATCCCATACATCCGAGGAAAAAAATAATCTATCAAATCCATCTTATATCTAGGATCTAACACAACTGCCACAGCTATAACTCCATGAATTTTATCCTAATATTTTTCAAACTTAGGAGTCATATTTGTTGCCATCAATCAAATTACCTCAACATCAGAATCAAGCCAAGATTTCAATGACAATTTCATTTCACAAATCATAGGAAATAAAAGGTTAGTTGTTGGATAATTAGTTCTAGAAAACAAATTGGTCAACTTATAAAAATGCTTCAAATGTTCACACATCACTTTTGCCAACTCCCACTCCGATTCACTAGGAAGATTCTTATATTGACTATCACATTGCTGTAAACGAATAAAAACATCTTTGTACATTTAAGCAACCTCAACCATCATATATGTTGAATTCCACCTAGTTTTACAATCAAGCACTAACTTCTTAGGAGACTTCATTTTTAATTGACGTATGGTCGTATCCTCTAAAAGCTCCAACCTTCTACTTGATTGTGACCAATAAGTTACCGTTTCTCTAACTTTTTCAACCCCATCACCAATCACATCTAACCCATCATTAACTATCAAATTTAAAATATGTGCGGAGCATCTCATATGAAATAATTTCCCACCTAACAATAATGAACCAGTAGAAAACTTTGGCAACAAATAATTTTTGATCATAGAATCATTTGCAGTACAACTATCTACAGTCAACGCAGACAACTTCCCATCCACATTCCAATCTAACAAACAATTCCATAATTCATCAGCTAGTGTAATCGCATTGTGAGGTGCAGGCACATATATGAATCTAAGTAATTCCAATGAAAATAAAAATCAATTAAAACATAAAATCAAATAAAGCACACCAATATGCATATTAAAAGTAAAATAAGTTCATAAATAATACCTTAAGATCCGACTACGCAACTTCCATGTGTTATCAATGAAATGTGCTGTGACAACCATGTAACCTTTCTTCTGGTTACTTGTCCACATATCAGTTGTAATAGCAATCCGACTTGTATTTTCATCGAACATCATCATCGTTCTACTCTTCTCTACTTCATACAACTTCATAACTTCACTTTTGAGTGTATTTCTACTCATACCATTGAAGTCCGGGGCTACAAAATCCAACACATCACTAAACCCATCATAGTCCACAAAACTCGAGGGAAGCTCATGCATGATTATCATTTTTGTGATTTTCTGTCGTAGAATCTCATTATCCACCTACCCAAAATTAGGTTTAGGGGAAGTTCCATCATCTGGTTTCTTGCCTCCAATTTTTTTAAGATAGGAAGTTACGTGGTTAAGCAAATGTATGGTTCCAAGCTTCAGAGATTTGTTTTGGTCCTCCCGAACTACTTCTTTTTAGTACTCCTCCTATTTGCTTGACTAGTTTGCCTTCCACTTTCACACTCGATGTCATCTATATCAACAAGATTAATATCACAACTTGGAGCTTGACTTTGAGTGTTCAATGGGTTATTACTATCAAAATCTATATCAACAAGATTTGGTTGTGATGTAAACATTTCAACCTACAAAATATAAAAAACACAACCAAAAAGAAGAATTAAATAACCACATGAGTGACTTCAATCATGATATCTCACAATACATAACAACTATAGCAACTTAATTCATTTATATATAAAGCTACTAGTTGAAAAGCCAAACTAACTTTTCATTACATCTTTTTTTTTTTGAACTGCCAAGTATTACAAAAAAGGCCATAAAATAATTTTCCATATTACACAACAGTTGTACAGACATACAGACACAATGAGACAATCCCTAGTGAAAGGGTAACTACAAAACTATATCAAACATTCAAACTCCTTTGCGTTTGACTCCTTTTGGTTATATATATTTTTAACACAAAATAATCAAACACTTCTTCTGATCTATCTGCCCTTCCTTTTATAATGTGAAAGTAGGCGAAGTTGATATTAATCTATGATATTAATCGCAAAGTCTGTTAAATTTCAACCAGAATTGGCATTAGCACCTGAAATTACCAATAACAAGGAAATACAATCCAAAACAACAAAACCAATACGTATATCAGATAAATTGAATAATTTGAACCAATTTTGCCAAACTAAATATCAAATAATTCCAGTATCACTTATTCTCTATTTTGAACAGAGAATATATCAATCATTAATTTTGTGGGAATTTTCCTAGCTATCAAAGCAAAGCATTGCTCACACATATACACTACCACCACTCTACATTCTACAAAGCTTCCCCGTTATTAATTCTGAAAAGATTGTGGAATTTCCAAAACAAGAGATTGTAGTGATGGATTAAATAATTTGAACAGAGAATTTTCAATCAAACTCAATTAGAAGAAATGGGACAAATTGAAACAAGAGATAAAATACCCATCTACGAAAATCTATCTAAACAGAGATTGCAGTGATGGGTCTACGTACCAAAAAAGTAAAGAAGAAGAATACATACCTAAAGTGGTGTTGTTGTTGTTGTTGTTGTTAGTTGAAGAGGTGATGTTGGCTTCTTGTTTTCTCTTGATTTCAGGAAGAGATCGAGAAGGCAACCTAGGAAGAGGGTCGGCTGTCGGGGGTGGAAGAGGGTCGGCGGTCGACGGTCGGAGATTTGGTAGAGAGATAGGGAAATGATCGACGGTGAAGAACTGAGGATTTGTGAAGTTAGGGTTAAATTTTTTTGTTTTTTTAAATATGAAAGTAAAAAATAAAAACCGGTTATCCATGTAAACCCGGACCCAGGCCGGAACACAACCGGCCCGGCTACCCGGGATTTGTGGCCCGGGTAAAGCCGGGTACCTGGCCCAGCCTGGTAAATTTTCCATCCATAAGCCAGCAGATGAACTTTGAAGCTCGACAAACAATAGTGGAAAGGAGGCAAGGTGGTGAGAGAAAACAGGCAAGGTAGACGCTGAAATGGGTGGCAAAGTGACTGGAGGAGATAGCGCCGGCTATCTGGGTTGAGAAGCATAGGAAAACTGGCCGGAAACAGGCTGGAGAAGGTCAGGTTGTGATCAGGTTTGAACCGTGTCAACGTCGGGTCGAACGCGGATCTGGTCGGACTATCTGAAGGTTGAATAAGAGATGACGTCATGCCGACGTGCGCATCTTCGGCCAAAATGCACCGTTTCATTAATGACGAGGCAGGCTGCGATGTGCTTTGGCTAGAAAATTACAATATGTACCCATGATCTCTCTTCTATTCACAAAATCTTCAATAATATTCTAAATATTTCAATTTAGCCCCTATATCTCCAAAATTACCACAATGCCCCTAAACTTTCCAAATACCTGAAATACTTATTTAAACTCATTAAAACCCCGGTTTTACCCAAGAAACAAGCATAAAACAATAGGAAATGAGGCCTTAAAATAGGTATAAAATAGTGATATCACCCGTGCAATTGGCTCTTTCCCGAGTGATCTGCTCCCTGGTTTGGCAAATGCACGGATAGTGCACGGGTAGGATACCCGTGCAATCTCTTCTTGCATTCTGGTTGAGGCAATGTGCACGGGTAAGGTACCCATGCACTAGGGCCTTTAGTTCTTCATTTATGTACCATTTTACACCTTTTTTCTCATAAAAATCTATACTTATGATTCCAACACCTAAAATCCATTGAATGCCTGCAATCACTTCAAAACGAGCCTTAGACACCAAAATATGCTAGAAAACAAGCTAAAGAATATGGAATTAAGGGCCAAAATGTATGAAAATTTTGGCATGATCACAAGTCCTTCAATGCGCAAGTACAATAGCGCGGGTGAATACATGTGCACGACAAATGTAGTGCCAATGGAATCTTCGGCCAAAACCAAAATGCGCGGGGCTACGCATGTAAGGAAATCAACGCATTAAAGCAGACATCACCTTAAATGTATGTGTGCGGGTCCAACTGTGTGGGTGCCTACCCGCGTATAATGGGCACACTCGCACACTTGCATCTTATATAAATACACGCTTTCACTTTCATGTAGGGCACACAACTCACATATTCAAACCGAAATTTCTTCTTTTTCCCTCTAAAGGAATTTTTTGGTTTTCTCTCTAAGTAAAGGCACCAATTCATCAACAAGGTACGTTTCTCACCTCCATTCTTCATCAATTTTGTGATTAATGAATTGTTTATAATTTCTCCTTAATATCTTAACATGAATGGAGTTTGGGTGTGGTTTTGAATGAACCCACGAATTTGTGATTAAATCTTAAGTTTATTTGCTTTAATTCATGATGGGTTTGTGGATGAATGATTGTTGTGATGATTTGACTCTAATTTGGTGGACAATTGAACCTATATATGCCTTATTAAAATTCTAGGGTTTTCCTTGAATGAGTGCCTAAATAGAAGTGTTTTGTTCATGATTTTAGTTTCTTTGAATGTGTTTATCGAATATTTGTATTGTCCCTTATGCCATGTGTGAATTGCAACAGATTTGATAACCATATGCCTTGCACGAACTAAATGATTGCTTTCTAGGAAGATAGGCCGGTGGGACTGCGTGGGTAACCTCTCCCGCGCAAGACCAGCACACTCTGTGGCTTAGAATGTGCCTGATTTAATTGACTAATTTTCTGGTCAGTGTGGTCATACATGTTTTTATAGAAATTTGCATACCAGCATCAAAATGTTAATTGTGTGGAGAAATATGCATGAAATGTATATGGTGATAATGGTGTTTTGTGCTTGACAGGGGCAATTCTGGGTAAGTGCGCAGGTCCCTACACGCACACTACCGGCGCACTGGGAGCTGCTGGATAAATTTTGCTTATCTGATCTATCTGATTTCCTTACTGATGAGATTATATATGCTTTCATTGGTTGAATCCACCCCTGAACATAGTTATTCTTTTACAGATGTCTTGAGATTAAGGACCAAAAATGTTGGCCACAGGAAGAAATCCAAGACACCACAAATACCCCAATGTACTTTGAACAAGGATTTCGGGGATCGGTTGGAGAGTTTTCAATGGTGCGGAATAGTGAAGGAAAGGGATATGGCAATCAATGAGCTTGGAGACACTCGTATTCCTGATATGGTGGAACAAAGGGGTTGGCAGACTTATACAAGTATCCTTTTGATCAGTCATTTTATATATATATTTTTTATCCCCATTCCTCCAATCAATTACTTGTTTCTTGAGTTATTTAGGGGTTTTAATTTGTGTTTTGAGCATTTCCAGGTTTTTTGATCAAAGTGATGTGTTTGGAGAATTTTATACGAAAAGGGCAATTATTGAAGAATTGAGGGACTAATATGTAATTTTCCTTGAACCGCTGTCAAGACCACTGTCAATTATGATAGCTGGTACCAACGGCATTTAAAAAGGTAGAAGAAACACTTCCAAAACGTTGTCACACCGCTGTGAATTTCCACAGCGGTTTCCCGCATCAGTGCAGATGAGTCATGTTGCGAAGGCCATATCTCTCATCTCCGATTGAACTATGTGTCCTGCAACCTATGGATCTGAAGCCCCAAAAGGCTAGTTTCCAACCCAATTTACAACCTATGAATCCGACCTTTCTAGAAGCAGTTATTCTCATTTGAGTATCTGTTGCGCATATCAGTCAGTCATTAAATCCGTGAATAGTGACAGGATTTATTTTGCAAGTTGTCGGAATGGGAAATATTACCTTCTTGGACATGAGTATGAGTCTCAGGAAGCAAGTTGACACCTAATCCTTATCTCCCTTCAATAAGTAATCAATTTGGATGGTTTAGGAAAGAAATAAAATCCCAAAAAGGTAGAGTTCTAAAAGGGAATTTATTTCCTTGTTGTTTAAGGACTTGAATTGGCATCTAAAGCCTATTTAAACCCCTTTGAACTCTAATTTAAGGAGAGAAGCCAAGGGAGGTCCCAAGCCACCAAGGGGGCCATCCCTCATCACTCCATCACCACACATCACCTCAAGACCCATCCATCCATTGTAGAAGAAGACGAAGAAGAATTAGAGGAACTCTTTGATGATCATCTCGGGTTTTCTCTACTCAATTTCTTTTCTTTTCTTTTTCCATGATTTGTAACTAATTCCATAACTAGGGAATCAATGTAAACCTTTTGTGAATGCTCATGTGTGGTTAATTATTAATTTATCAATTTAATTCTTGATTTATTCATTGTGCTTAATTGCTTAACTCCTCATTAGTTTTAATATTTATTCACACCATAGACCAAGGGTGGATAATTATTTGGCATGATTTTGGGGTTAAGACTATCTGAGAATTAGGGTTAGAGTATAGACCAAACCTAATCTTGATTAATGCTCTTTTGAATGAATGAATTTTATCTTTATCATAGGCTAAGCAAAGTATAGAATTTGGTTCTTATTTCTTGCGCTTAAAGGGTTTTCGATTGTTGTTCACACCATAGACCAAGGGTGAATAATAATTGGGAACACGTCACTCATCCCATGATCATACGGTAATAGTCACATTAAAGACAAAGAACGAACCCTAGAATTGATTGAATCTTGTTTACAAATTAATTCCATACACTGAGTGTTCATAATTGGGGATCATTGATGACTTAGTGTTTTCTTTCCATTGATCACAACCATATTCTTTTTAATTGTTTTCTTTAGTTTAATTTAATTTAGTTTAGATTAATCAATCAATCAACAATCTCTTGGTTACTTTTAATTTAACTTTAATTAAAATTAGTTTTCAATCAATAAATCACTTTTCCTCGTGGGAACGATCCTTACTTGTCACTGTGCTTATCTTCACGATTCGTGCACTTGCGAGTGAGTATTTTATAACACGATTTTTACACATCACCCTGCTAGATGTTGTAGAAGGATGATAGAAGAATATTACGTGGGCATGAACCCTGGGGACTATCAAGCTGGAACACCAGTCGTGGTTCGAAGAAGAGAAGTCATGATTAATGTGGATGGTATAGGAAGAAAAAGAGGCCAGCACCCACATCATTCCATGGAGGTCCTACCATCGACCCCGAGGCAACCGAGTTTCATAGAGTTATGGAGATGTCTCTACGAGAGGCAGAGGAGAAGGCCAGAGCTGAGTCAGACCTGAAAGGGAAGATGACCTTTGTCGATGAGCAGATCGAATTGTTGGAGGAGGATTGATTCACCTGGCATTTAACATCTCTTATCCTGTCGTTATTCATGTTTTTACTTTTGAACTATTTAGTTTAATTAGTTTATTTCTAGGTCTAAACTTGTTTACTTTCTGCAGTTTAAGTTTGCTACTATCTTGTTTTAGTTTATTTGTTTTTCTTTAATAATTTTTGTGGATGATGTGGGTATATTTTTGGATATTGAGGATTATTGGACCTATCTTGTTAGACATTTCAATATTTTGGGGATTGCATTGTTTATATTTTTCATTTGTGTTTGTTGACATTTTGGTAGTTGTTGTGCTTTAAGAAAGCTCTTCATCTCCTGGGATGAAGCACCAACAACTTGCAAGTTTCAGAGGGACGTGCATGCCAAGAGTGCTCTTAAAAAGAGCTAAGGGCCTTATATTCATCAAGGGAGTTTCTACCATTTTGTCTGTGTTTAATTGAATAGTGATTTATGAATTTTATTATTGATATTTTTGTGAATGATTGGAAATTTTGAAGAGGAACCAATCTATGTGTGGATATATTTTGATGACATGGATGGATGTATTTGGTGAATATTTGATGAAATTTGATTCTTGATTTTGCATTTATTGATTTATCATTTTTGAATTATGAGATGAGCCAAAGGCACTTTTGAATACATATGTGAGTGTACATGTTAATTTTGAATATATAGCCCCATTCGGTTTGGGGGTTGTTTTTGCATACTCACATTTTTGTTATCTGTGCATATAGTTAGATTCGGTTTGGGGGTCATCATGCCCCCATTCCGGCAATTTTTTTTATTGAAATTCGTGATGATTGTTTATGCTTAATGTAATATTGCAACTTATTGCTTATCATATTTTGAGCCTTATTTGGGTCTTTTTGTTTTTGTGGGCATTAATTGTGCATGATTAGTGCCTAGGTTTTGTTTTGAGTCAGTTAGGTGCGAGCTGTTAGGCCGGACTCTCTTGTCCAACATTGAGGACAATTTTGAGTTTTGGTTTGGGAGTGTAGACGCCTTATTGATTCGTCTTTTTGTCATTTTTGTTATCTTTTTGGTCGAAATTTATTTTTCAAATTTGTCCCATTGGCCAGAATTTCGAGCTTTAAATAGCTTGGGTGTGATGCCTTGAGCATGTGCTTTTGGCGAGTGTGTATATGCACTTTGAGCTTGTGTAGTAGCTAGTTGTCATCCTAGGGTCTCACTTGCACGTCATGGGCTAGTCCCATCCTTTTTGTGCTTAAGTTGAGGGGATTCGGTGCTCTTGCACCTTGTTCTAATAGTGGAGACTACCCGAGAGTTCACAAACACAAGCCTATTAAAAAGCGCATTGAGTGTTACAATTTTGTTTCTATTCTAAAAACACTTCTCTCTTCATATGCGTCACATGCCATAGGACATACATCTCATACATATAATGGATTGCTTGATGGATGCATTCATTCCCTTGATAGACTAATCGTGGAAATTATCTTAGGCAGTGTGTGTGCATTAACTACTTAAAAAGCCTAAACACATTCCTAACTCCCTTATGTATGCTCCAAAGCCAAATTTCAGGCCAAACACTTACCTTTCATTTGGAACCACAATGAACCATATAGCCATAAGCCAAAGACAAACCGAACCCTTTAATTGCCAATCATGTGGGGTGTGTGTGTGTAAGGTGGTTGAAAGGTGTAAGCTCTTATATGAAATAGTGTGTAATTAGGCAATGATGTAAATGTGCAAGCATGGGCTCAAAATGTAAAAGTGCCAAAAATTGCACTTAGAGCCAAATTGTCAAATGTTATTGTCCAAAAAGAAAAGAAAGGCAAAACAAAAAGAAAAAAAAAAGAGAAAAAAAAAAGAAAAATCAATGCAAAAGGAAAAGGCAAAGCAAAGTAAGAGCCTTGAAATGTAATGGTTACATACTCACAAAATTGATAACAATTGTAATGGTTAAGTGGCTTTAGTTGCCTACAAGAATCAGTTCGCCTAAAGACCGGGACTCCTAACGTAGGAATGCCCGGTACCCTGATTCGCCTTCATGAAGGGCCCGGTGCAAAAGTAGCATTAGTTGCCTAGTAAGATCAGTTCGCCTAAAGACCGGAACTCCAGATGCAGGAATGCCTGGTACCTTGATTTGCCTCCATGAAGGGTCTGGTGCTAAAGTGGCCTTAGTTGCCTACAAGGGATCAATTCGCCTAAAGACCGGGACTCCTGATGCAGGAATGCCCGGTACCCTAATTCGCCTCCATGAAGGACTTGGTGCTAAAGTGGCATTAGTTGCGTACCATGATCAGTTCGCCTAAATACCGGGACTCCTAATATAGGAAACCCGATACCTTGATTCACCTCCATGAAGGACATGGTTCTAAACTGGCCTAAATTGCCTAATGGGATTCTTCGCCTACAGGATATGGAATCTTGGTGCCAAAACACTCGGTACTATTAATCATTTGCAAGGAAGATCTGAAGCGTGTACCTCCCAAGGGGAACCTAGTGCTCAGATAGATTTAGCCACGTACCAAGAAAGGGCCATTTTATCACAGTTCTACAATAGCTTGTGGAGTTTTCCAAAATGTTTTGGGTAGAGTGAACTTAGGGGAGTAACTCCCAAACCTTTCCTGGATAAAGTGAAGGCTGAGTGCCTACTAGGTTCTACACTTCAAGTAATCTTAACATGGTTACAGGGTAGCATCAAGGTACCAAGTCCTATCAGAATCTAACATGCACACATGAGACAATATATAAAAAAAGAAGTTTCTATTAATCGTGAAGGGTGCTCAAACCCCATTTATAGGCAGCAACATAAAAAATATATATTTCAATGAATAAAAAAGAAGTCCAAACCATGTTTCCAGGCTACATAGCAAAAGAAAGAAAATCCTTCATGTTGAGGGATTAGTGACCTTCTCTCCTCCTGCCTTCACACTTCCCTCCTGATAGACGTCTTCAGTGGCATTCGCTTTAACCACTATGATCCCTCATGCCTCTGGATTAGTTGGAGCATCCTCAACCCTTGACACCTCTGGTTTAGTTTGAACCTCTACCTCCTTTACTAGCTCATCTTGAGGGATAGGGAAATCAGAGAGCACTCCTTCAACTACTTCCTCTGGGGCGGTTAGGATCGACAAGCTTGGTTCCTTCCTGGTTAGTCCCTACAGGATGAAAGAGATAGGCTGGGTATCATCACTTTCATCAGAGACATTACCAGTCTGGGAGGGCCCCTCCTCAACCTTCTTTTAAGCTTGAATCCTATCTCCAAGTGTCATTGAGTAGATGATGAGGATGATGGTTAGGTTTGGTGAGGTTAGTGTTTTTGAGAGAGAAAAATGGTGTATATGAGAAGAGAAGAGAGAGTATGAGAAGAGAAGTGAAGAAAAAAGAGTTTTCAATGAGAAAAATGGTGTATTTATATGCTTGGGAGGCTAGGGTATGATCTGGGCTTGAAAGGACGACTTTGCCCTTCTTAAAATGGCTGGAAACGAGACTTTTTCATAGCTGGAACACGTAGTGCGTGCGTACATATGTGCGGGTAAGGACCCGTGCAGTTACCCACTCACAGGCTTTTCAATCTGCTCATTACTTGGTGCACGGCTAGTGCACGGGTAAGGGACCCGTGCAATATGCTTCTAGGCACTTTTTCACTGAACTTTGACTCATTTTTTGCTCGAAAGTCCCGATTTCTGCCTCCAGCACTTGAAATCCATTTAATGTCTGAAACCACTACAAAATAAGCCATTAGACACACTAAAACGCCTGAAAACGAGACTAATGATAAGGAAATGAGGGCCAAAATATATGACAATTTTGGCTCGATCAAATACCCCCAAAACCAAACCTTTGCTCGTCCTCGAGCAAACTCTAAACAAAACAAAACAAAACAAAGACACTTGACACAACAATCATGACTCAATCTAAAATTTTCCTAGACTCGAAAACAAACAATTCAAACTGCCGCAAGTCCAACTGGTGATGAGATGCAAGGATTTGTGATAGAGAAAAGTAGACATATGCACTGTGTTCTAAAGCAACTCGAAAGCACTAAAGGGAAACTCGCACAATCATGAATCACACACCTAAGAATGCTCTCGTATAAAGAACCACTCACTCTCACACCTTGAGCGTGATTTGCTTCGACTCTATCCTCTCGTGGAGTCTCTTTTTTCTTTCCGCTTAGAGTCCTAAGTTCACACTCAAACAAGGTATGCAAAGATGGAATTTGTGCATAGAAATCTAATGCATTGCATACATATAATTTGAAAGACTGATAATGTCTGTGAACTAGCCTAGGAAGGATTCACTATGCCATGAACGTGGAAGATCAAGCTTCAGCAAACATTCCCAATCAAGACTCATTATGGATCAAAAAGAACTTTCCCTTTGGTTGTAATGGGGCCATGGGGTTTAATGTGGTGAACCATGAAAATAGGAAAGATTTGGAGTTCAAAAATCACCAATCATGCTTAACATACTCATACACACCCCCATACCAAGCTCTACTAACACAATTATACATAAGCATCTAGGAATTTCATTAAACACACATTTGTGCTACACAATTGTAATCAATTTGTGAGTACTTACATTTCATTACAATGCTCTTTTCTTTTCTCTTTTGCATTGCTATTTTTTTCTTTTTCTTTCTTTTTCTTTTCTTTTTCTTTTTTCTTTTTCTTCTTGTTTTTTGTTTTTTACTTTTTTTCTTTGCACATATACATTTGACAATTTGGCTTTAGGTTCAATTTTAGCACTTTGACAATTTGAGCCATTTCTTGTACAATTTACACAATTGCCTAAATACATGCTATTTCAACATTAGAGCTTACACCTTTCAACCACCTTACACACACACAACCCACATGATTGGCAATTAAAGGGTTGGTTTGTGTTTGGTCTTATGGCTATATGGTTTATGGTGGTTCTAAAAGAAATGATAAGTGTTTGGCCTCAAAATTGGCTATGGAGCACACATAAGGGACCAGGAATGTGTTTAGACTTTTTAAAGTAGTTCAATGCACACATATTGCCTAAGATTATTTCCACAATTAATCTATCAAGGGAATTAATGCATCCGACAAGAAATCCACAATATATGTAATGTATGCTCTATGACATGTGACACGTATGACGAGAAGAGTGTTTAAAGAATAGAAAAATTGTACACTTAATGCGCTTTTTGAATAGGCTTGTGTTTGTGAACTCTCGGGTGGTTTCTACTATTAGAACAAGGTGCAAGAGCACCGAGTCCCCTTAACTTAAGCACACAAAGGATGGGACTAGCTCATGATGTGCAAGTGAGACCCTAGAGTGACAACTAGCTATTACACAAGCTCAACATGCATACACACACTCGCCAAGAGCACACACTCAAAGCATCATATCCAAGTTATTTAAAGCTAAAACATTTGGCCAATGCGACAAATTTAAAAAATTTATACCAAAAAACCACAAAGATAACAAAAATGACTCAAAAGTAAAAAGACGATTCAACAAGGCGTCTACACCCCAAAACCAAAACCCAATATTGTCCTCAATGTTGAAGACAAGAGAGTCCGGCGTAGCGGCGTGCACCTAACTGACTTAAAACTCAACAACCTAGGCACTAATCAAGCGCAATCAATGCCCAACAAAACAAAAGACTCAAAACACGGCTCAATTAAAGATAAGGCAAATATGCAATTTTGACATTTAAGCACAGATCAACATCAAGCATTTCTTCAATCAAAAATGACAAAGTGGGGACATGATGACCCCCAAACCGAGTATCACTATATGCACAAGACCTATATAAAATGTGAGTACTCAAAAACCACCCCCAAACCAAGTGGGGCTATATATGTGCAATATGAACCTGTACACTCACATATGTATCCACAAGAGCCTTCGGCTTACTTCATCAAGAATGAATAAATCAATCAATCAAAAATTCAAGTTTATGATCAATATGTCCACAAAAATATATCATCCAAATATCACTCCACACAACTATCCCAACATTATTCAATAAAAGCAATTATAAACTAAAAGACAAAACATAATGCAAAAATTTAAAAGTGAGTTTAAAAAAATAAAACTGAAATGGGTTGCCTCCTTGCAAGCTTCTCCTATGAACATGAGGCTCTTGCCTTTTTTATGAGCACTCTTGGCCTGCTTGTTCCTCCCGAACGCACATGTTGTTGTTGTTTCCTACCAAGAAATAAAGAAACTTGCTATAACACACTAACTGCAAAAAAAATTGCTTCTTCTAGAAGCCTTAGATTATCTGCCACACAAAAACTATTAGGATTATGCTCAATAGCAAGAGTGTAATAATGTATTTGACAATATTTTCATATTAATAAAGTGATTTATAGTTTAACAATTCTTATAGCATTTATAGTTTAATTATTATAATCGTCAAAAGTAAATAATCATAAGGTCAAAAGACTGTGAGAAATGAAGAATTGTTTGTACATCTAGATATGTATGAGGTAGACACAATTTTTTAGTTAGTCTTGAACAATATTCACAACTTAAGATAAAGGTTGGGTGCCTTTACCTTGTTAAAGTTGTAGATTCTTTTGCTAGCATTTGAGTGGGATCAAATGTGCTATGATGAGTCTAAAATCATCAAAGTGTAGTGTCTTTGGGCAAAAGAATCTAGTGCACTAGGTGCATTGAATATGATCACAGCGAAATACTTTATCCTGAACCATCAATGGATAAAAGTTTTCACTTAAGGAAAATAAGATAGTCTATCTAAATCCTGAGATAAATGATGGACTTATGGTTACAAGTGTTATCATTTGAGCTATCAGTGAGTACGATTATATAGTATAGTATATCCTCGATAGTTTGGTGGTATTAATTTGTTAATCGATAGAGGACTTCATTTATAGATATGGACATCGTGGCTCCATTGATTTAATGTGAGTAGAATATCATCATATGAATATTTTGAGGTATTGGATATTAAATCTTAACGTTAAGTTTTCAATAGTGTCTATTGAAATATGGCTTCTGGACAAGACAAAATATCCATGTTAAAAATATGGTCATATGTGTAAATATGGTAACTAGGAGAGCTATATACGGTCTATGAGCTCTTGGCCATTACTGGCTTTTTTCACGAGGATACACTATCCCCAATAAGGTTGTTTAGGGTACGAATGAGTAACGTTGACGTATTCTATCTTTATTTAAGAGTTCAATTTTAGCTCTTTAGTGGAATGAGCTAAAATTAATAGATCAAACCTAAGTGAATCATTTGTTGATTGTGATTAGGTTATGTCTATTGAAGCTTAAATTTAGATAGCCTGCCAAGATCCTCAATCTGCACGAACTTGAATGGATTACTTGATATATTCTACCGGACCAATTGTAGGGTCCATCTAGAATTGTTTTTGGATTTCGGAATCCAAAAGTTTTGGAGAGGTGCAGTCATGTGTGATCAAGACATATGGTAACTCTTCAAATGCCTGTGATGAGCGGCCAAGGATGTAGGAATCCTTGGGCGGCCCTAATGAGGTGCGTTAAGCCTTCCATTAATACATTAAGAATATAATTTGCACATTTTAAATAAATGGGCTGTTAAATTATATTAATGTATTAATTTAAGGCATGTGGACTTTTTTGTAGTAAGAATGGGTCTAGTTCACATGTGGATTTTTTTATTAAAGTCCAATGGATTTAATAAAATGTAAAAATAATATATTGCACATGTTTTATACTTGGGCGGCAAAGCTTAGAATATTAGCTTAATATATTGTTTTTGTTTTATTATTTCATTAAATGGAAAGTAATTAATTAATTAATTATTTGATTAAAAGTCAAAATCTTTTTCTAACTAGGAGTAGGAATCTTAATGGCATACTATTGTTAATAGTACGGTAAGCATCAAATACATTAATTGATAAGTAGATAAATAAAAAGGTTTTATTTATCTAGTCAAATTAGGAAGTATTTGATATCTATCAAAACTCTAATTGATAATTAGTCAATTAGGAAGTTATTGATAAAAGTAACAATTTTTAATAGATATTCAATAATTTATTATTGGATAATACACTCATGAGTTGGAATAGAGTTAAACTACTAACTTGATAAGAGAAACATAAATCCTCTATATAGTAGAAGAATTTGGCCACCATAAAGACTCTATATCAATAGAATTCGGCCACCATATATATATATATATATATATATACATAGGGAATTTGGCCAAGGCTTAAGTTTTACAAGAAGAAGTTTTTTTTTAATCATTCTTTTGCTTTATGAAAAAAACAGCTCAAAGCGTGTGTCTAACAACCTAGAGGGAGGTGAATGGGTTGTTAATCGATTATTACTAATTTTTTCGATTAGTCAATATTAAACATATAACCCAATCAAAACAAACATACAAAATCAAGTAAAGTACAGAAATATAAAGAACACTTGATTTTGACGTGGAAACCCTTCAACAAGGGAAAAACCACGGGCTATCCTTCTAGTCACAGACGATCATAGAAATCCACTATATGAGTAAAAAGTTACACCCTCAAGTGATACTCGGACTCTCACTCTCGACAACCTCAGGCTATGGACACTACCACTCACCACTCTTGGTTCAATCCCTAGTGATATCCCCTGATACACTACTCTTGGCGTGAGCACCTCCTACTCTACCCCACGGGCCTTTTACAGTGGCTCTTGACCAATGCTTGCCAACCACACTTTGGTTGCAAGACTTCAATGCTTGGGCAACTTCACCCCGAAGCCACAAGACTTTTACTCATTGAAGTGTATAAGGTCTTAGTGAACAATCAATGAATGCTCAACACAAAATATGTTAGACCAAACATACAATGCTTAACTAGATATAGATAATGCAATACAACATCCTAGTTATCAAATAATGCCTACATGTACACACATGAGGTCTCAATTAGTTGTAGAGAAATTCTAACAACCTAATTGTCAATTAAATTCACATAAACATTCATAAACTTGACTAGATGCACAAAGTCAACCTAATCATCAATTAAGCATACATAAACATTTATGGATTATCTATTTAGGCATATATGACCTAATAATGCAAGCTATCACAAACAAACACAATCAAATATTCATGAACATTAACTAGTTGATTAGAACACAATTCTCAACCTAGTTATCAATAAATCACACATGAATATTTATGACCTAGCTTTTAGGCAAAAATGACCTAATCAATTTAGCTATCAAAATACAAACCCAATCATGTTATCAAGACTCATAAATATGCAATAAAGTAGAGTCTAGGTATTTAATCATGCAATAAATACCTAATCTAGAGTAAGAAGAACAATAAATGATATTCAAAGAAGTTCTTGCTTACCTAGTCATGAAACAATGAAGACCCATGCTCATATGATATTGAATGATGCAAGATGGAGATGGGTTTTGGGTTTGGAGAGTCAACAATGCTTTCTTGAAGCTTTCTCTCTCTAAGAGCTCTAACCTCTCTCTAAAAATGATTTTCTAAGCTCTTAGTCGGCCAAGAAGAGAAGAGGAAGAATATATAAGAAGCCCTAGTCAAAACTATATCATTTTGAACTTGGGAAACTGAATCCTGTCCAAACCGCTTTGCGTACCGCGGTTCAGGTATATGTCTTGACCGCGGTACATACAGCAGTGCACCGTCTGAACAACACCGCGGTTGGGACCGCTGTACGTGCAAGTGCACAGGTCGCGGTCCACGCCGCGCATGACGTACTAGAGAATACCGCTCCATGCGCTGCGGTGAAATCAGAGCCTACCAAGCGGTCTAGGCCGCGCTAAAGGGAAAAATCCCTTTTTTTAACACTCAAGAAAAATGCCTATCTTACATGAATGTTGTGCAAGTGTGAAGTGAGTGAGATTCACACAATTAAGCACAATTAACATGCCAAACATGTTATCAAATGAGATACAATGCAATATATGATATCTAATGCAAGCTAGTGAGTGTGTTTGAAAAAGATGCGCACACATATAAACAATAAGGAACACAAATGCAAGATAAACAAAACATGCATGAAGTGTGTGTGTGCACCTAAACTCTTCAAGAGACAAAGTCAACTGAGTATACCTTTCGCTCTTGAAGTCATGGAGATGCTTGGAAGCTTGCCAATACGGACCTGAGCTACCCATTACACAATCATCCCCAATGTGGTGTGGTTTGTCATGAAATAAGCCAATCATAAAATCAAGGTCCTTACAATCTCCCCCTTTGGCTATTTCATGACAAAACAACCACTCACAAACAATCCTTATAAAATAAAATAAAGCTATTGTCCATAATCATTTCTACATTACAAAAGAGATACCTAGAATCTAAATCTTCAATATCTTCAATCTCTTTGTAGAATTATCATTGTACCTACACACAATAGCAAGAAGCACTTTCCAAGAACAAGTGCATGTGAGGTGAACGAATAAAAACAAGCATTGCACTTAAACACAAATAATGCAATACAAAGAATGCATGTGCAATGCTCCCCCTAAAAGGTTACTCTCTCTCATGAGGCTTTTCCCCCCAAAGCATAAACAATGCTCCCCTTATATCTCTCACTCCCCCTATATCTCTCAAGACTTCTCCCCATTTTTGTCATGAGATAGGCAAAGGAGCTCCCCTTATCGGCTTGCTTTAGCAAAGAGAGCTATTCGCACAACAACATTGCATAATCATATACACAAACTTTATGCAACCTAAAAAATTGAGAGAGATTCAAGGAGTTTTATTTAACAAAAAAAATGTGTGAAATTTGTTGCTCTGCATGCAAGACATATAGCATTCAAGTTCAAGCAATGGTATTTGGGAAAGCAAACATCAAAAGGTTTTCCATAAGAATTTAAACCAATTTGTACCCTTTTGTCATAAGCAAACAAGATATAGTTTTTCAAAAAGAATTTCAATGAAAAGAGCAACTATATCAAACTTTATAAGCGAAACAAGACATGAGCGACTTTTGCACCCTTTTTGATTTTTCTAGGTAAGATACCCGTATGATAGTAGCATTGTTCAACTAATAAAGAGAGAGAGAAGACTAAATTTGGATGAGACATCCTTATTTATTGCATGGATACTAGATCCTTATTGAGTTTAGTCTTCTCGTTTGCTTTCACACATATTTTGTACTAAAGCAATCAAAAAACATTTCATGCATATCATTTTAAGCATGTCATTAAAAGTTCTCATGTCACGGAGATAAATTATGGGTCATTCAAATGTACTTTCCCAATCAAATCTCCTATTCCAAAAATGCATGTTTGAACATAAATATGACATGGATTGTAAGTAAAGCAATGTTGCACACTTATTAAGAAAATAACATATAAGCTTATATGTGCAACCAATCATCTCAAGCAATTATAAAAGAGTATAAAATTAATCAACTTTTTGCATATAGCAAATCATACAAGTTCGCTCTCTTTGCTTGGGCTCCCCATACGGAGTCAAATCCAACCAAGTCAATGGGAGACATGAGCCCCTATAGACTTACCAAGTCCGATGGACCTAGTTGCATCTACGGATGTCACATGGGCACTAAGGCAAGCGGGTTCATTCTTTCTAACCCACCTAGGTTCCACTTTAACATTTTTAGTGGTCATAGACATGTTTCTAGGTTCCCTAGGTTTATGCAAACTTGCCCTATTTTTCAACCGTTTTTCATTTATGCTCTCTAATCTACACCTCTTAATGTAATTCAAGCAATTTGGTCTTAAGTGACCAATCATACCACAATAATGACAAGTAGGTACAAAGTAAGGATTCATACCATAACATTGTGATCTCATCGAGGCATCGCCATGTTGATGAGGTTATCTTTGATGGTGCATCGGTTTGCTTCTCCTTGGAGCTTGAGCCGATTGGTTGCACCTTTGTGGTCTAGCTTGTTGAGGTGGTTGAGCCGGTTGATCATGCCTCTTGTGATCACCTCCTTTCTCCGTAATTGGCTTGTTGGAGGAGGTGATAGACTTCTCAAGGACTTATCCTTTCTTCTTGAATTGCCTAGGCTTTGGTTGGGTTGCCAAGGCTTGTGAGGACTTCCCTTGAGTTGAAGGTTGCTTGGATGTGGCCTTGCTTTTGCCTTGAGCTTGAGGTTGTTTAATCTTGGCCTTCTTTAGTTCTTCAAGACACCTCATCTCTCTTTCCTTGACAATCTTCAAGGAATTATCTTTGATTGCAAGTTCTTCTTTCATGGCCTTCATCCGTTGGTGGCAATCTTCAATCTCCTTCTCATACTTGGACACATCAAACGTGTCCGTCTTCAAAGAGTTATCGATGGAATTCTTCATTGGATGTTGAGATGGATGAGGCAACTTAGGAATATATTCCTTCATAAAAGTTGTCTTGTCCGAGGGTGGCATGGACTCATCATCTACAAGGCTAAGCCCTCTCTTGTCATTTGGCTTCTTTCCAATACTCAACATTTGATCAAGCTTTTCCGAACTTGAAGTCAACTTAGCAAGTGTATTTTTTGTCTCTTCAAGTTCCTTCTCCAACACCACTTCATTCACTTTAAAAAGTGACACTTCCTCATCTAGATGAGTCACTTTAGTTCTTAGTTGGGGGTTATCCTTTTCCAATCTAAGGATATCATTTTCTCTCTCCTTCAAGGACTTTTGAAGAAAGTCAATGAACTTTTGGTTATGCACCATGTTGTCATAAGAGTTCCCGGAGCATGATCCATCATTATCAAGGCTTCTCCCACTTATGCTTGTGAGAGTCATATCATCAAGGCTTGCAAAACTCAAGCATGCTCCTCTTCGGTTTCCAAGTTCAAGGCCACCTATCTTGAAATCTTCAAGTGATAAACATTTGGTGATGGCTTGAGTTTCTTCATGGTAGGAACCCGGAAATGCGAAGTAGTTGATCTCACTAGCAACCAAGCTTGTAGAGCACTCTTCAACTACTTCAACTTCGCTATCACTCCAAGTAGCGATCATAGTTTTTCCTCCCTTCTTGTACTTCAAGTTACCACATATGGAGGCAAGGTGGCCAACTACACCACACTCAAGGCAACGGTCATCTTTCCTTGACTTTTTCTTTTCCTCCTTCACCTTAGAGGTCATGCCCTTCTCTTGAGATTTTGTAAATCTCTTAAATCTCTCAACCATGAGAGTCATCTCCTCATCGGAGTCATATATCTCCCTCTAAACTATAGAGGTCAAATCACCCTCTATCATCTCAATGCCACTCATAGTGTTTAGGGAATGAGATGAATGCAAATGAATGCAACCAACAAAATGCACACAAATGCAAGACACACATAATCAAGAGCAAGGATCACGTAAGTATATATAGGAACCCGCTCTGATACCAATTGAAAAAAACAGCTCAAAGCGTGTGTTTAACAACCTAGAGGGGGGGGGGGTGAATGGGTTGTTAATCGATTATTACCAACTTTTTCGATTAGTCAATATAAAACATATAACCCAATCAAAACAAACATACGAAATCAAGTAAAAGTGCGGAAATATAAAGAACACTTAATTTTAATGTGGAAACCCTTCAACAAGGGAAAAACCACGGGCTATCCTTCTAGCCACAGACGATCACAGAAATCCACTATATGAGTAAAAAATTACACCCTCAAGTGATACTCGGACTCTCACTCTCGACAACCTCAGGCTATGGACACTACCACTCACCACTCTTGGTTCAATCCCTAGTGATATCCCCTGATACACTACTCTTGGCGTGAGCACCTCTTACTCTACCCCATGGGCCTTTTACAGTGGCTCTTGACCAATGCTTGCCAACCACACCTTGGTTGCAAGACTTCAATGCTTGTGCAACTTCAACTCGAAGCCACAAGACTTTGACTCAATGAAGAGTATAAGGTCTAAGTGAACAATTAATGAATGCTCAACACAAAATATGTTAGACCAAACATACAATGCTTAACTAGATGTAGATAATGCAATACAACATCCTAGTTATCAAATAATGCCTACATGTACACACATGAGGTCTCAATTAGTTGTAGAGAAATTCTAACAACCTAATTGTCAATTAAATTCACATAAACATTCATAAACTTGACTAGATGCACAAAGTCAACCTAATCATCAATTAAGCATACATAAACATTTATGGATTATCTATTTAGGCATATATGACCTAATAATGCAAGCTATCACAAACAAACACAATCAAATATTCATGAACATTAACTAGTTGATTAGAACACAATTCTCAACCTAGTTATCAATAAATCACACATGAATATTTATGACCTAGCTTTTAGGCAAAAATGACCTAATCAATTTAGCTATCAAAATACAAACCCAATCATGTTATCAAGACTCATAAATATGCAATAAAGTAGAGTCTAGGTATTTAATCATGCAATAAATACCTAATCTAGAGTAAGAAGAACAATAAATGATATTTAAAGAAGTTCTTGCTTACCTAGTCATGAAACAATGAAGACCCATGCTCATATGATGTTGAATGATGCAAGATGGAGATGGGTTTTGGGTTTGGAGAGTCAACAATGCTTTCTTGAAGCTTTCTCTCTCTAGGAGCTCTAACCTCTCTCTAAAAATGATTTTCTAAGCTCTTAGTCGGCCAAGAAGAGAAGAGGAAGAATATATAAGAAGCCCTAGTCAAAACTACATCATTTTGAACTTGGGAAACTAAATCCTGTCCAAACCGCTCTGCGTACCGCGGTTCAGGTATATGTCTTGACCCGGTACATACATCAGTGCACCGTCTGGACAACACCGCGGTTGGGACCGCTGTGCATGCAAGTGCACAGGTCACGGTCCACGCCGCGCATGACGCACTGAAGTATACCGCTCCATGCGCGGCGGTGAAAGCAGAGCCTACCAAGCAGTCTAGGCCGCGCTAAAGGGAAAAATCCTTTTTTTAACACTCAAGAAAAATGCCTATCTTACATGAATGTTGTGCAAGTGTGAAGTGAGTGAGATGCACACAATAAAGTACAATTAACATGCCAAACATGTTATCAAATGAGATACAATGCAAGATATGATATCTAATGCAACCTAGTGAGTGTGTTTGAAAAGGATGCGCACACATATAAACAATAAGGAATACAAATGCAAGATAAACAAAACATGCATGAAGTGTGTGTGTGTGCACCTAAACTCTTCAAGAGACAAAGTCAAGTGAGTATACCTTTCGCTCTTGAAGTCATGGAGATGCTTGGAAGCTTGCCAATACGGACCTGAGCTACCCATTATACAATCATCCCCAATATGGTGTGGTTTGTCATGAAATAAGCCACTCATAAAATCGAGGTCCTTACACTTTATATATAAAAAAAAATACTCTCCAACTCAGAGAATTCTGCCAAGAGAGAAAAAGAAAAGAAGCGTTTTGTTTTCGATAGTGTACTAGTTAGCTTTTATATCAAAAAGTTTTGTTCACAGCATCGAATTAAGGTTCACGCGAGTTTTCAATTAATTGATTGAGAATTCACAAGTGACCAAGCGTACTTTGTTTTTCTCTAGGAGGATTATTGTGACTAACTAAAGAAAAATGTTTGTTTTTCCATCCTCAGGTATACAATTCAAAGAAAGAGAGTCCACACTCCTAGGTGATTCACATTTTTGATTGGATTGGAAGATCTTGCGGATTCAATTCAGCGCAATATCAATCGTCACGTGAAAAAAGGCATGATACTTTTAATTACATGTTAATTAATCAAGGGTTAAGGTTCTTTCTTTTAAAAGGATTTTTTTTTAAATATATCATCCTAACTTTTCGCTTCCGCCGCATGTTTTTTCCTTCAAAAACACATATTAAAAAATTCAGGCAACCTAGATTTTCTCAATACATGTGGTTGCTAAACCAAAACTTGCAACACCACTTCTTATTAAAAAGAAACAAACTAAACAAGCTAAACAAATCCCACAATATATTTTACCCCCAAACCTAGTTCTTTCTCAACTCTCAATTATCAAGCGCAATTTCACACATAAAGGATAAGACAAATATTAGCTTGAAAAATGGAAAAATAGATTGTGCAATTGTATCATGCATCAAAAATATTCAACTGGATGCACAATTTGAGGGGCTAGTGTCCATAAAGGGTGGTTTGACTAAGTTTGGGAATTCCTTCTTCTTAGCAACCCAAATAAACTTAGGTGGTCCTTTTATCTTTTCTTTCCTCATATTTCTCACTAAGTGTATTTGGTCTTTCCTTGCCCAAACCTTCTTAACTTTAGGAGTATTTTTCCTACTCTTAACACCTCTCTTTTCCTATTTCTATGCACTGTATAATATTCATATTTAAAATGCTCTTTCTTGAACAAAAATAACACACGAGGGAAGAGTTAGAAATTCTCCCTTTCAATTGGTGACTTTGTGGCTTTGAGTGAACAATCGTTGATATTGTCTTGACATCATGTTCCACTATTCCAAACTTCATAATGTAGTCACCTTCTCTAGCCTCAGCTATTTTTAGAGCTTCTTCTTTCTTTTTCAGTGCATCTTTGACTTCATCCAGGGCGGTGACCTTCAACTCAATTTCCATTTGCATTTCCTTTAACTAGTGAGTTGCCTTGTCTTCAAACTCCTTTGATGCCCTTGCAAAATTCAAGAATTCCTCCAATCTTGTACTCTTTGCGACTTCTAGTCTCTCAATTTGTTCCTCCAAATCCTTGTTTTTGTCAGAGACTTCACCATTCTTCTTATTAAGAGTACTATTATCCATTCTGAGCGATTTCACCTCAAGTACGAGCTTTTTGTTTAGCTCTTGCAGCTTCTCTACCTTTGACACTTCTAAGGCCTCTTTTCCTTCCAGCTTCTTCTTCAAAAGTTGCACTTTCTTTCAAAATCCTCCCTCATATCCTCTTTTTCTCGGGAGACTTCTTCTACCTTTACTTGAAATGCATCCTTTTCCTTCTTCAACAACTCCATTAATGCAATTAACTCTTTTCCGGCATCCATCATCTCCTTGCACATCTCTTCCATCATTGTGTTTTTATCTTCCCCAAGGGTCCTTTGTGGTTCGTCCATTGATAGGTATGAGATGGTCTTGTAGTCTTGGCTTGATGCCATCTTGGAGGTGTTGAAATTTCCTTCAAAATTGGACTCTATTTGCTATTCTGGCCAGCTAGGTAGCACGTATGTGTTGAAATTTTGTTCGACTGCCTTATGAGATGCTATAATTTCCTTATTGATACGACGACCATCCCGCATGAGCTCTCTCATCTCATCTTTGAATGATCTGCTAATAAGTCGGTAGCTTGGCCTCGAGTCTAGCATTGAGAAATCCATAAAGTCCTAAACCTGAAAAACCAAAAACAAAAATACCAAAAGAAGTAAAAAGAAACAAAGAGACTAAAAATACTAACCAAGACACTAATACTATTAAAACTAATCTAAACACTACTACGCTCACCGATCCCTGGCAGTAGCTCCATTTTGACAAGAATATTTTTGTCGTTAGAAAATGCCCGTCAAAAGTAATTTATAAAAACCTCAAATGCCTCAAAATGTTTACAAAACAAGTATAATGGCAAGTAAGGGGATCGTCCACAGGGATTAGGGGTAGCGATGATTAGATTATGATTAATAATACTAAAATGCATAAAAGTAAAATGTCATGGTTTGTTTGGAAAGGTTAAAACTAAAATGCAATTAAGTTAAGCTAGACTAAATGCAATTAGGTTAGAATGATATTAGTGAGAACTAAGGAATTGATGGATCCAACAAGTGAATAGTGGGAAAATCATGAACTTCTCATGAGTGTGCTTTAATCTTGTGTAACCAACCTAGGATGTATAGGATTGGTTGTATACAACTTATAAATATCCAATCTATCATATATAGTATTGGCCACCCACAAATGGTTGTGCAATGAATGAATATCTATCAAATAGGGGACTAATCTCTTTGTTAAATTCACCAACCTAGGATGTATAGTGTTGATGCTTAATCACTCACAAGCAACTAATCCTAGGATGTATAGTTTTGGTTACTTATTAAAGATTAGATATAGATGAGATTAATGAGTCCGGATTTTACTTGAGTCATGTACTCTTGTTAAATCCTTCTATTCAAATGAGCTTAGAGAGCCAAGCATCATGTATACTCAATTCTCTACTCACATAATTTCTAAAACAACTTGCAATCAGAGTCATAAACAATCCAAAACAAATCATTCTTGAAAGCAATTAAAAACAATGAATAGAACATATTAGATAGATTGATAGAAAATATAAAGTTCATTACAAAGCCCAAAATCCACAAGTGTTTCACATCAATCCCTTAGTGAGATATTTAACTACTCATGACAAATACAAGAAAAAAACAAAGAGAAGAGAGACAGAGAAGACTCATGTAGACGTTCTCCTTCTTTTAAGCTTGAATCCTATCTCCAACTGTCCTTGAGTAGATGATGAGGATGATGGTTAGGTTTTGTGAGGTTAGTGTTCTTGGGAGAGAAAAATGGTGTATATGAGAAGAGAAGAGAGAGTATGAGAAGAGAAGTGAAGAAAAAGAGTTTTCAATGAGAAAAATGGTGTATTTATATGCTTGGGAGGCTAAGGTTCGATCTAGGCTTGAAAGGACGACTTTGCCCTTGTTAAAATGGCTGGAAACGAGACTTTTTCATAGCTGGAACACGTAGTGCATTGGTACATGTGTGCGGGTAAGGACCCGCACAGTTACCCACGCACATGCTATTCAATCTGCTCTTCACCTGGTGCACGGGTAAGGGACCCGTGCACTATGCTTCTAGGCACTTTTTTACCGAACTTTGACTATGTTTTCACCTGAAAGTCCCGGTTTCTACCTCCAACACCTGAAATCCATTTAATGCCTGAAACCACTACAAAATGAGCCATTAGACACACGAAAAATGGTCTAAAACGAGACTAAGGATAAGGAAATGAAGGCCAAAATATATGATAATTTTGACTTGATCAAGCCTCTTCTGTTTTGACACGTGGAAGGTTCGTTAATGACAATGTGCAGAGAGAAGATTTCACTCCAGGTAACGGTTATTAGCCAAAACGATGAGTAAAATTCTTCAAGTGTTACAGATCTTGACTCCAACCCCAACTAGGTACCAGTGTTCAAGTCATGGGGGACTTCTGTTGACAGCCATTTTTGGCGAGGGTCTAAAGAAGAATTTTCCTTCTTTATCAAGGTTGGTAGAAGAGGAACGCTACATGAAGGAGGATATCATCAGGTTGACTGCTGATTGGGCCGAAATCGGGGCCATCACGGTTCCCTAGTACCGGAAAGCATCGGTGCCCTGATCAGATAATCTCGATACTCTAAAGTATGCCATTACCATGGTACGTAAGAGTCCTGGTACTGCAACACCTATTACCTGGTGCCTAGGTACCGCGATACCTGTAACCTAGTACCCACGCATAGTGCTACCTGTCCTGGATTGATCCAATAAATGCATCTTGTCACCGAGCATAAAGAACGATAGCAAGGGAGCTCCAGTGCGCTAAAAAGGAAACCGCTCCAACAGAAATGGACTGGTGTACCAGAGATCCTAGAACAGTGCCTCAACCTAAGAAAAGAAGCTAACATTCATCCCCAACAAGGCAGAAAAGAAATTTGACCTCTTCCCTAAATAAAAACGCCATAAATGAGACAAGTTGGTCAACCCAATCAAAGTTTAAATACAACGAAAACAACAAATTCAAGGGAACCATTCCCATGCTGATTTGTAGCCTCAATCAATGCCAATCAATGCCAAAATAAGGTTTCTGATGATAACATATCAATTGAGGAGATTTTTCAGGGATTGACTTGATAAATTGGAAACCATAAATACAATGACAAAGGACAAAGACAGGGAGAGAAGATCTGAAATCCAGTAAAAGAGAAAAACACCAAGGAGAGAGCTAGCCATAGCTAACAAAGAGATTTTTTGAAATTGAGAGAGTTTTTCCACTTATCGACTAGTGGTATCGACCCCGATGCGATCTCCCAGGTTGCAGCACAAGGGTGTTAATCGAAATTCTACCCCCTCAACGAATTTTCGGTTAACAAAATGAAAAACCTAGATTCAACTATCACAAACCAACCCAATAAATCAATATAATGATTTAGGTAGATGATATAAGAACCTAGAATGCTAGCTATGACAAATAAACACAATCAAAGAGAAACCCACGAAATTCCTCAATAAATGTTCATCATATATTCAACAAAATTACCCATCAATGGTATTTAACATATATTCAACATGTATTCAACAATATACATATATATATATCATAAAAGATAAATACAAAGCATTTAATCATGAAATAAATGCTAATCCTAGGTCAAGAACATCAACAAATGACATGAAGATGAATATGAGATTACCTAGTCAATAAACTTGATGACCCAAGTCATGAAGATGTTGAATGATAAAGATGATGCATGGATTTGAGTTTATAAGAGTCAATAAGCTTGATGCTTTCTCTCTCAAGAACAAAGAAATGTTTCTCTCTTTGTGGCTGGGTTAATGAAGAAGAAGAGAAGACGATGAACTTATAGTGGGAAAAACAAATAGATGTGAAAAGACCAAATTGCCCAGAAAATGGGCAATTTGGCGGTCAGGGGTTGCCGAATTCATAACCGCCGAATCTACTGGAGGAAATCGATGGTTTATTCGGCGATCCCAAACAACTGAATTCATAACCGTCGAAACACCTAGAAGTGACAACTTTCCATGCGGTCACACATCATGCTAAAACTCAAGCTCACCATCGTGCGAGCATGGATATTTCAGATCAAGGAACTGGAAACGATAAACATAAACAAACAACACAATTAAGACTAACATGTAAATGCAAGAACAATGAACATACATGAAGTGTGATATAAAACATAAATGCACACATTCAAAGAAACACAAACACAAGAGATATGGAAATGCATATGAAAGTGTGTGTGTGTGTGTGTGTGTGTGTGTGTGTGTGTGTGTGTGTGTGTGTGTGTGTGTATGCAACTAATCTCTTTAAGAAGTCAAGTACAAGTGATTACCTACTTGAAGCACTTTGGGAAGTTCGAAAGCTTGCCATTGACAATCACCTAAGTTACCCATTACATAACAATCCCAATGTAGTTTTGACAACGAAATAAGCCGACCAAAAGCTGAGGAACTTACACAAACTATACAAGAGGCCGAAATATCTACTCCCATAAATCAGAAGAAAACTCATCACACATGCTTTGTAAATTGTGCATGCTGCGATTTGAATCCCTCTTCACTAATATTGAAACAAAAACGGACCTATGTGATGGCTAGGGTGGGCCTTAAAAAATTAAAATAGTAAACAAAAATAAATATTTCCTATTCAAAGTTTTTTTTTTAAATCTTTTATTTTTCTTCTTTTTATTGGTTCAATCTCTATATCAACATAAACAATTAGTCTTCGAATTAGATATGTTTTGTTGAATATTATGGCGTTAAATATATATATATATATATATATGAAATTTTAGGGTTATTATTAAATATAGTTAATGAATTTTTAGGAGTAATCCAATTTTAAATTTACGAAGTAACTGTATTGTTCATTGAACTTCGTTAAATTTCTCAAAACATTGTATTAGTATATTTCAAATGAATCAAACTAATATAAACTGTAATAATATTGGATATTTAAATTGTTACTTATTTTTTTCGAAATGAAACTTATCAAAATATCATTTAGTATTAAGATGGAAAATGAATTTTTAACAAACTCTATTATCTACATTGAAAGAGAGATTCATTGATCTAGATTTCATAATTTATAAGTTTTATTTTTGAAAAATTGCATGATACAATTTAAATAGCATTCGTATTTTGATTTCATGTTTCTTTTATAATTTGTTTTGACCTTTAACAAGTAAAATAAAATTTGGTAACATATTTATTTAGATTATACATTTTACGAGGATGTCTCACTATGTTGTCCTAACTAAAACTACAAAAAATGGTCTTTTCCAACGGAATACAGTCAGAAAAGTTGATTTCTTGTCGAAAATATGCTTTTTCGACGGGAAAAAGCTGTAAGAGATCATCACAAATAATCATTTACCGACGAGCCGCGACAAATACTACCATTTCCGATAGTCATGGCCGTTGGAAAAAAATAAAAATGTCGTCAGTAATAGTAATCAAAGGTGGTCAAATCCACTAGTATTTCCGACAGCTTACTATTATTTCCGACGATGATGTCTATTAGAAAAGGTTGAATGATACAAAAAAAAAGAAGAAAATGATAGAACATCGAAATGATAGGCACCACATCACCCTGGCTCATTGGAACTACATTAAGCTCCATGAATTTTCTATGGTTTGAACCCATGACCTGGATGATAGTAAATGTTACTCTTACCAATTTGCTATAACTTTATATCTGATATGTTTTGCATACTATTTATTTATAATATAATGATATGTTTGCATACTATCTAATTAAATATACTTTTATATACTTTTTAAATATAACTATTCATATTGTTTTTTAAAATAATATTTTATTAAAATATTTTTTCTTATTAGATAGAAAATTACAGTTTACTACTACTTTATCTTTAAATAGGAATTATATATTATATCCTTGGATGAAGCTAAATCAACTTAAATTTATGATTTCAACTTTTGACTTTTACATCGCAACCACTCATGTGGTCTTAATCCAATGTTTGAGATTTGAATGAATTTACAAATCTTGGATTAAAAGTACATGGATTGTTGAGATGTTGAAGTCAAAATTTTAAGTAACAAATTTAAGTTGGTTTAACCTAACCCTATATCCTTATTGATTTATTTTTTATAATCGACATTTTACTAAATAATTAATAAATTTTATTAATTAATAATTTAAACTTATTTCAGTAAAATTTGTAATTACTTTGTAGGGAAAAGATCATTTGGCTCCCTAACCTTGACCCTATTAGAAAGATGAGGACATAATTTGCTCATATTGGCCAATCTTTGGTGGGGTTTATGCCCTAAAGCTTGTAATTTATAAATGTGAATGAAACATTAATAAAAGAAGTAGTTTGTTCGTTCTATAAATTTGTCTCATACATTTATATCATGTGTATTTAACATCCAAGATTGCCGAATGTAATCTCTAACTTAGTATATGAGTGTTATATACAAAGGAATTCAGTTTGAGATAAGCAATCTAAAGAGTCTGTAAATAGCAAATAGAGTTAGGTACTTTATTTGTGGTTAATCTACAACTGTGGTCAATTCTGTAATGTACGGTGGTCTTATCCTAGACTATTCATATGGTGATATGAGAATGGAGGCACCTTATATGATGTGATCATATAGGACTGGGCCACGATCTATATAAATCTCTCACTAAGATTCGTTACCTGATGAGATTCATATATATCGACTAATGATAGCTATATATGGGTGATCTTAATCCTGAGTGTCTTATCGACTCCTTCAAGTTAGATCATGGTTTTTGATATACCATGGGTGAGATCAGAATTGCATTCCCGGTCAATTACTTCGTATGTTGTAATCACTGTTTGGCTTGTGGCTGGGAAGGTCTGTACACAATAATGAAATCTACTCTTTCTTACGAGAAGTTGAGAAGTAGTTCTCTTAATGGTTGATTCGGGGCTTGAACAATTAAGAGCACTCTCCTTCTCCGTAAAGGAATGAAGGATATTATTGCTCATTAGAAAATAAATGGTACTTAATGGAAAAGATGTAATTAGAGGAGTATAATGGACTTTATGACCTAGCTCTAATTATGAACTACTTGTGGAGGATCATACCGTATACAATAGCTATATCGATGGACAAGTGTAATATCGGTTTGTGTAATACATCTACAGTTGCGAGAGTGCAGCCTCGGGTTTTTAGTGGAATAACTCCAAGGTTAATAATCATGAAATATTAATTAAAGAGTTTAACTAATTATTTCTAAGCATTATTGGAGCTCAAAAATGTGGGTCCATTAGGTCCCCTTGCTAGCCCGTTTGATTAAAGGTAACAAGGGTCACGGTTAATTATTTGGATTGTCCAATTAAGTGTGTTACGAAAGTGACATGTATTTATTCAGGGATGAATTGAATAATGAGATTATTTAATTAATATATTAGTAATTAAATTAATTAAATAATTAGATTATTTAATTAATGAATTAATATTTAATAATTAATAATTAATTGTTAAATGGAGGTTGCAGGTTCAAATCATGACTAAGACAAAGATAAAATAATTAGATTATTTTATTCTTTACTAAGTCTAGTGTTTAAGTTCAAGTCAACTAGGGCTATGTGGGAGTTAGAATCTTACTCTACAAAGGATACTTAAATACTTATTTTTTTAAATATATATAGATATATTTGGAAAATGATATGTATCTAGTTTTTTAAATATATATATAGATATATTTATATGACTAGGAGATTACAATCAAAAAGTGATTTTTCATTGAACCAAGAACAAATAAGACGTGTGAAATAAAAAACAAGAAACAAGAAAGGTGGTGCGGCAACAAGAAAAAGAAGAAAAAAGGTTTCTATTTTTGTTCATTCTTATTCAAGTGTAGCCAAATTCCATATACACAAAAGCAAGAGTTGTTTTGTGTTGTTTCCACAACCTCCATACAACCTCCTGAAGCCCGTGACGCACCCACACGTAGTTGCCGGAACCCGAGAGATAGCGGGGAAGATCCGATGGTACAAATCGAAAAGCGATATGAACAAGAGAAAGGACGAAGGAGTTAGCCTGTAGATATGATTTCAAATCCTACCTTTTATTTATTCTTATATATCATACACAATTCATAAAGTCGCTTTAATTATTTTTTAAAAGTTTTAAAATTTCCTTACGTTGTGCAACTCTAGGGCTTACAGTTTTCCCACCTGAAATGGAACTAATGTATAAAAGACCCCTTATGTTTCCTTTTCTATCCATTTTTGATATGACTGTCAGTCCTCATGGTCAATTGAGCGTTTATCCTTCAATTTGCTCCAAAAATTGACCATTTAACCCTATAAGATATTCATTAAATAAAAAATATATTAAAAAAACAGAAAACAAAATAAATTTAAAAAACACAATTGAAAAAAAAGGATAGATCTCCACTGTATATCTCAAAGATGGACGGTGGAAATATCTGTTTTTTTATTTAAATTTTGAAACAGAAATTAAAAATGACAAAAAATTATAAAATAAAATAAAATCGGGTGGATCTCTACCAGATCCGTTTATTCTTAAGAATTTAAAAAAAAAATTAATGTAAATCTGGTCCATAACAAACAATCAACACTAACCCAAATCAAATAAATACCAAAATTAAATATTAAAATTTTCTTCTTGTTTATCGTTAAAAACATCAATTAAATAAAAATCTGAAACCAAATCTCTATCTTCTTTCTCAAGAGAAAACAAACAAAGAAAAAAAATGAAATCATAAATTTTTTCCCAAAATAGGAAACCCATATTTGTTTTTTGAAAATAGGAAACCCAGATCTCCATCATTAATTAGATAAAAAAGTCAAAGAAACAAATAAAGAAATTTTCTTTCTTCGAAGATCTAGGTTCGATTTTGTTTGTGTTTTATTCGAACCCTACAAGAAAAAAAAAAACAATTCTTCAGTGCTCAAAAAATAGATATGTTTTTCCTTTTGATTCGAACCCAGTTCTGATACGAACAAGATTTTGGTTCGTTTTTGTTTCAACCAGAACTTGCTTTCACCCAAGAGATAGAGAGAGAAGAAGACGAGAGGGAAGATAGAGAGGAACATTCTCGCCGGCGGCCAAGAGATGGATTTGGCGGAGAGAAAACATAGAGGATGATGAGAGAGAGAGTTATTTAAGGATATAGAGAGACATTTGGGAGGGGGAGAAGAGTTTTTTGTTTTTAATTTTTTTTAATTATCTGCTTTTACAATATTGCCCATTTGATTTAAACGGCCAACGTGATTTTGGATGAAAAAGGTGACAGAAGAGATATATTAAATATTCTTTCCATTTCAGGGGGATTAACGACCAATATGAACAAACCATGTCCTAACCTTTCTAATTGGGTAAAGGTCAGGGGGTAAAATGATATTTTTCCTATTTTGCATAATAAACGAATAGATATTAAAAGCTATTATTAGAGTTTTTTTTTAAAATATATATATATGATATAATAGTGTCACTAAAATATTTAAAAATAACTTATTGTTCTTGTAATTACTAATAATTTTACTATATTTTATTTTAGTTAATTTAGTAAGATGTAGCTATAAAGTAGACTTTTTAATAGTAGCATTATTTTGTACCTAAAGTATGGTCTCTGTTGCCTAATTTTCTTGCAGTGATCGTCATAAATTTTAAGTTTTTTTTTTGACATTATATATGACATATTATTTAAAAAATTCAAAATTAAATTAAATATTTGACGAAAAATTTGACAGAGTGATTTCGTTAAAAAATAGTGACAAATTAAAAAATAACACATATAGTGATACATTTAAAACAATGACCTAAAAGTCACTTTTTTGTAGTATATAAATTATCACATACATTATATTATAATATATTATTTAATATTTATAATAATAAATTAATTATGTTTTCCATTACAATGCCATAACAAATAATGTAGAGAATAGTACTATATTTTCGACAACGTAATAGGCCTTAAAATTATTTGGAATTAAATATTAGCATTTCCGACGACACTTTTTATGCTATCAGAAACGTGGGCAATATTGAAGGCTTATTCGACTATTTCCGACGACCCAAAAGCCGTCGGAAATGCGGTACTGATTTAATCGTTACTTCTGATGGCCATTAGGCGATCAGAAATGTTGTATTACATTTTCCACATTTCTGGCGATACAAAAACTATTTCCAACGGTCATTTGGCCATCGGAAAATGTGGTATTACATTTTTACTCTTTTTCGACGTCACTTTTTGTGCCGTCGGAAAAGGGAACAACATTGATGGTTTATTCGTCTATTTTCAATGGTTATTGGGCTGTCGAAAATGTGGTATTATACTTCTGCTCATTTATGACGGTACAAATAGGCCGTCGGAAAAGATACCATTACCGACAGCAATTAGCGCCGACGGAAATAGTTCGTCACTTATATGTATTTTTTTTATACTATAGGTGATGTTGATGTTCAGTAAAAAAAAATTAAAATTAAATAAATAAATTATAGCCACTCTGATCTTCAATCATGGTTACCTTCCTATATAAAAATGAGGTATAATATTGGCTGTGTTAAGATGTGATATACCAACATAGAAATATTGTTAATTTTTATATTATAGTTTTTTTTATTTTTAGAAAAGGTAAATTCATTGCCAAAACGAAACTACAAAATATGGATATCATGGACAAAAGCCTCCACAGTCCACACTCAAAGGTACCTATTCTAACCAAACACTCAGTTCTTGAATAAATCAACGTTCTGATTGAGCAAATTTAGCTAAATGGTAAGCAACTTGTTACTGGCTCGGTTGGGATATTGTATGCATATATAGTGTTATTGTCGCGTAATACGGGTACTCATGACACTACGAGATATGAGCTATATGTTTTTTACCTTATAAAATGATTAACGAATACTGTTTATACTGAAAAGCTATCTGTTTACTGTTTTATTAAAATAATTAATACATACATTTATACCGTAAAAGTAAAGATATTTAAATATGATTATTACATGATGCCTTGATTTTATATTGTTTATACCGTTAATGAAATCTTTATGATTTGACCGAATATACTTTTAAATGTTGTTTCAATTATTCTGTTGATATTACCTATGTAAATTGTATTAAACATTAATTCACGTTTTGGTAAATATTAAATTGTTTAAATTGTTTCGAAAAGTTTATGATCAGTGCAAAGGTTTTACAAAGGCTATTTTATTTTACATGTTACGCATGAATGTCCTTACCGAGTTACTGGCTCACCTCTCATCACCAATGTTTTGTAGATTACGTTATTGGATATAGAAATGATGAAGTGTGTTAGCAATCTTGGAGATATGCATCTAGATTGTTATCTCTTACGTTGAGAGTTTGTATTTCAAATGAGTTCGGAATACAAGGAAAAATATTGTGGAGTTCGTTGAGGTGTTTGTTGGCAAGCAAAGGCGTTGGGGTTGGCTAGAAAAAGGCATATGGGTGGATATAATAGGGTAGACTGGGAGAGGATCTGTTGGGTAAATAATCCTGAGCAAAGAGTTCAAGAGTGGAGTGATGGAAAATAATCATCATGAGGAGTAACTATCTACAAACTAGTGAAACTTGCAATTTATTGGTGAAACTAGTAACTATCTTCAAGGTTAGCTAAAGCCCGGCGGAGCTCTCCCAGTCAGCACAAATTGTTCTCACTGAAACATATGTCATCAACACTATGCAGCCTCATGATGATCCCATGGTTATCACGATACAGATTACCAACTGCATGATCCATCGTGTGCTCATTGATACGGGCAGCAGTGTAGATATAATCTTCAAAGATACCTTGGAAAAACTGAACCTGAAGCAATGGTGTTACAATAGCTGTACAACTTCGCTTTATGGATTTACCGGGGATTCGATCATACCGGTGGGATCGAAGATCCTCTCAGTGATCATCGGAACCATACCTCTCCAACAGAATGTTATGACAGACTTTGTTGTGGTTGACACCCCATCGGCCTACAACGCCATCTTAGGGAGACCGTTCCTGTCCTCCTTGAAGGGAGTCTTGTCTATATACCACAATGTCCTCAAGTTCCTAGTGGGAACCAAAGTGGGGGAGGTACGCGGAGACCAGCAAGCAGCTAGTGAGTGCTACGCAGTGTCCGCCAATCCTGCTGCTTTAGCAAAACAGTTCGTACATGTTGTAACAATCCAGGACATGGAGGCATCTGGGATAATCCAGGAAGATATGGAGGCATCCAGGATAATCCAGGAAGATATGGAGCCCGCGGAGCATCTAGAGAGCGAACCCATTATGCCTTATGAGGAAGAACACAGCAAGGAATGGGCCAGCGGGCAACCCGTAGATATACTAGAGGAGATACTCATCAGAAGTAAAGATCCCTCCAAGGTTGTCAAGGTTGGGGCTACCCTCGAACCAGAAGTAAAAGAAGGCCTGATTGGGCTTCTCAGAGAATTCACTGACATCTTCGTTTGGAGCCACGATGAGATGCCCGGGATCCCGTCAATTGGCCACCCATCAATTAGCCGTAGATCCAATGGTCAAGCCCGTCAAACAGAAGAGGCGTCACTTTAATGCTGAGAGGAACGCTGCGGTGCAGTGCCGTCTTGTCTCCTTGGATTGTGGTTCCCGTGTTGAAGGGATATCTATATGATCCGCTCGATTGCGTAAAGCCCGTGGTAGCAACGGAACCGGGGAAAGTATACATAAGTATACAGAAAAGACAGTTCTTTTCTATTCTATTAGTATTAGATTAGTATTAGTTAGTTATCCCGGATCACTAAGCCAGTTCTTTGCCTTGCTCTACGCAAAGCCCCACCCAATCAGGCTGCCATGCTGAACAAGCCTGGTATGAAGTGAAGAAGTAGACAAATTGATCAAGGCAGGGTTTATCAGAGATGTGCGCTATTCCGAGTGGATCGCAAATGCGTTCATGGTTACGAAGGCGAATGGGAAATGGCGTATGTGTGTTGATTACACCGACCTCAACGCGGCATGTCCAAAAGATAGCTTTCCTTTAGCAAAGATAGATCAGCTGATTGACTCAACGTCTGCAAATAGACTTCTTAGTTTCATGGACGTATTCTCAGGGTATAACCAGATTAAGATGCACCCAGCTGACCAAGATAAGACTAGCTTCATTACTGGGCAGGGCTTGTACTGCTACAAGGTAATGCCGTTTGGCTTGAAGAATGCGAAGGCTACATACCAGCAGCTGGTTAACAAGTTGTTCAAGCCCGAGATTGGAAGCACGATGGAGGTATACATCGACGACATGATCACAAAATCACCAACCGCAGAAGGATATCCGGAAGACTTTCGCAAGACCTTTCTTATCCTAAGAGAAAACCAGATGCGGTTGAACCCCTTCAAGTGCGCTTTCGCTGTAACAGCGGGGAAGTTTCTAGGTTTTATGGTTCATGAGAGAGGCATAGAGGCCAACCCAGAAAAAAATCAAAGCTAGCTTGGACTTGGAATCCCCCACATCACTCAAACAGGTGCAAATTTTGATTGGTCGTGAAGCAGAGCTCAACAGGTTCATCTCTCTCTCCACCGATAAGTGCTTCTCGTTCTTCAAAGCCATCAAGCAAGGGAGAAACATGAGATGGAGCCCGGAGAGCGAGAAAGCTTTTCAATCCTTGAAGAAATACCTAACAAGCCCACCATTGTTAGTCAAGCTGGATCCCAGAGAGGAGATACAAATCTACCAGGCCGTCTCAGAAACTGCAGTAAGCGGAGCTTTGGCCAAGAAGTGTTGTAACGAGATTCAAAGGTCCATATACTATGTGAGTCATGCTTTAACCAAGTCAGAGAAAAATTATATTCTCCTGGAAAAGCTCGCTTATGCTCTGGTGACCTCGGCAAGAAAGCTCCGCCCCTATTTTCAAGCTCATTCAATAGCAGTGGTGATGGACCAACCTCTCCTCCAATTCTTACAAAGACCGGATGTCTCCGGAAGGCTAGTCTTATGGGCCCTAGAGCTCACTCAGTTCGACTTAAAATATAAGCCTAGGACCACAATTAAAGCGCAGGCTTTGGCAGACTTTGTTATAGAGTTTTCAGCGCTCCCAGGCCAAGTGAATCCCATAGCACCGAATGAGATCCCTGAGAAGATTTCCGAGATCGATAATTGGCCGGAAGGCTGCAAGTCCTAGACCCTCTATACAGATGGAGCATCTGGGCAAGCTAGGGGAAGAGCTGACGTAGTTTTAATAGACCCGGAGGGGATTGAATTCTGTCACTGCTTCAGATTTGAGTTTAAAGCCACAAATAATGAAGCAGAATACGAAGCCCTCATAGCCGAGATGAAGGCAGCCATCGAGACGAAGGCCGACTACCTACAAATCAAGAGCGACTCATTACTTGTATTCAATCAGGTGTCTGGGGTATACCAGGCAAAGGGAGATAACATGGTCGCTAACCTAAATCTAGCTCAGTCGCTTAAAAATAAATTTATGGGATTCAAGATTGATCAGGTGCCTCGACACCAAAACCACCGTGCGGATGTTCTAGGCAAAATAGCCGCAAATGGAGGCCAAGCTTTATCTCGGGGAGTTCCCCTCCAAGTGATCTCCCAACCAAGCATAACCGCAAGTAAGGAAATATGTTCCCTGGATCATCAGCCTTGCTGGATGGACCTGATCGTTGCCTACCTGTAAAAGGGAAAGCTTCCCGAGGAGCCTGATCAAGCCCGAAGAATTAAAAGGCTCTTTATCTGATATTGCCTTGTAGATGGGTACCTCTACAGGAGGGGTAGATCCCTCCCCTTACTTCGGTGTTTACATCCTGATGATGCTAAATGGGCGTTAAGAGAATTTTATTCTGGGACTGCGGGAACCACATCGGTGGAGAAGCTTTAGCATATCAAGTGTTTCGTATGGGGTATTACTGGCCGACCATCCACCAAGACGTAAGAAGCTTTGTAAGATCTTGCGAGCCATGTCAAAGGACTTCAAATTTGAACCACTTGCCACCAGAGTGACTATCATCTCTCAGTTCACCTTACCCCTTTGACATGTGGGGGATCGACCTAATTGGACCGCTTCCCACTGCTCCTGGACAAGTTAAATATGCTATCGTGGCTATCTATTATTTCATAAGATGGGTCGAGGTAGGGCCTCTTTCTCGAATAACAGAAAAGAATCCGACCAAGTTCATCAAAACCAACGTGGTCTGTAGATTCGGGACCCCTCTCATCATTGTAGCCGACCTAAGCAAGCAGTTCGACAACGCCCGATTCAAAGACTTCTGCAAAGGTTTGAGAATCGACCTCAGGCTCGCTTCAGTAGCCATCCTCAGACCAACGGGCTAGTGGAGTCCACCAACAAGACTATCAAGAAGCTTCTGAAGAAGAAACTACAGCAGAAAAAATGTAAATGGACCGAAGAGCTGCCCTAGGTCCTCTGGGCATACCGCACTACAAAGACGACAGCTACCGGGGAAACACCTTACTCCCTGGCTTTCGAAGTTGAAGCGGTCCTCCCCAACGAGCATAAATTGACCTCATTCAGGGTGCATCACTTTGAACCCGAAAGTAACAAGGTCAAGCTCCGAGCTAATATAGACTTCCTAGAAGTGAAACAAGACCAGGTAGCTGAGAAAGTAGCGATTTACCAGAGCAAGATCACTAGGTATTTCAACCGAAAGGTCAGAGCCCAGAATTTCAAAGAATGGGATATAGTGCTCAGGAATGTGACCTTGAATACTCGGAAAAGGTCGGATGGAGCCCTATACCCCAATTGGGAAGGGCCATACTTGATAAAGGTAGTTACTCGCAATGGAGCCTACAAACTCGAAGACATGGATGGACGACCCATCGACCACACCTGGAATGTAGATCACTTGAGGAAGTACTACCCCTGAGCAGGGGACTCTTGAGCAGATTACCCCCATTTAGGTTGCAATAAAATCCCTAATAACGATGTACTACATCCTGATCATCAATAAAATCTGCATTTTTTCTTTATCTCCGATCATGTTCTACATTAATATCCATATATTCCATTGGAAAATTCGACATCATCACCTCAAGACCAGGGGTGAGCCGGGGAAACCCCCTCGCTGCCTCTGATGCCTTGGCCGGGCACCACCCCCCGCCAAGAAGGGTCCAAGCGTAAGAGCATAGTTGCCACCAAGACCTCGAGACTAGGGACTAGCTGGGGAAGCCCCCTCGTTACCCCTGATGCCTTGGTCGGGCTACCACCCCCAAGAAGGGTCTGAGTATAAGAGCATAGTTGCCATCCAGACCTTAAGACCAGGAAATAGCTAGACAGCCCTCCTAATGCCTTGGTCGGGCTACCACCCCTAAGAAGGGTCTGAGTGTAAGAGCATAGTTGCCATCTAGACCTCGAGACCAGGAAATAGCTAGACAGCCCTCCTGATGCTTTGGTCGGGCTACCACCCCCAAGAAGGGTCTGAGTGTAAGAGCGTAGTTGCCATCCAGACCTTGAGACCAGTAAATAGCTAGACAGCCCTCCTGATGTCCTAGTCAGGCTACCACCCTCAAGAATGGTCAGAATGTAAAAGCATAGTTGCCATCCATATCTCGAGATTAGGAAATAGCTAGACATCCCTCATGATGCCTCGATAGGGTTACCTCTTTTGAAACTGATTTAAACATAAATATTCGTTTCGTTCACAAGATTAAGATCATCATGATAAGAGCTCCCTGCGAAGCCAGATTGAAGTATGAACAAATCATCATCAAAGATGCAGGTTTGATTCATAGTCAGGATCAGGAAAAAAGCAAGAGGTTCTCAATCGAGGTGGAAGCTCGTTATCAAGGTCGATCAAAACAAATATGAAGGAAGTTATATCAGTTTCTCATTAATAACAAATGATCCTATCCTCCAGTAAGGCTACATCAATCAAACGGGGAGCCCAAACCCCGAATCCGGGCTAAAAAAAAGACCAACTAAACTAATCATGAGTAAAGTGGGGTGCCCACCCCCTTTTCTCGGCAATCAAATCCAGTCATGAACAGGTAGCATCAAGCTTCAAAGCCCTCTTGATTTCCCCCTGCTGATCCCCCTCCCTCATGCTGATCCTCGCCATCAACTCCTCCTTCAAGTGGTTGCCCGTCTTGGTTACCCTCGCCAATAATCACTCCTTTCAGAGGTTCCTCCTGCTGATCAGCATGATCTTCCTCCAGGACTTCGTTGATCACTACCATGACCTCAGGAGGGATAGCCGCATCAAGAAGGGCAGCCATGGACCCCGTATGGCTCCTGTCGACCTCTATTTCCACTCTAGAGGGTCCTTCAGATGGGCTCCTTGCTCCTTCTCCATCTTCTGGTTGATATCCTTCGGACCGCGCGGACAGAACCTTACTTAAAGATTCCTCATGACCTGAAGTAGTAAAGATGAGAGGAGGAAGGGGAGGGTCTGCCTGGACGGGCTGCTTTCCAGCTTCTGCCTGGTTAGAGGGAACCGCTCCTGTCATCGTCAGGGTGAGAAAACTCAGTAGCCTTAGTCATTATCTCCTCTCTATCCCAACCGGCGATGGATGATAGATCAAAAGGAAGGGGGAGAGCCTATGTAACCTAAAAGGAAGCATAGAAATATCTATCACTAAAGGAGGTCTCCACATCAGCTTGCAGCTTTGCTACCTGAGCAATAAAATTCTGATTCTCGAGGTCCAACTTCTTAGCCTCAGTTTTCCAAGAATCCCTCTACTTGGACCATCGGGTAGATTGGAAAATTTCTTGATCAAAGGATAGCTTCGTCCTCTCATAATCACAACGAAGCTTGGCCAGCTCGTTCTCCATCTTCCCTTGGTTAAAGGTCATCTCTTGCACTAATGCTTGAGCCCGCTTGAGATATCCCATGGCTCTCTCAGCTTCGGCTTCAGCCTTAGCAGCCCGATCCAGGAAGAGGGCTACCTGGTGGCCCAAAGCCACATTAAACTTGAAGGCCTATAAGATATAAAGCCAAGGTTAGAAACCGATTAAGTTGGCAGTCTCAGAAGTAATACAGAGAAAGAACAGTTACCTCAGCTAAGACAGAAGACCCTTTGGTGAGCAAGACATCAACGGGCATCGAGGCCATCCCAGAGAGCCCGCCACCCTAGCACGATGCGATGAATTGTTCCAAGACCTCGTCCTGCCCCTTCGAGCTCGACTGAGGGTGAGAGCGGCTAGGAGGAATCCCTACGACACCCGTTTCAAAGTCCTTCAAAGCTCGGGGGGTTGGAATCACAGCGGCATCAACTAGATGAGCAGGTGGGGGCAACAAGTAGCAGCATAGGGAGTAGAGGAAGCATGAGTAGTAATGCTAGCTACCCGAGAAATGAAAGCCCCTATGTTTATCGCTTTGGAAGCCCACGACGCAAAGGTAGCCATCTTGGATCTCGCCTAGGAAGGCAATGCAGTAAGAGCATGCGTAATCCCGGCCGAAACAATCAGCCCTTCCTTCACCGAAGTGGCAGGAGAAGCCCCCCTCGTCAGTCTAATGGATGGGGGAGAAGTGCGAGCTTGCCGAAGCTGCTGAGCTTCACGAGAAACTGGCTTAACAACAAAAACTATAAGTAAATGAAACAAAAAGGGAAACGTTAGAACTGAGCTGGTCAACGAGACAAAGCAAGATGATTCAGTGATACTTATGGGGAATATCATCAGAGATCCGTAGGTATTGATTCACCCTATGAGGATCGAAGGCTTCAGCGGTTGGAAACTTCAGGTTCAAGTAGTTCCTAGCCAGAATAGTCTTTAAAACGGCTTTAGACTCAGGTGGCAGGGAATCCCGATCTCACGATGGTTTGTCATTGAAAGCTGTGGGGACCTCGAACTCATGCCCTCCGATAAAAATCGAGCTTCTCCAGTCACTCCCGACCAGGATCCACTCTTCCTTCTAGGCGGGATCCTTCTTCGAAGCACCAGGAATGACAAAGTTGAGTTTATTCTTGGCTTTTGCGTAGAACTGACCTCTGGGAGCACCGGAGAGACTCCCGATTTGAAAAAGGTAGGCCAGCTCCTCTGCTCCAGGCTCTCTCGTCACCTTGCTTAGCTGGCATTGTTCCCTCCATAGCACGAGGAAGCCAATCAAGTGCCTCTAGAAGCTGGGGGTCAACTGGAGATGAGTAAGCTGGATGGCTTTGAGAGCGCGTCAAATGGTAGGATGAAGGGTGAAAATACTATATAGCGTGTGTCTGTTAACCTAGAGGGGGGGGGGGGGGGGTGAATAGGTTTTAGTTGAATTATTACAAACTTTTCGACTTAATCAATATTAATAGTCCTACCCCACATTAGCAATCAACCAATCATAATATAAACATGCGGAAAACAATAAAAACACAAGGATTGATTTACGTGAGAAACCCTCCAACTGGGCAAAACTCACGGGCTATCCTTCTAGCCACATTCGATCCTCAAATCCATTATTTGAATGAAAGTTTACAACCTAGGTTAACCTCAAGTCACACCTACTTGGCCACTAACCCTTTCACTCTACCCAAAGGGCCTTTAATAGTGATTCTAGACCACAAGCAAGTGCACTAATCAACTTAGTCACAAAGCTTAACAATCAATGAAGAGGTTAAACAACCTATGTGAATATGTAAAAATATTCTAACATGCAATTAATGCTAGGCAACACTAAATGCTTATCTAAGGATTTAAAGATGTCAATGAGTGCAAATCCTAGATATCAATATCTAAATGTAAATGCATGAAGATTTAGCTAGAAGGGTAAAAACGTCCTAAATGCTAGCTATCAATGAACATACAACCTCAACCAATAAACATAATCACAAACATACTCAAATCATGCTAAACCAAATAAACATGCAATTAATTAACAAATAATTGCTAACCCTAGGTAAACAAGAACATAGAGATGAAAAGGAAGTTTTAAGACTTGTTTGATTACCTAGTCAAGAAGAGCATGAAGACCCATGAAGAATAGATGCAAGAATGAAGCTTAGATGCATATGGGTATGAGTTTGGTTGAGTAAAAAGGATTTCATGGAGCTCTCTCTCTCTTGGATTTACTTTCTCTCACTTAGGGATATATTTTCAGAGCTCTAGGTCTAAATGGTGGAGAAGAATATGTATTTATAGAGACCAAAAAATGAGCTGGTGTGAAATACCCGAAATGCCCAGTTCGGGTAAAAAAGGCGACATGCAAGGCGACATGAGCAAGTCGCCTTGGAAGTCGCCTAACACACTGTGAGAAAACACGTTGCCTGAGGTGACACGTGAGGCGACATCCCAAAGTCGCCTATGAAGTCGCCTTACACACTAGAGAAAAAAAAGCATGACTAAGGCGGCATTGGAGGCGACATTGGAGGAGACATGCATAAGTGCCTTGCATGTCACCTAACCTACTGTGCAGCCCATCAACTCCAAAATGCAAGAAGTGTGTGTATGCAACCATACATGCATGTCAATACAAATGCATAGAATATGAGTGTGTGCAACTAAAACCTTTTCAAAGAGAATTAGCAAGTGATATACCTTTGAAGTGCTCTTGAGAGAGATGATGTCCTTGAAGCTTGATCACACCCAATGAAGCCTAATATACCTTTACAAAAATTAATCCCCAATGTGGTTTGTCAACGAAATAAGCCAATCAAAATATGAGGAACTAACAAAGGGGGAGCCTAACCATATTCTTGAGAGCCGCCACATGAATTGGAAGCATGCCGTCGGAGGGATTGAAGAATTCGTAACCTTTGGGAGGCACCGAGATAGAAACACTGTCAGGAATGCCATACTTGGACCTCAAATGATCAATCAAGTTCGGATCAACGGTAGAGTCAGGGACAACCTTAAAGTCATAGGGAGGAAGCCTCTCCAAAGAGGGACCAGTAGCCAGGACATGACGCTCCCCCGCAGCGTCGCCACCAACCTCTCTATCAGAATCTTCGTCGACTAAATCCAGAGGATGTTCGGGATGATTAGAAAACCCGATCCCAATGGACACGTTCCTGTTCGATGATCGTGCCTAAATTGTTGTATATTTCGGCCCTCATTCATATCCTTTTGTCTCGTTCTTGTGTGTATTTTCTATATATTTTATGTCTAATAGGCTCGTTTGTGCTAATTGTAGGCAATAGATGTAATTCTAGTGTTAGAATCTAATTGTTGTAGTTCCGGCAGAAAAGGGGCAAAAGGAAAGACAAAGGATCATAAGCAGCTCTATAGTACGGGTCAAATGCGGGTCGTAACCGCACTCCTTCCCACAGCTAGGACCTGATTCATGAAGGAAAGATAAAGTGCGGGTCAGTACGAGTCATCCAACTGCACTCCACCCGCACTGTTGCCGAATCCAGAAAAGCAGAGTTGCACCTAACATTAAAGTGCGGGTAAAGTACGGGTAATCTAACCGCACTCCACCCGCACTGTTGCTCAAGACAGAGGAGTGGATTTACATGTCACATTAGAGTGCGAGTACAGTGCGGGTCAAGTGCGGGTCATCCAACCGCACTCCACCTGCACTATTGCCCTGATTAGAGAACTAAAGATGAAGACAACCCATACAGTGCAGGTACAGTGTGGGTAATTCACCCGCACTCCACCCGCACTCTGCGCGCGGCAGCTTCTATTTTCAGGCTTAAGTGACCTATTTTTCCATCCTCTATAAATAGAAAAGGATGGGAACGAACCAAAAAGCTGCCATATCTCCCAACACTTGTAGTCTAAGCTAGAAACACATCTCCCTATCATCCAAACCATCTCTACTCAATCAAAGGCAACTAGGAGACTTGGATTCAAGCTTCAAGGAAGGAGATCAGTCTTCAAGGGTTTTATCTGTACACTCTCTCTTAGTTTATTGGTTTGTAATAGAACATGAGTAGCTAAAATACCCCACTATGGGGTTGATGTTATTTGTTTGATGGATATTTGGGCTTTGTAAATAAACTCTATGTGTTATATTTATTCTATCTCTATGTTTTATTCCATTGCTTGAATTGATTTCCATTGTTGATTTGCTTGGGTACACCTTCTTTGCATGATTGATTTGGATTACTTGAGTAGGCAATTAGGTTGTCTAATGCTCTATTGAATGGATGGATTTCTGAAAATCAGGCTCTACAACCATGCCCTTAATCTAATCTTGAATTAGTGCATTTCACTATACACTCTAGGTTAGCCACTTGTGAGAGAATTAAAAGCCTCCACTATACACCCTAGGTTGGTTACTTTAGTGATTTTACGAGAACTAACCTTCGAGTAGAATTCGGTTGATAACCTCGAGCTTAAACCAATCTCAAATGGGCGGCCTTCACTATATATCCTAGATAGGCCACTTGTGAGGGAATTGGAAGCCATCACTATACACCCTAGGATGGCTACATTAGTAATAGGTTGAGCCATAGCTAGATAGATGAGCATTCATGGAAAAAGTCCCGATTGAGTAACTAGCCATTGTTGGTTGCTTAGGAGGGATTAATCGCTAGTAGGAGGTCTTCGCTATACACCCTAGGTTGACCTCTTGCTAGAGATATATACCAACACTATACACCCTAGGTTGGTTACATTTGTCAAAATGTGCTTAGTTGAGAGTTTGTTGCAATCGCCCCAATATTCACTTACGAGTCCATCAACTCTGTAGTTCCATCATCATTCATTCATCACTCCATTGTCATCCCATTTTATTTGCTTTCATAGTTTAGTTTATTTTGTATTTTCATTCACCATTACTTAACTTTTATGCATACTAGTTATATTAATCCTAATCTTATCACCGCTACCCCGATCTCAGTGGACGACACCCATGCTTACCGCTTTACTTGTATTTCTACTTGTGAACGCATCGCATAGGTTTTATAAATTGGTTTGACGGACGGTTTTCTAACGGTAAAAATATTCTCATTAAATGGCGCCGCTGCCGGGGGTCGGTGTGCGTAGTAGTGATTAGATTAGTTTTAATACTATTAGTTTATTAGTTGTTTTTATTTTTGTTAGTTTCTTTTTATTGCTTTGGTAGTTTTTGTTTTTGTTTGTTTCAAGACTCTATGGATTTCATTTGGCAAAATTCAGGGTCAAGCTACGAGCCTAACGAGAATGCCTACATCTCGTCATTCCAGTCAAATTCCATTGAAGATCAACTAAGCAATTTCATGAAGAATCATGTGCGGGAGACTGAGCAGATGATAGCTTCTCAACAAGAGACTCAAGCCTTCATAGAAGAGAAAACGACCCAAATGCTGGAATCCGTCTAGCAGTCCACCCTGGTAATTCAGAGTTGTTTTCAAGTTAAAGCAACCAAACCGGTGGATTCCTCCAATTTCTCAAAAGAAGACATGTATAAGCTCCGAATGGAATTTGAAGTGGAGCGAAGCAAGAGAATGGACGAGATGGACAGGATGATCAAGATGAACCAAGAGCTTATGAGCGTGAGCACAGAGCTAGTGTTGGAAAGGGATATGTTGAAGGAAAAGAATGAAGCACTTCAAGAGAGATAAGCCTTGGTAATGGAAAAGGCGAGTAATCTCCAAGAGTTGAACAAGAAACTATTATTTGAAGTGAAGATGCTCAGGGTTGAGAATGGTACTCTCAGGAAGACAAATGGCGAAGTCTTCAACAAGAACAAAGAATTGGAAGAACGAATTGAGAAATTTGAAGCCGAAAAGAGTACTGCATCGAAGGATTTAGAGAACTTAGCGAGGCTATCAAAAGATTTTGAAGATGAGATAGCTCACAAGTCAATTAAGATGCAAATGAAGGTTGATCAAAAAGCCAATGCCTTAGAGGAAGCTGATCGTGCCTAAATTGTTGTATATTTCGGCCCTCATTCCTATTCCTTTGTCTCATTCTTATGTGTATTTTCTATATATTTTATGTCGAATAGGCTCGTTGGTGCTAATTGCAGGCAATAGATGTAATTCTGGTGTTAGAAGCTAATTGCGGTGGTTCCGGTAGAAAAGGGGCAAAAGGAAAGACAAAGGATCATAAGCAGCTCTACAGTGCGGGTCAAGTGCGGGTCACAACTGCACTCCAACCACACTCCTTCCCACAGCCGAGACCTGAATCATGAAGGAAAGATAAAGTGCGGGTCAAGTGCGGGTCATCCAACCGCACTCCACCCGAACTGTTGCTCAAGACAGAAAGTTGGATTTGCACCTAACGTTAAAGTGAGGGTAGAGTGCGGATCATCCAACCGCACTCCACCCGCACTGTTGCCAAAACCAGAGAAGCTGATTTGTACCTGACAGATAAAGTGCGGGTCAAGTGCGGGTCAAGACAGAGTTGGATTCATTTAAGTGCGGGTCAGCCAACTGCACTACACACGCACTACACCCGCACTCCACCCGCACTACACTGGTACTACACCAGCACTCTGCGCGCGACAGCTTCTGTTTTCAAGCTTAAGTGACCTATTTTTCCATCCCCTATAAATAGAAAAGCAGGGGAACGAACCAAATGACTCCCATATCTCTCAACACTTGTATTTTCTATTGTTTTACATAGTCTAAGTTAGAAATACATCTCCCTCTCATCCAAACCATCTCTACTCAATCAAAGGCAACTAGGAGACTTGGATTCAAGCTTCAAGGAAGGAGATCAATCTTCAAGGGTTTTCTCTTTACACTCTCTCTTAATTTACTGGTTTGTAATAGAACATGAGTAGCTAAAATACCCCACTATGGGGTTGATGTTATTTGTTTGATGGATATTTGGGCTTTGTAAATAAACTCTATGTATTATATTTATACTATCTCTATGTTTTATTCCATTGCTTGAATTGATTTCCATTATTGATTTGCTTGGATACACCCTCTTTGCATGATTGATTTGGATTACTTGAGTAGGCAATTAGGTTGTCTAATGCTCCATTGAATGGAAGGATTTCCAAAAATCCGGCTCTACAACCATGCCCTTAATCTAATCTTGAATTAGTGGCTTTCACTATACACCCTAGGTTAGCCACTTGTGAGAGAATTAGAAGCCTCCACTATACACCCTAGGTTGGCTACTTTAGTGATTTTACGAGAACTAACCTTCGAGTAGAATTCGGTTGATAACCTCGAGCCTCATCCAATCTCAAACAGGTGACCTTCACTATACATCCTAGGTCGGCCACTTGTGAGGGAATTGGAAGCCATCACTATACACCCTATGATGGCTACATTAGTAATAGGTTGAGCCATAGCTAGATAGATGAGCATTCATGGAAAAAGTCCCGATCGAGTAACTAGCCATTGTTGGTTGCTTAGGAGGGATTAATTGCTAGTAGGAGGTCTTCACTATACACCCTAGGTTGACCTCTTGCTAGAGATATACCCAACACTATACACCCTAGGTTGGTTACATTTGTCAATACATGCTTAATTGAGAGTTTCTTGCAATTGCCCCAATATTCACTTACGAGTCCATCAACTTCGTAGTTCCATCATCATTCATTCATCACTCTATTGTCATCCCATTTTATTTGCTTTCATAGTTTAGTTTATATTGTATTTTCATTCACCATCACTTTACTTTTATGCATACTAGTTATATTAATCCTAATCTTATCACCGATACCCCGATCTCAGTGGACGACACCCGTGCTTACTGCTTTACTTGTATTTCTACTTGTGAACTCATCGCATAGGTTTTATAAATTGTTTTGACGGACGGTTTTCTGACGTCAAAAACCTTCTCATCAGAAGCAAAGGTAGCACTAAGCAAAAATAAGGAGGAGGTCAAGGCGTTACAAGTGAAACAAATCAAACGTCCTCAACACCACGCAACAAAGGGGAGTTCCTCAAACTCTAATATCTTTTGCTATGCATATTCTAGGATAGAGCATTTTAAGGCTAAAAATTACAAGCCAAATCAATATAGGAAAACTAGAGGTCCTAGGAATAGGTGGAGTCCACCTAGGGTCAAGCAAATATAGGTAAGGAAAGACCAAGTGCACTTATATAGAAACATGAAAAAGGAAAAGATAATGAAGTCACCTAAATTTATTTGGGTAGTGAAAAATAGAGAATTTCCTAACTTGGTCAAACCACCCTTAGAGGACCCTAGCCTCTCCATGAATGCATCCCATTGAATAATTTTGATGCATGTAGTTAGTTTTATGTTTTATGTTGTTTAAATTCAATAAATTGTGATGTTGGAATAGTTGTGTTCGAATGCTATATTTTGTGGATATTTGCACATTGAATTTATTGATTATATTTGTAGATGAAAGAGTCGGAGGCTCTTGTGCAAGTATGAATGCATGTTCATTATATTGTTTAATTCAGTTTAGGGGTTGTTCATGCCCCATTCCGTCAATTTTGATAGAATTCATGATGTTAAGCTTGACTTGTGCTTCAATGATATATTGCATGAATTGCCTTTATTTTGTGAGCCTTATTTGAGTCACTTTTATTTTGTTAGGGCATTGATTGTGGCTGATTAGTGCCTAGGTTTGTTTGAGTCATGTTAGGTGCGTGCCGCTAGGCCAGATTCTCTTGTCTTCAACACTGGAGACAATGTTGGGTTTCGGTTTGAGGGTGTAGACTCCTTTTTGAGTCGTCTTTTGTGTCTTGATTAATTTTTGTGTCCTATTTTCCAAAAAAGTTGCTGCTTAGCCAGAATTTTGAGCTTATTTAGCTTGGTGAGATACCTGGAGCATAGTGTTTGTGGCGAATGTGTGTATGCTTTGTGTGTTGGGGTTTTTGCCCTAATGCTTGTAATATGTAAATATAATTTGAACATAAATAAAAGAAGTAGTATATTCATTCATTTTGTGTCATACTTTATATAACATGTGCACTTAACATCCAAAATTGCCGGATGTAATTTCGAACTGAGTATATGAGTGTCATATATAGATGGATTCAGTTTGAAACGAGCAATTTAAAGAGTCCGTAGATAGCAAATAAAGATGGGTACTTTATTTGTGGTTAATCTACAGCTGCGGTCCATTTCGTAGTGTACGGTGATCCTATCCTGGATCATTCATATGTAGATATGAGAATGGAGGCACCTTGTATGATGTGATCATACAGGACTGGGCCATGATCTATATGAATCTCTCACTAAGATCCGTTTAACGATGAGATTCATATATATCAACTTATGATGGCTATATGTGGGTGATCTTAATCCTGAGTGTCTTATTGACTCCTTCAGGTTAGATCGTGGTCTTTGATATACCATGGGTGAGGTCGGAGTTGCATTCCTGATCAATATACTCCGTATGTTGGGATCGCGGTTTGGCTTGTGGCTGGGAAGGTTTGTACACAATAGTGGAATCCACTCCTTCTTGTGAGAAGTAGATGGTAGTTCCCTTAAGGGTTGATTCGGAGCTTGAACAATATGAGCGCTCTCCTAATTCCGTAAGGAATGTAGGATTTATTGTTCATTAGAGAATCAATGGTACTTAATGGAAAGATATGATTAGAGGGGTATAACAGACATTATGACCCAGCTCTAATTATGAACTACTTGTGGAGGATTATACCATATGTAATAGCTATATCGATGGACACCGAAAGTTATTGGTTTGTGTAAAAACGTCTACAGTTGAGAGAGTGCAGCTTCGGGTTTTTAGTGGAATAACACCGAAGTTAATAATCATGAAATATTAATTAAAGAGTTTAATTAATAATTTCTAAGGATTATTGAAGCTCAAAATACTGTGGGTCCATTAGGTCCCCTTGCTAGCCCGATCGATTTAGGTAACAAGGGTCACGGTTAATTAATTGGATTGTCCAATTAATTGTGTTACGAAAATGACACGTATTTATTCGGGAATTAATTGAATAATGAGATTATTTAATTAATGAATAATGGTGATTAAAATAAATAATAGGATTATTTAATTATGTTGTTAATCACTAAATGGAGGGTGTTAGTTGATATTTGATTTTGAATAAAATAAGATAATATGATTATTTTATTTTAAATTAAATATTTGAAATTGAATTTAAAATGTTTGAATTCAAAAATAAATATTTAATTATTTTAAAAAGATATGAGATATCTTTGAAATTTTTTTAAAAATCAAATAGATTTTGGTTTGTAGGTTTTTGAATATATATGAGATATATATTTAATTAAAAAAAAGGAATGAAACTGAATGTGAGAGACTAACACAGCAATTGAATAATTGCAAAGTGAAGAGAAATTGTCATCGTGACAAAACATACACAGCAAAAGAGAAGAGCAAACAAAAAGAAGAAAAAGAAGAAAAAAAATTAGAGTGTGGTGAGACCACAAAAATACTACACTTCTAGAGTTTGTTTTTGTGTGTATTCTTCTCTTCTTCCTCCATACAGGTCCTGAATATCGTGACGCGCCCACACGCTGTTACTAGTTCCGGGAGATAGCGAGGAAGATCACGTGGTTCAAATCAGGAGCAGTTCGTATCAAAGTGAAGGAGCCTCCTACGTAGGTATGAAAATGTTTCATCACTTTATTATTGCATTTGATTATTACTGTACAAATGGGTTAGTTTAATGATTGCATAAAATTTTTTAAAACCTTCCGCTGCGCATTTTGTAACCCTAGGTTCCAACAATTGGTATCAGAGCCAATTTTTGTACAGTATAATCGAATTCGATTACTCCTGATATGTATGAATGTGTAGGCACATATTTTTTTGATGAGTGTATGATGTTTTTTTAATTAAATTGTTTAATTTAAAAAAACGTGGTTGATCGTAATTTTTTATGGTGTTATGGATTTAGAGTGTTTCTGGGTTGTATAATATTTTTTTTATTTTTACTGTTGTATTATTAAAAAAAATAAAATAAAAAAAAATTGTAATTGCAACAAGACTTGGTGCGCGTATAGTAGACCAGTATTGCCTACCAAAGTGATGCATCGCCAGCGCGCACAGCACACCTCCAGCGAGACTACCAGCGCGCAACAACGCGCATGTCTTCCAGTGCATGCAGACCAGCGCATAACCTCCCACCAGTACGCATGAAGACCAGCGCATGTTGCACAGCGTTGCTTTCCCGCAGCGCACAGCGTTGCCTTTGCGCACAGCCTATTAGCGCACAGCGATGCCTTCGCGCACAGCCTACCCGCCCACAGCGTTGCCTTCGCACACTGCCTACCAGCGCACTTGACCTGAAGAGATTGGAAGTCTTGGAAATTACAAGAAGACCAAGGGATGCCTTGGGAATATTTTTTGTAATTAAATTCCAATTTTTAGGTTAAATAATCCACAACACTCGGTCAACTCATGTATGTTTTAATTATTTGATGATTAAACATTGCCATGCATATACATGTCATTTAAATTAGTTGTGCCTACACATAGATATATGTTGATATATCATACATGCATTATAGCCATCTATATTATGTGTTTAATTTTTTTTTTAATTTGATTAAAATAGGTTATTCACATAATTGGCTATTTTTAATAGGATTAATTTTTAAGGAGTAAAAACTTGGTAAATCTCAATAATTACTAATCTTTTTATTAAAGAGTTTAATTACTTAGATTAGTAGGGTCCTTAATATATATATTAGGATTAATTTGATTAAGCTCCTAATAATAATTGGACCTAAATAATGTGTTTAGTTTTAATAGTTAAAACTTGGTAAATACACATTTAATAATAATTCTAGTCTTAGTAAACAGTTTACATAGATTTGAATTATCACTAATGAACTAAATTTTTTAAATGTTAAAAATCAATTTGGTTTATTAGTTATTGGAATAGGATTCTAATAATTTGTGATTAATGCACTTGACGCTTAGATTAATATTAGCCGTTTAATCTAGTTTTATCTAGGTGCATTAATATTAATAGAAAACCCTTAATATAAAATAGTGAGTGGGAGAGGGATATATGACATTATATCCCGCGGTCTCCATCATTAGTTCAACACCGTGAGATTCGAGTGGGGCCTAGTGACGGCTTTGTTTTCGTCCTCCCTAAGGAGGGTTTCCATAAGAATCAATACCAAGGTTGACTTCCTAACAGATAGGATTTCAGAGGGGATTTCGGGATTGACCGACCCTAAGGCGGCAATTCTCGAGTTAAGCTCTTGAGATCTGAAATGATGGGTTACACTCACAAGGTTTTAATTAAATTGGTTAATTAAAAACCTGACCTAATAAACGATGGTTGAATGATATTGGCATAAGAGTTATTCTGGTATATCCTTTGACTGAGAAGGTCTCGATCCAACATGCAAGAATTTGACCGACCCTAAGGCGGCACTTGCTTGTGGTATGTTGGATTGTCGTGGCATAGAAACATTGTTTTTAGGGTTGTTCTTGTTCATTAAACATTTTCATGCATCATGTTTAATTTTATGCCGAACATTAGCACATGTTTAGAATGTATGACTGAATGAATCTTTAATTTATGTTTTTTCAGCCATGTCATCTGCACTATTACAAATACTTGCAAACGATAAATTAACTGGTGATAACTACACAAAATGGAAACTTAACATTAATGCAATACTGGTCACCAAAGACCTCAAGTTTGTGCTTACGGAGGAATGTCCTCCGGTGCCTACTGCCAATGCCACACGAACTGTTCGTGAGGCATACCAGCGATGGGTCTCATCTGATGAGAAGGCCCGAACATATCTGTTAGCTTCTATGACAGACGTGCTTGTCATAAAGCACGAAGCAATGACTACAGCATTCGAAATTATGGAGTCATTGCAAGCTATGTTCGGGCAGCCCTCCGAGCAAAAGCGACACGAAGCTGTTCGTTCCGCTTTGCTCGCTCGCATGAAGGAAGGTACATCAGTTCGGGAACATGTCCTGAGCATGATGTCCTACTTCAACACGGCGGAATTCAATGGCGGGGCCATTGATGAACCCAGTCAAGTGAGTATCATACTGACGACTCTTCCGAAGAGTTTCGATCAGTTTAAGAACAACTACGGGATGAACAAGTTAAGGTTTAGTCTCACACAATTGCTCAATAAGCTCGCTACTTTTGAGTCCATGACCAAGGACAGCAAAAGTAAGACCGGTGAGGCAAATGTTGCCGAACCATCTTCCTCCAATAATAAGAAGAGGAAGAGGTCTGCTGGAAAGGCGAAGGGTAAGCCCAAACCCAAGAAGGTCCAAAGCAAAAAGAAGGGCACCTCCACCGACCAAGACAAAGGAAAATGTTTCCATTGTAACAAGGTCGGGCACTGGAAGAGGAACTGTCCTCAGTACCTGGAGGAGGTAGCCAAGAAGAAGAAGAAAGGTAAATATGATTTACTTGTTCTTGAATCTTGTTTAGTGGAAGATGATTCTTCACCTTGGATTGTTGATTCGGGGGCCACTAACCATGTTTGTTCTTCTTTGCAGTGGACTGATTCTTGGACACAGCTAGAGGAGGGAGCCTTCTCTATGCGTGTGGGGTCGGGGGATGTCGTGTCGGCCAAAGCAGTGGGAGCAATAAGATTGCAATTTTGTAATAATAATAGTTTTTTATTATTGAACAATGTTTTTTATATTCCTGGATTGACACGGAATTTGATTTCCGTTTCTAAGTTGTTAGAACAATTGTATTCTGTTTCTTTTAATAATAAGTTTGTTATTATTGGAAAGAATGGTCTGAATATTTGTTCAGGAATTAATGAAAACAATTTGTATGTGTTAAGACCGTTAATACATACTACACTGCTTAACACCGAAATGTTTAAGGTTGAAAAACCTAAAACTAAACGACATAAGATTTCTCCAGATAATGACACGTATCTTTGGCATCTAAGGCTTGGTCATATCAACCTTGACCGGGTAGACAGACTAGTAAAAAGTGGACCTTTAAGTGAGTTAAAGGTTGGCACCTTACCTGTCTGCGAATCCTGTTTAAAAGGTAAGATGACTAAGAGACCTTTTACTGGAAAAGGGCTTAGAGCTATAGAGCCACTAGAACTCATACATACAGACGTCTGCGGACCGATGAATGTTAGAGCTAGGGGCGGCTATGAGTATTATGTCACCTTTATAGATGACTACTCAAGATACGGATATGTCTACCTAATGCAACGAAAGTCGGAAACATTTGAAAAGTTCAAAGAATTCCGAGCTGAAGTTGAGAATCAATTAGGTAGGACTACCAAGTCACTACGATCAGATCGTGGAGGTGAGTACCTTGACCAAGAGTTTGAAGACTTCATGGTCGAGCATGGGATAGTTTCCCAACTCACAGCTCCTGGTACACCTCAGCAAAATGGTGTAGCGAAGAGGAGAAATAGAACCCTGATGGAAATGGTGAGATCTATGATTAGTTTCTCATCATTACCAAATTCCTTCTGGGGATATGTGTTACAAATAGCGGCATACATTTTGAATGTAGTGCCATCCAAATCTATTCCTAAAACTCCCCTAGAGTTGTGGAATGATCGTAAAGCTAGTTTACGACATTTTCGCGTATGGGGGTGTCCAGCACACGTGCTGAAGAACAGAACTAGGAAAGCTAGATCCCAAGTCTGTGGTCTGCTTGTTTGTAGGATACTCCAAGGAGACCAGAGGTGGATACTTCTATAGTCCTGAAGATAACAAAGTATTTGTATCGACAAATGCAACGTTTCTTGAGGATAACTATACAAGTGATCTTAAACCTCGTTCTAAAATTGTATTAAATGAGTTGGAGCCTGGTGAGACCAGTACTCAGTCAACTAAAGTTGTTAATCCATTAACATCTGAAAGTCAGATAATTCCTAGTCAGGATACACTACCACCTAGACGTAGTGAGAGGATTGTGAGACAGCCTGAACGCTATTTGGGTGTAAGTGAGGGACAAGATCTTGTCTCTGCTGATAGTGTGGATGATCCATTGACATTTAAGAATGCAATGGAAGATCCTGATAAAGAGGAATGGCTTAAAGCCATGAATCTCGAGATGGAGTCTATGTACTCTAACTCAGTCTGGGAACTTGTAGACTTACCGAATGGGGTAAAACCCATAGGATGTAAGTGGATCTACAAGAGGAAGAGAGGAGTAGACGGGAAGGTAGAGACCTTCAAGGCAAGGCTAGTGGCCAAGGGTTATACCCAGAAAGAGGGGGTCGATTATGAAGAGACCTTCTCGCCAGTAGCCATGTTTAAGTCTATTCGGATTCTCTTATCCATTGCTGCCTATTTAGATTATGAAATTTGGCAAATGGACGTCAAGACTGCATTCTTGAATGGCAATCTTGATGAAAGCATATACATGATGCAACCAGAGGGATTTGTGTCTCCAGATCAAGAGCAAAAGGTTTGCAAGTTGCAAAGGTCCATTTATGGACTTAAGCAAGCATCTAGATCTTGGAACATAAGGTTTGATGATGTAATCAAAACCTATGGCTTCGAGCAAAACGTTGATGAGCCTTGTGTCTACAAGCGCATCATTGACAAGAAAGTAGTTTTCTTGGTCCTATACGTAGATGACATCCTACTCATTGGGAATGATGTAGGAGTGTTGTCTGATGTAAAGGGCTGGCTGGCTAGCCAATTCCAAATGAAAGATTTGGGAGAGGCGAGTTATGTTCTAGGGATCCAACTTATAAGGGATCGTAAGAACAAACTCATAGCATTGTCTCAGGCATCATATATCGACAAGATTCTTATACGATTTTCGATGCAGAACTCCAAGAAAGGTAATTTACCTTCTAGACATGGGGTTTACTTGTCTAAGGAACAGTGTCCTAAGACACCTCAAGAAGTTGAGGATATGAGACGTGTGCCATATGCATCAGCAGTAGGTAGTCTCATGTATGCTATGTTATGCACGAGACCGGACATCTGCTATGCAGTGGGAGTAGTCAGCAGGTACCAGTCCAACCCAGGATTAGATCATTGGGTTGCTGTCAAGACTATTCTCAAGTATCTTCGGAGAACGAGAAACTATATGCTAGTGTATTCCGGACAGGATTTGATCCCGTTAGGATACACAGATTCTGATTTTCAGTCAGACAGGGATTCTAGAAAATCCATGTCTGGATCAGTAAACACCCTAGGTGGTGGAGCCATTGTGTGGAGAAGTATAAAGCAATCTTGCATTGCTGACTCCACCATGGAAGCCGAATATGTAGCCGCTTGTGAAGCTGCTAAAGAGGCTGTTTGGCTCCGTAAGTTCTTGAGTGATCTGGAAGTTGTTCCAGATCTGGATAAGCCCATCACACTTTATTGTGATAACAGTGGTGCTGTGCCTAATTCTAAAGAACCAAGAAGCCACAAGAGAGGGAAGCATATAGAGAGAAAGTATCATCTCATTAGAGAGATAGTGCAGAGAGGAGATGTGATCGTCACCAAGATAGCCTCACAAGACAATCATGCTGATCCATTTACGAAGACCTTACCGGCTAAAGTGTTTGAAGGTCACCTAGAAGGTCTAGGGTTACAAGACATGACTCACATGCTTTAGTGCAAGTGGGAGATTGTTGGGGTTTTTGCCCTAAAGCTTATAATATGTAAATATAATTTGAACATAAATAAAAGAAGTAGTATATTCATTCATTTTGTGTCATACTTTATATAACATGTGCACTTAACATCCAAAATTGCCGGATGTAATTTTGAACTGAGTATATGAGTGTCATATATAGATGGATTCAGTTTGAAACGAGCAATTTAAAGAGTCCTGTAGATAGCAAATAAAGATGGGTACTTTATTTGTGGTTAATCTACAGCTGCGGTCCATTTCGTAGTGTACGGTGATCCTATCCTGGATCATTCATATGTAGATATGAGAATGGAGGCACCTTGTATGATGTGATCATATAGGACTGGGCCATGATCTATATGAATCTCTCACTAAGATCCGTTTAACGATGAGATTCATATATATCAACTTATGATGGCTATATATGGGTGATCTTAATCCTGAGTGTCTTATTGACTCCTTCAGGTTAGATTGTGGTCTTTGATATACCATGGGTGAGGTCGGAGTTGCATTCCTGATCAATATACTCCGTATGTTGGGATCGCGGTTTGGCTTGTGGCTGGGAAGGTTTGTACACAATAGTGGAATCCACTCCTTCTTGTGAGAAGTAGATGGTAGTTCCCTTAAGGGTTGATTCGGGGCTTGAACAATATGAGCGCTCTCCTAATTCCGTAAGGAATGTAGGATTTATTGTTCATTAGAGAATCAATGGTACTTAATGGAAAGATATGATTAGAGGGGTATAACAGACATTATGACCCAGCTCTAATTATGAACTACTTGTGGAGGATTATACCATATGTAATAGCTATATCGATGGACACCGAAAGTTATTGGTTTGTGTAAAAACGTCTACAGTTGAGAGAGTGCAGCTTCGGGTTTTTAGTGGAATAACACCGAAGTTAATAATCATGAAATATTAATTAAAGAGTTTAATTAATAATTTCTAAGGATTATTGAAGCTCAAAATACTGTGGGTCCATTAGGTCCCCTTGCTAGCCCGATCGATTTAGGTAACAAGGGTCACGGTTAATTAATTGGATTGTCCAATTAATTGTGTAACGAAAGTGACACGTATTTATTCGGGAATTAATTGAATAATGAGATTATTTAATTAATGAATAATGGTGATTAAAATAAATAATAAGATTATTTAATTATGTTGTTAATCACTAAATGGAGGGTGTTAGTTGATATTTGATTTTGAATAAAATAAGATAATATGATTATTTTATTTTAAATTAAATATTTGAAATTGAATTTAAAATGTTTGAATTCAAAAATAAATATTTAATTATTTTAAAAAGATATGAGATATCTTTGAAATTTTTTTAAAAATCAAATAGATTTTGGTTTGTTGGTTTTTGAATATATATGAGATATATATTTAATTAAAAAAAAGGAATGAAACTGAATGTGAGAGACTAACACAGCAATTGAATAATTGCTAAGTGAAGAGAAATTGTCATCGTGACAAAACATACACAGCAAAAGAGAAGAGCAAACAAAAAGAAGAAAAAGAAGAAAAAAAATTAGAGTGTGGTGAGACCACAAAAATACTACACTTCTAGAGTTTGTTTTTGTGTGTATTCTTCTCTTCTTCCTCCATACAGGTCCTGAATATTGTGACGCGCCCACACGCTGTTACCAGTTCCGGGAGATAGCAAGGAAGATCATGTGGTTCAAATCAGGAGCAGTTCGTATCAAAGTGAAGGAGCCTCCTACGTAGGTATGAAAATGTTTCATCACTTTATTATTGCATTTGATTATTACTGTACAAATGGGTTAGTTTAATGATTGCATAAAATTTTTTAAAACCTTCCGCTGCGCATTCTGTAACCCTAGGTTCCAACATTGTGTGCTTATTCAATAACTCTTAGTCACTTTAGGGGTCTCACTTGCATTTCATCGGCTAGTCTCATCTTCTAGTGTCCAAGTTTAGGGAACTCGGTGCTCAAGCGCCTTATTCTAATAGTGGAGATTTCCCTTGTGAGATCACAAACACAAGCCAAAAGCATGTATATTTGAGGGAAAATGTTTTTCAAATCTGTAAACACTTTTCAAACACCATGCATAGTCTAACTAAATCAAAAATCATCATTTGTCATTGAACATGCATCATATATGTGGACTGCTTGACTGAAAACTTTTATTCCCTTGGTAGATTAATCCTTTTAAGTGATATTAGGCAATGTGTGTTTTAGCCACTCAAAAAGAAAGCCTGAATACTTCCCATTCCCATAATATGTGTGCTCCCAAGCCAATTTTAAAGCCAAACACATATAGACTTTTCCATTCTACACCCACGTTATCCATAACCCAAGCAACCTAAACACTTACCCAACCATCTCTTAATTGATCTTGTTGAGGCTTAGGAATGTAAATTTGTGCTTTAATTTGATAAATGGCGTGTACCTAGGCAAGAGTAATGAGTTGTGAAAATGTGCATAGTAAAAGGGCATGAAAAGAAAAGAAAAGAAAAGAAGCAAAAAGTAACAAAAGAAAAATATGCTTCAAATGCCTTGTGTAAATTGTAAATGATACTCAAATGGGTAACATGAGTAGTTAAAGATTGCACGTAGAGTCTAATTGTATGCCTGGACGCCATATAGTATTTGGAAGTGGAGTTGAACGAGAAATTAAATGCTTAAGTGTATAATGTATTGCCTTAACTTGGTTGATTAGTGCTTGTGCCTAAATTTCTCATTCTTCTAATCACCATTCACCGTGGCCACGTTACAACCAAATGGAAAAGACCTTGTTGATCTTAGGGGACATCTAGATTGGGAATATTAGTTAATGAATGCACTTTCCACGTTTATGACACGTGATTCTTTCATGAGACTAACTCATTGAAAACAGCGTTTTTTCTAAACTAAATGTATGCAACTAAGTTGATTCAGTTACATAAATTCGTTGGCATACATGTTGCATGAGTGTGAGCCTAGGTTCTGAGAGGAAAGATAAGAGAGAATCCATGTGAGAACCTAGCGTCGAAGCGAATTATGCTCGAGGTGTGAGAGTGAGTAGTTTCTGAGGCGAGGGCATTTTAATTGTGGGATTCATGTTGTGCCAGTTTCCCTTGAGGTGCATTCGAGTTGTTTAGAACATTTTGCATATGCTCATTCCTCACTCCCATTTGCTTTTACGTATCTCTCTGCTAGTTGGTTCTGCAGCAAGTTTTTCTTTGTGCTTAGGAAAGTTCTTAGTTCGAGTCATTTTTAGTTTGGGTCTTATTTGTTTTAGATTATGTTTGCTCGAGGACGAGCAAAGGTTTGGTTTGGGGGTGTTTGATCGTGCCTAAATTGTTGTATATTTCGGCCCTCATTCCTATTCCTTTGTCTCATTCTTGTGTATATTTTCTATATATTTTATGTCTAATAGGCTCGTTGGTGCTAATTGCAGGCAATAGATGTAATTCTGTTGTTAAGAGCTAATTGCGGTGGTTCCGGCAGAAAAGGGGCAAAAGGAAAGACAAAGGATCACAAGCAGCTCTACAGTGCGGGTCGCAACCGCACTCCAACCGCACTCCTTCCCACAGCCGGGACCTGATTCATGAAGGAAAGATAAAGTGCGGGTCAGTACGAGTCATCCAAACGCACTCCACCCGCACTATTGCACAATCCAGAGAAGCAGAGTTGCACCTGACATTAAAGTGCGAGTAAAGTACGGGTAATCCAACCGCACTCCACCCGCACTGTTGCTCAAGACAGAGGAGTGGATTTACACCTGACATTTGAGTACGAGTACAGTGCGAGTACCGTGCGGGTCAAGTGCGGGTCAAGTGCGGGTCATCCAACCGCACTCCACTCATACTATTGCCCAGATCAGAGAACTGAAGATGAAGACAACGTGGGTACAGTGCGGGTAATTCACCCGCACTCCACCCACAATCTGCACGCAACAGCTTCTGTTTTCAAGCTTAAGTGACCTATTTTTCAATCCTCTATAAATAGAAAAGGATGGGAACGACCCAAAGAGCTGCCATATCTCCCAACACTTGTAGTCTAAGCTAGAAACACATCTCCCTATCATCCAAACAATCTCTACTCAATCAAAGGCAACTAGGAGACTTGGATTCAAGCTTCAAGGAAGGAGATCAATCTTCAAGGGTTTTATCTCTACATTCTCTCTTAGTTTATTAGTTTGTAATAGAACATGAGTAGCTAAAATACCCCACTATGGGGTTGATGTTATTTATTTGATGGATATTTGGGCTTTGTAAATAAACTCTATGTGTTATATTTATTCTATCTCTATATTTTATTCCATTGCTTGAATTGATTTCCATTATTGATTTGTTTGGATACACCCTCTTTGCAAGATTGATGTGGATTACTTGAGTAGGCAATTAGGTTGTCTAATGCTCCATTGAATGGAAGGATTTCCTAAAATCCGGCTCTACAACCATGCCCTTAATCTAATCTTATACACTCTAGGTTAGCCACTTGTGAGAGAATTAGAAACCTCTACTATACACCCTAGGTTGGCTACTTTAGTGATTTTACGAGAACGAACCTTCGAGTAGAATTCGGTTGATAACCTCGAGCCTCAACCAATCTCAAATGGGTGGCATTCACTATACATCCTAGGTAGGCCACTTATGAGGGAATTGGAAGCCATCACTATACACCCTAGGATGGCTACATTAGTAATAGGTTGAGCCATAGCTAGATAGATGAGCATTCATGGAAAAAGTCCTGATTGAGTAACTAACCATTGTTGGTTGCTTAGGAGGGATTAATCGCTAGTAGGAGGTCTTCGCTATACACCCTAGGTTGACCTCTTGCTAGAGATATATACCAACACTATACACCCTAGGTTGGTTACATTTGTCAAAACGTGCTTAATTGAGAGTTTGTTTCAATTGCCCCAATATTCACTTACGAATCCATCAACTCCGTAGTTCCATCATCATTCATTCATCACTCCATTGTCATCCCATTTTATTTGCTTTCATAGTATAGTTTGTATTGTATTTTCATTCACCATTACTTTACTTTTATGCATACTAGTAATATTAATCCTAATCTTATCACCGCTACCCCGATCTCAGTGGACGACACATGTGCTTACCACTTTACTTGTATTTCTACTTGTGAACGCATAGCATAGGTTTTATAAATTGTTTTGACAGACGGTTTTCTAACGGCAAAAATCTTCCTATCATTCGACCGCCGACATTGCGGATTTGGCGGAGAGTCATCGCTATCTAGGCTCCTTCGTGCCCATTTTCCATGGGCGAGGCTGATGACCTCCTCACCGTCGACAATGGAGTCATGACTGCTTTCGACATGATGGAATGAAGTCGGTGAGGATGAAGAACGAGAAAAGAGATATGGTTGAGAGAAGGTTTTTCTTGGGAAAATTTTAAATTTGAAAGTTGAAAGGTATGTGGAAGGCGTTGGAATAACCAAGTATAAATAGGTAATAGAGCAGCAGTATGGGCCGTCAAAATTTTCGGTTAAGATCACCTCGAATCATGGGAACTGCCGTAACGTAGCCGGATTAACTTTTGAATAAACCGGTCAGCTCTCGCCACATCACTCGTGCAATTAATGGGAAGATTTCCCCTAAGATTCTTGTAACGGTAAAGAAGGAGAAATTCCCTAAATAAAATAGGAAATCAGACTCCAACCCCAAACTCAATCACCGGCGTTCAAGTTAGAGGGGACTTCTGTTAATAGCCAAATTTGGCTAGGGACCAAAGGGAAAATTTCCACCCTCCTAGTCTGACCCCAGGCCTGATGTTATCCACCAGGGGACCACGGTTCCCAAAGTCTAGCTACGGTACCACCCCATATAAATAAAAGGCGAGCTCCTGAAACACCTGGGATAGAACCCGGCGCGATCAGATCGAGCCCGCACCACCAAACCGGGAATCGGGAAGCTCCCTGAGGTCGAGGTTACCTCGCAACCTCTCCGAAAGCTTGCCAAAACCCCGCTGTCATAGAGGAGTGTCCGCAGGGGGCTGTATCAAGCTTCAAGAGATCAAGGGAGGTCAGGGCGAGCTCCTGGCTAGACTAAGCTCCTGAGGATGAACCCAACAAAGGTCAAGCAAATATGGGTTAGAAAGGACCTAGTTGGGCAAGTGAGGAAAGTGGGGAGAGGTGCAGTAGGTAAGCCATTGGCACCGGTTTGGGTGGCCAAGTTGAGTGGGCTCCCCATTCCGGTCAAACCTCATTTGGTTGACCGTGTCCCACTTTGATTGCATTACACTCATTTCTGAGTTAGTTTTAGTATTTTTTGCGTTTCGGATGGTTAGTATTTGTCTTAGAAATTTTTTGGGACATAGTGCTTGTTAATGTGTTGTGTATGGTTTTGGTGCATAAATAGTTGCAGTGCAGAGTCCAGGAATCAGTCTAGGGAAATAGTGCGGTTAGAGTGCGGGTCATTCACCCGCACTCCACCCGCACTCAGTAAGCATCAGGTAATAAAGTGAGAGTACTGTGCGGGTCAGTCACCCGCACTCCACCCGCACTTTGGTCGCGTTATATATATACCGCCTGTCGTTTTCTAGGGCTCCACCTTTTTCACAAAAGCCAACAAACTGAAACTTTCAATTTTGTTTCCCTCGTTTCAACTAAAAGGTATTCCGTATGTGCCACATTTCCAATTTTCGGCAACCAACGTATGAAATCTTCCTCTAATTTCGTTATCTATCACTCTAATCTCAATTATCAACCTTTCATCAACAATTTTTTCCTTTTCTTGCATAAACTTCATTGTTCAAAGATGGGCCACGATTTTGTGCCCTTTTCCCTTACTAATTTTGAACTATTTATTGAATACCTATGGGGATTGAATGATGGGTTGTTGTCTGATTATGCATGTGAAGTGTTTATTGTTAATTTAACTATCTATTGCAATTGGATGTACAAATTCTGAATTTAGGGTTTATATGATTGAATGGAATTTCTATACATGGGTTAGAGCCATATTATTGTGAGTTAGGTCGATGATGTGCTGTGGGTGTGAAGTGTGTGCGTTGATTGTGATTCTGCATGCACTAGTATTTCAGAACGTGTTAAAGTGCCGGTCCAGTGCCGGTCAGTCACCCGCACTTAACTCACACTCTATCAGTTTGGCAGAAACTTCGTTCTTTTAAATAGTTTCATTATAACCTCATGGTTCCTTGATATAAGTATTCCCTTAAAACTATTGTTTATTGTGCAAATGTCAGGAAGAACCAGGCACTCTACTAGGCAAGGCAGTTATGTTTCTGAGCGAAGACCGAGGAGCGGACCTCAGATTCCACCACCATGCGTCAGGCATCCAGAGTTTGAGGACCGCTTGGAATATTTTAGGGAACGAGACGTTGTGGTTGAAAGAGGGATAGCAGTAGAAGAGCTAGCGGCCACCTCAATACCTCAAGTAGTTGAAACGAGGGGATGAGAAACTTTCGTTAGCCCCCCTCCTATGTATTGCAGAAGCGTGGTGGAGGAATTCTACACAGGAATGGTACCAGATACTTTTCAGCGATCATCCTCCATTTTGGTCCAAGGGGTGGAGGTCCGAATGGCTATCACGGACATCAACAAATACTATCGGACGGAGCTCCCAGTTGATCCAGAGGCGGTCGGAAGACTACGACAGTGGGTAACTTGGAATGATTTCTTTGTGACACAGAATGTGGAGTTTGCCAACCAGTTGGTGATCCATCCAATGGACTTCTCTGTGGCACCAGATCACCGCATGAAGCACACCAACATGAAAAGGGAGTTAGGTTTTTGGCATGTGTTCATCTCTTATTCCCCGATTCCCAGGAAGCACAGGACTTCAGTCAATTTCAATGCAGCAATGATCCTTTATTGTATACTTCAGAATCAATTGGTTGACATTGGCTTTCTGGTCAAGAGATATACTTGAACTGGGAGGTGTCAGAGTAGACAAGCAGCCACTCATCTTCCCTAGTCTAATCACCACATTTTGCAGAGAGGCAGGGGTGGATTTTGGGTCCGATCCCTTTGAATATTTGGTAATAGATGCTTGATATGGGTGAATTTTAAAGTTTAATTGCCATATTTACATAGGATGCCGTATTTTGTAATGAGCCAGTGTTGTGTCTTTTATTTTGCGGGCATTGATTATGTTTGATTAGTGCCTAGGTTTTGTGTTGCGTCAGTTTGTGCGCGCCGCTAGGCCGGGCTCTTTTGTCTTCAACATTGAGGACAATGTTGGGTTTTGGTTTTAGGGTGTAGAACGCCTCTATGAGTCCTCATTGTTTGTGTCTTGAGTCCTTTTTCAAATTTGCTGCCTAGCCAAAATTTTTGAGCTTTAATTAGCTTGGTGAGATAATCCTGAGCAAAGTGTTTGTGGCGAATTTGTGTATGCTTTGTGTGCTTGTTCATAGCTCTTAGTCATTTTAGGGGTCGCACTTGCACTTCATGGGTTAGTTCCATCTTTTGGTGTCCAAGATAAGGGGACTCGGTGCTCAAGCGCCTTGTTCTAATAGTGGAGATACCCTTGTGAGTTTACAAACATAAGCCAAAAGCGTACAAATACGAGGGAAATGTTTTCAAATTTTTAAACACTATTCAAACACCATGCATAGTCTCATTACATCAACAATCATCATGTGTCATAGAACATACATCATATATGTGGACTACTTACCAAAGCTTGTATTCCCTTTTTAGATGGAATGTTGGAAATGATCCTAGGCAATTTGTGTGCATAACTACTAAAATAGCCCAAACACATTTCCATGTCCATATATGTGTGCTCCATTACAAATTTTGAGGCCAAACACTTACCTTTTCTTTTGGAACCACAATGAACCATATAGCCATAAGCCAAACACAAACCAACCCTTTAATTACCAATCATGTGAGTTTTGTGTGTGTAAGTGTGGTTGAAAGGTGTAAAGCTCTAATATGTAAAGATAGCGTGTACTTAGGCAATATTTGTAAATGTGCAAAGCAAATGGCTCACAAATTTAAAAGTGCGAAAAATGTGCACTTATGAGCTTCAATTGTCAAAATGTAAAATGTGCAAAAGAAAGACAAAAGAAAATAAAAAAATTAAAAAAAAGTGCACATAGAGTCTTGAATGTTAAATGTAAAGTACTCATAAAGTAGAGTACATAATTGTTGCACAATGTAATGAAAGTTAAGCCTAGACGCTAGTGTTTTAAGTTGTCAAGTAGAGCTAGTATGGGTGTGTAATGTAAGTATCTTATCTTAGCATGATTAGTGACTTTTGAATTCCATTTTCTATTATTTGTTCACCTCATTAAACCCCATTGCCCCATTACAACCTACGGGAAAGACCTAGTTGATCCTTTAGGAAGTCTAGTTTGGGAATATGAGTCGAGGCATGCTCTTTTCACGTTCATGACACTTGATTCTTTCATGAGACTCATTTACTTAAAAGAGTTTTTATTCTATATTAAATGTATGCAATAAATTTGATTCCAATACATAAATTCATTTGCATACATCTTGCATGAGTGTGAACCTAAGTTCTGCGAGGAAAAAGAAGAGAGATTCCATGTGAGAACCTAAAATCGAAGCGAATTACGCTCGAGGTGTGAGAGTGAGTAGTTTCCAAGGCGATGGCGTTTTAAGTGTGGGATTCATGTCGTGCGAGTTTCCCCTTGTGGTGCCTTAGAGTTATTTAGGACATTTTGCATTAGCATCTTCCTCACTCCCATTATCTCTGACTTATCTCTCAGCTAGTTGGCTTGCAGCTTATTTGTTTGAGTCTAAGAGTTCTTAGATCGATTCATGTTTGCGTATTTAGAGTTATATTTAATTTTTTTTGAAGTTTGCTCGAGGACGTGCAAAGGTTTGGTTTGGGGGTATTTGATCGAGCCAAAAATGTTATACATTTTGGTCGTCATATCCTTTCTCTTTGTTTTGTTCTTGAGCGTTTTTATGTGTATTTATGGCTCGTTTGGTTTTTATTACAGGCATTAGGTAAAAAGGCATGAAGGGGGGCAAATTGGACCAATTAGTGCACAAATGAAGTGAAGAAAGCAAAAGTGCACGGGTAGCATACCCGTGCACTCACCCATGCACCGGAAGGTGGATTTTGAGAAGACCAAACTGCACGGGTAATTGCACGGGTCACACCCGTGCACCCACCCATGCAGTTCATCAGACCAGGGAGCAAGGCCACGGGAGAAGGCAACTGCACGAGTGGTGCACGGGTCATCCACCCATGCACATACCCGTGCACATTGTGCAAATCTGAAGGGAAATGGAAACTGTACAGGCAACTGCATGGGTAACCTACCCGTACTATACCCGTGCTATACGGGAAACCCAGCTCGCCACATCAGCATTTTGGCCTAGTTTTTGAATGAAGTATAAATAGTTTTCAATTCTGATTTTCAAGGAGAGAGACCCATGACCATACACCATTCTATTGATTCTTTCTCTCTTTATATCCCAAAAACCTTTCTCACCAAAAACCCATCTTCATCTCCATCAATTGCTACTCACAAAGACATAGGAGGTGGATTGAAACTTGAAGAAAGAAGGTTCTACATGGGTCTTTTCTACTTCCCTCCTTTTTATTCTTAGTATTCCATTTGTTATGAGTAGCTGAATCCCATTAAGGGATTGATATGATTCACTTGTTGTTAATAGCCAAAATTGGCTAAGGACCAAAGGAAAATTTTCCACCTCCCAGACCTAGGTTCCATACCTGAGAGTTTCCTCCAGGAGACCTCTCTATCCAGAACCGAACTACAATATCACCCCAGGAACAAGGACGGGCTCCGGAAACATCCGGGATAGAGCCCGGAACGATCGGATCTAGCCCGCATCACCAAAGCCAGAAGCTCCCCTAAGTCGAGATCACCTCGCATACGCTCCAGAGACTCGCCTGTACCTCGATTAACACAGAAGAATTTCCCTAGAAGGCCGCACCTAGCTTCGAAAGGTCAGGGGAAGCCACACCTAGCTTCGAAAGGGTCAAGGGAAGCCAGACCTGGCTCCAAGCTGGGTGAAGGAAGGCCGCACCTAGCTTCGAAAGGTCAGGGAAAGCCATACCTAGCTTCGTAAGGGTCAAGGGAAGCCAGATCTGGCTCCAAGCTGGATGAAACTTATCAGATATCAAGGTCAGAACACTAACCAACCTCACTGGTTGGTGCACCATACCATGCCATATTCAACGACCTCCATAAAGGATCATGCTGAAAGGATACGAGGGATACACTAAATCATATCTAGAAACGTTACTTATATGCAGAACAAGTAATAGAATCCAAAAAGGAAATAAGCTGATCTCCACCACGATACTCTCAATTCGGCAAAGTCAATGACATTAAAACGAGAAATCCCGCCCGATAAAGAGGGGAGAGACTGAGAAAATCAAGGGGAGAATCAGTCTGTTTGACCTACAAACTATGTATAAATAGAAAAGAAAGAGAATGAAAAAGGAGTGACTACTATTCGACAAGCATACGACAAACACAAACAATCAACCATTCCCTAGAGAGAGTTGAGAGCAAAGATAAAAGAATTCCTGTATTTGTATACCATGCACGTTCAATAAAATATTCTTGCTTTCTTGTCATTTTATAAATCATTGCTACACATACAATAAACCTTGGCCACCACCTACGTGGTAGTGGTCTTGAGGGTGTTAACTGAGATTTCTCACCTTGAGCAAAATTTCCGTTAACACTTGTAAATATAGGTATTTGTAATGAACTCAATATCTTCTATTAAAAATCTATCTCGTTGGTTCTATTCAATGTTTTACTTGATTTCAAAAGCAATTTGTGTTTGATTGTACATGACTCTGTTCATGGGTTGTTTGAATGAGTTATATGTGTAGAGAATCAAGTATACATGATGCTTGTCTCTCTAAGCTCAATTGAATAGGAGGATTGAACAAGGGTACATGACCCAAGTAATATCCAGACTTATTAATCTCACCTAATTCTAATCTTTCATGGGTAATCAAGACTATAAATCCTAGGATTTTTTGCATGTGATAGATTAAGCATTAACCTATACATGATGGGTTGGTGATTTTTAACAAAAAGATTTGTCCCTTATGAGATAGATGTTCTTTCATTGTATAACCAATTGTGGGTGGCCAATGCTATACATGATTGTTTGGGCACTCACAAGTGGTAAATAGTCACTCATATACATCCTAGGGTGATTACATTAGTTAATGACAATCATTGTGAGTTCATTCTTTACCCATTGTTTGCTAGTTGAATTCATCAATTCCTTAATCTACATATCACATATCCATACCTTTTTAGAATAGTACATTTTAGTGCATTATTAGCTTAGTTTACATTTTAGTTTTATTTCTTCTCCAAATCCATATCAATTTACTTTTCTAGCATTTTTAACTAAAGCATTGATTTACTCATAACTATTGCTCGATCTCTGAGGAACGATACCCATACTTGCCATTTACTAGTTTTATACTTGTTTGAGTGCATCTTGAGATCTTATAAATTTGTTTGAATAATGCATATCACGACATATAAAATATTGTGCGTTCAACACATGCCACCCCGTCTGAAGCCTCTGAGCCATTAGCTCCTTCTTCTCATTCTCCACTACTGTAATACCAGATTTCTTCGGCACAACATGAATTGGGCTGACCCATCGACTATCTGATATAGGGTACATGATCCCGACATTCCATAGCTTCAAGACCTCTTTCCTGACAACCTCCTACGTGATGGGGTTGAGTCTTCTCTAAGCCTCCCTAGTGGGTTTAGTGCCTTCTTCCAAGAGGATCATGTGCATAGAGACAGTAAGACTAATTCCCTTGATATCTTCTATAGTCCATACTATTACCTCCATGTGCTCTCTTAACACCTCGAGTAACCTTCTCTCTTGAGATTCATCTAAACTTGCAGAAATGATCACCAGACTTCTCTTTTCTTCATCAAGATAAACATACTTCAACTTGGGTGGGAGTGGTTTGAGTTCTAATTCCTGTGACTTTTCTCCTTGTACCTCTATGTCTTCTTTTCTCAACTTGCCCAAATTATTTCCCATATCTACTATGACTTGTTTTTGGCCTTCATCATCATTTCCTAGGCTCGCATCTTTATAGCTCTCAGTTCTCCCTAACCCTTCTTCTACAGCCTTATCTATCTCATATTCTAGCATGTTCACCGTCTGGCAGTCGTCTAATCCAACGGGGTAGGTCATATAGTCAAAAATGTTAAACTCGACTATTTCATCCAAAACTTTCATCGTCAGCTATCCTTCGTGCATATCTATCACAACCCGAGTTGTAGCCATGAATAGACGCCCCAATAGAAGTTTCACATCTTTTTCGTCTCTTCCTTCATCCATTTAAGAACTACAAAATCCGCTGGGGCTATCAATTTATTGACTTGAATCAAGACATCTTCCACTATACCCTTCAGACTTCATGAGGACGAATCTGCAAGAACAAGTGACATGGTGGTAGGCTTGAGATCTGTGAGGCCCAACTTCCGGTAGACAGAAAATGGCATGAGAATAATACTCGCCCCAGAGTCTAACATTGCTCTCTCAGGGTTATCCCCTCATATGTTGATGTCAATAATCACACTTCCTAGATCTTTTATTTTATATGGAAAAGTATTTTGAATCACTGCACTAACATTCATATTCAACCGTTCATGCTGCTTCGACTTAAACCTCTCATTGTCTTTGCTTTGCTCTTTAAAGAATTTCCCACAAGCAGGCATCCTTTGAATCGCGTCCAACAAAGGCAAGTTGATATTCTCTTTTGATAAAATGTCATAGATGTCTTGGAAGGATTTCTCCATCTTGGAATTCTTCAACCTTCCTGGATAGGGTATAGGTGGATTGTATTGTAGGGGTTAGGTGAGTTGTGGAATTGTGGCCTCGGTTTCAGTAGGATATCATCAATCTTGTCTTCATTTTCTACTTATTTTTCAACTTTGCCTTCCTCTTGTGTTATTTCCTGTTCTTCTGTAGTACTCTCTTTACTTCAATCTCCCAGTATACGCCCACTTATAAGGACTGCATTTGTTTGTTCTTGTTGGCTAGGAAATTTGTCTTTCTTTTTCTCTCTCAAAAGTTTTGCCAACTGCCCAATATGCTTTTCAATACTTCGTATGGAGACATCTATCCCATTCACTCTTCTTTCATTTTCCCTGATATATCTATGTCAATTCTCCCTTGTTTTTCTCCTTGAATCTTGGAGTTCATGTGCTGTTTGTTGTGCTAGCTGCGCAAAACTCCTCATTTGTTCTTCAAGAGAATCACTGCCTATCTGACAAGTATCGCCATACTCTTGGTAGCTAAAACACTCTTCATATGATTGTTGAGGTGCTTGCCAAGATGCCTTAAGCTCTTCACTTATCCGCTTATTAAATTTCACTAAATTCCTCACTTGTTCTTCAAACGAAAGGGCCTCGATCTCATAATTGTTCCCTTGAAGTTCTGGTCCATTTCCCCACTCTTGGTCAATAGGTAGTCATACATCCCATAGCTCGGCCTTGAATCTTGCTAGATATAGTCCATGAATCCTAAAACAAAAATAAACAAGAATACCAAAAGAAGTAAGAAGAAACTAAAGAAACTAAAAATACTAACTAAAGCAAAATCGAATCACAACTACATACGTCGATCCCCGGCAGCGGCATTATTTTTTACAAGCATTTTGCTGTGGTATGCAATATCAAAACAAATTTATGAATCCCAAGATGCACTCAAACAAGTATAAAGCTAGTATGCATCAATTATGGGTATCGTTCCATAGAGATTGAGCTATATATGTGATTAAACCTTGACTCTAGACTCAAATGCAGTAAAAGTAAATTGAAATGGTTATTGATATGAATTTAAACTAATATGCAAACTAAACTTAAACTAACTAAAATGCAACTAAATTAGTAGATGAAAATGGATGATATGTTGACTAAGGATTTGATGGATCCATAGAGCAAACACTAGGCAAAGATGAACTCACAATAATGATCATTATCCGAATGTAACCAACCTAGGATGTATAGGATTGGTTGTATACCACTTATGAGTGTCCAATCTATCATTTATACTATTAGCCACCCACAAATGATTGTGCAATGAATGGATATCTATCAAATAGGGGACTAATCTCTTTGTTAAATTCACCAACCTAGGATGTATAGTGTCGATGCTTAGTCTCTCACAAGCAACCAATCTAAGGATGTATAGTTTTGGTTACCCATTTGAGAATAGATAGAGATGAGATTAATATGTCCCGATTTTACTCAAGTCATGTACTCTTGTTCAATCCTCCTATTCAAATGAGCTTAAAAGAGCCAAGCATCATGTATACACAATTCTCTACTCAAATAATTTCTAAAACTTGCAAAGAGAGACATGTAAAATCCAAGACAAATTGTTCTTGAAATCAATTAAAACAATGAATAAAACATATTTAATAGATTTACTAAAAAGATTTGAGTTCATTACAATACCCATGTTCACAAATGAATCACATCAACCCCTTAGTGGGGATTTAGCTACTCATGTCAAATGAAATAAAATGATAAAAAGGACAGAAATAATAGGGACCCATATGAGACCTTCTTTCTTCAAGCTCAAATCCACCTCCAATGTCCTTCTTGAGTAGCAATTTATAAAGATGATGATGGGTTTTTGGATGATTGAAAAATACAAACACGGTTAATTTGCCTTAAGCTAACCTAGAGGGGGGTGAATAGGTTACAGCACCTTTTTCGCTCCCTTGAAAAAAAACACAAGTTTGTCCCTCTAAATTGCTTGTATCACACTTCAAATACAATCACAAGCAATATTAATTCAAAAAAAGGTATGCTTGTTCAAACAAAATCAACTCCAACATATACAAAAATGATATACAATGAATATCAATTACAAAGATATCAACTAAGATATATATCAACACATATACAAATAAATGAGATAGGGATAGAGAAAATCAACACATGATTTTTACGTGGTAAAACCTCCTAAGAGGAAATATCCATGGGTTGATACCACAACCACCGGCAAACAAATCCACCAATAAGATAAAAAAATACAATCTCTCAAGTGACCACTTTACCTAGAAATCTAACCTTTAATCCAACATAATGAAAGAGATGCCTCATTGCTCAACTATCCAGATCACCCCAATCCTAGTCGAGACTTCCACTCACAAGTTGAAAATCCCCTCTCCAAACATGTGACTTCCGCAGCTTGACTATCCGGATCACCCCGATCCTAGCCAATCTTACATGCTCAACTATCCAAGTCAGACTCTAGTCGAGACTTCCACTTGCACAAGTTGAAGATCCCTTCTACCGCTTAGCTATCCAGATCACCCCGATCCTAACTAATTTTTACAATGCATAATCCAAAGAATCACTTCAAAGGAATATGACTTCCGACCTTTTGCAAGGTAAATGATCTAAGTGAATGCATATGATGCAAACACACACAACATAGTATATATGATCAATATATCCTATGGAATCTAGAAATGAACAATTAAGCACATGTCATATGTTTTTCTAGTTTACAATCCTAAAAACAATGCAATCACACTCAATGATGTATGTACATATGAAATGTGTGGATTAGACACAAAACATGAAGAACTAGATATTTGTCATTAAAAGCACAAATCAATTGTATCTAGATTCTTGTAACATGAACTAATAACCTAGAGCATGTGAAACACCTAACACATACAAAAATCTAGATTATGTTCAATTCACATAAAATGCTAAAATGAATTTGATAAAATCAAAATTGAAACTCTAGCAAAATCATAGAACTTAGATTCTCAATATAATCAATTAAACCCAATCAAGTTCTAAATCATCAATCAAATATGCTATTTCAATAAATCTTCAATTAAAATGATCTAGCATATGAAAAGACTATCAATCAACAAAATCAAGTCAATAAACACACAAGATAGTCCTAGATTTGAAGCTAGCACAATTCAACATCTCAAACATGTGAAAACATAGATTTAGAAAAACCTAACTCAACATGTTAATCAATTGCAGCTCAAACTAGCTTTATTAGAGATCATTTCTCTAATCAATGATTACACATCAAACATACATATATATGATAAGAAAACCCAAGGCAATTGAAGACTTTAAAATTAAGAACAAAATAGAAATCAATACCTTGCAAGAAAAATGTGCAGCTTCGTTTTTGTGATTAGTCCTACCATAAAAATTAAATCTATTGACTCCAAACTCTTGTAAATATGATAGAGGGCTGGTAGAAAAAGATTCACAAATTTGAATCACTCAAACCAGACTCCAAATGAGAAATTTATGGTGTTTGGAAGTTAAGAAAATTTGAAGAGAAAATTCTGCACTTGTGTTTTTCAATTTTTCTTCTTAAAATGAAATGAGAGGGAAATGAATATTTAAAGAGGGAAACAAATGAAGGAAAAGACCAACCAATGGAGGGCTGCCATGCTGGATCCCTGTGGAGGCATGTGGACCCCATGGGATCCAGCAGCCCTCCACTACCATGGAGGCCACGCCCCTCCACGGGAAGGAGTCACCTCAACGGGAAGGAGGTGCTTGGCACCCCTCATCCCTCACGCATACTCTTTTTCTTTCAGCCATATATTTGGCCTTCAAACTCTGATTTGAAATCCGTTTTCAGATTACAAACCAGAACTCCCTCATGTAAAAAATTTGTCAAGAAACCTTTTCCAAAAAATATGGAATTTAACTTAGAAAACAAGGATGAAAACCTTGTACGATAAATTCACGGAAAGTTTCTTAACTACCTAATTTGAACTTGAAGTTTAATGAATGAGTAACCAAATTAGTTGGAACTCAATGTGGAATTATATAAGCTCAAAATCAAGTTCATTAACATATAAACACAAACAAATAAATACAAGAACACACAAGTATGCCATTTCCTAGAACTAATCCTAGAACATGCAATTTATGCAAATTGTCAATTTTAAGTCTAATGCATGCGCATACATGTATAAGTGTGTGTATTGTGTTAAACCAAATTATGCACAACTATACAGGGACACATATGAATGCAATGTATATGTGTGCGTAAGCCTTGCAAGAGGAAAGAGGTCATGTTTACCTTTTGCTAAGCAACTTAGCTTTATTCCTCTTGTAGCCACCACTTTGCATGAATATTGTCCAATTTTCCTTGAAGCTTGATTATCCACAAATCCTTTACAACTAATCAATACAAAGAAAATGTTGTTTTGATATAAAATTATGCCAACACAGAGAAAATATGATGTGTGGGCGTGTCTTGAATTTTCAAAAGTGATTCCTTATATAGCTCTTCCAAAAATAGGTCAGAGTGCTGATGTGATTGTCAGATTGTACATTGTACGCGGGTACATGTGCATGGTAAAGACACGCATAATTACCCAAGCACATCTTCTTCAGCATCTTCCATCTTTAGTTCGATGGTGACTGCGTTAGGTCCCTACCCGTGCAGTGCCAGTGAACTGGGCACTTTGATAATTTGGGAGGATTTTCGACCTCCGGTTCATAGGTTGGTTCGCTGGTGTGACCAGTAAAAGTCTGATCCTCAGACTGCATGGGTGGTGCAAGGGTAAGGGTACCCATGCACACACCAGCGCACTTCTCCCTTCTTCGTGCTTCAATTTGCTCATTTTACGCCCGAATTCTTCACTTTCTTCTCCACAATCGAAATTGCATCAAATGCCTGCAAACATGATAAAATAGCCCCATAAGAAACAAAAACAAGCTCAAAAACAAGACAAGGAATGAGGAATGAGGGCCAAAATAATAACATTTTTGGCTCGATCAAACATGTATAAGATTTTGGGAGACGATCGGTTGAGTGACAGGTGGACAACATAGAGTTTAATGCGATCATGACTCAAATAGGCAAAAGAAGAATCTTATTTATATAAGATGTCACGAAGCACACTCTGATAAGGAAACAAACTTCCTTAGAAATGTCAAAATCCAGATTAGGAAAAGGATCTAATGCGTCCAAAACACAAACAACACAGAACAAGAAAGAAGGCAACAACGATTCCAACAAGTCAGAGTCTCATTAAACCACAACAATTTTCCTTGCTTGTACACCACGAATTAAGACTCTATGCATGTATGAATAGATCCTAAAAACACCCTTAAAAGGGTTAATGAAAAAGAAGGATACAAGAGTGCAAGCGAGGTGGAGTTTGTAATCAAAGATATTCATAGTGAAGTTTTTCCCTCGCCGTCTCCTGCAACCGTGGTTTTTTCCCTTCCAGGGTTTTCCATATAAAACTTTGCATTTTGCATGTTCAATTTCTTTTATCGTTTCACAGTTGTTTGCGAATTAATATTAAAGAAGAAGAAAAACTAATAGTTGAAGTAATCGAAGAAGGGCAGGTCACATGTATGACCCCGATTAGAGAGTACCTAGAAGATGGCACGCTTCCTGAAGATACGGTTGAAGCAAAATGTATCAGGTACAGGGTGACCCGGTATTCGATAGTAGGGGGAGAGCTCTACAGAAGGGGGTTTTCAAAGGCCTTACAGAGATGTGTTGGTCAGGTTGAGGGAGATAAGATTCTGGCAAGTGTACAGAGAGGGGTATGTGGAAACCATACTGGGGGAAAAAGTTTGGCTTATAAAACCCTCAGACAAGGTTTTTATTAGCCAACCCTGTTCTGGGATGTACAATCGGTGGCTGAGAAGTGTAATACCTGTCAAAAGATTGCCAATGACATCAAGCAGCAACCGAGTGCTTGAAGAATCTAACTTCGCCCTGACCATTCACAATGTGGGGATTGGATCTGAACGGCCAATGCCAACGGCGACCAAAGGAGGTTCAAAGCATGCCATAGTAGCAGTAGATTATTTCACAAAGTGGGCAGAAGCAGAGGCACTGAAACACATGACTGAAGCTAACACCACCAGCATTGTAAAAAAGAATACCATCTACCGATTTGGGATCCCGGGTACAATTGTCACTAATAATGAGACCTAATTCGATAGTGATAACTTCAAGGAGATGTGCCAGAAGTACCATATTAAGAACTACTATGCCACGCCAGCCTATCCTCAGACCAATGGGCAAACAAAAGCTGTGAACAAGATCATAAAGCACACTTTAAAGGCCAAACTTGATGATAAAAAAGGGAATTGGGCAGACAAGTTGCATGAGGTACTTTAGGCATACCAGATGACTGAAAGAATGTCAATAGCAGAAAATCCCTATTTTTTGGCGTTCGGGACTGAGGCAGTTATCCCGGTCGAAATAATTCACACCTCCCCCAGAATCCAGCTGTACCAGCCCGATGCAAATGTAAGTATTTGTAAGTTTGTCATATTGTGATTGGCTCATTTCGTTGACAAACCATATCAGCAATTTTCTTATAAGGATAGATTAGGCCTCATTGTTCGTGATCAAGCCCTAGTGGCACCATCAAACTCTAGGGCACTTCAAGAAGGTATAACAAGTACTTAACTCATTGAAGAGAACTAGTTGCACACACTCAACTCATGCATTATCATATCTCATATAATTGTTGTGTGTTTCATGTTTGTGCACTTTCACTACTATATATATCTTCATACATGCTCATATCTTTTGTATCTAGGTTGATTTGCTGAGTTTAGGTGTTATGCATGTTTTACTGTTAACCGCTGTGATGAGCGCCTTGAGACCGCTGTGAATTATCACAGTGGTAGGCAACACAGTGGGTCACCCCTGTGTGTCTGCTGTGAGACCACTGTAATATCTCATAGCGGTGGACAACACAATGTTTGACCGCTGTGACTATCCACAGCGGTACGCACAACGGTCGTACCCTGTTTTGCCCAAAACGGTGCCGTTTCATTTAGACCTGCTATATATACATTCTTATCTCTCCCATTTCGTTCCTAAAGTTCCCAAATCAATTTTTACTCCATCTTTAAAGTGCTCAAGAGTGACTTGCAAGAAAAGTTAGCAAGATTGCATTTTTCTTAACCAAAACCCAAACACTTATCATCCATTCATGAACCAAACATCATCTAGCTTCATCTAAGATGTTTTTCTTACATGGGTTTGCATCAAAGTACATGACTTGGTAAGTAGAACACCATCTCCATTCTTTCTTGTGTTCTAGTTATCCAAGATGGCTCTTTTATGACTTACTTGCTTTAAGTTTGAGCTTTGTACTCTCAAGATGACATTTTTGTATGTTTGTTGGGTTTTGTATTGTGATAGCTATTGCATCTAGGTTGTACTCATTTCATATAACTAAGTTATATGTATGTCATATAGCAACATGATATCTAGGATTGTTTGAAGCATTCATACATGACTAGATAAGCATAATATGTTTTGACCTAGCATTTATGTATTTAGAATATTTTCATATTCACCTTAGGTTGCATATCTCTTCATTTAAGAGTTAAGTCTTGTATGTGCTGTGAGTAGTGTACAAGCAAAAGCCTAAAATCACTATTAAAGGCTTACGGGTAGCAAGAACAGATTAGTAACCGATTAGGTGTGATGTTGTCAACCTAGGTTGTAATCATTTTTTTGTAAATAATGGATTTGAGGGTTCGACTGGCCTTAGGCCCATGAGTTTTTACCCTTTTGGGGTTTTCTCATGTAAATCAAATCATTGTGTCTCTATTTTATTTTTCACACTTAATTAAAATGAGTGTTTGTTAGGGGTTTTGTGATTAACTTTGACTAATCGAAAAAGATGGCAATTAATTTAGTTAAAACCTGAAAATACTATATAGCGTGTGTCTACTGACCTAGAGGGGGGTGAATAGATTTTAGTTGATTTATTACCAACTTTTTGACTTAATCAATTTTAATAATCCTACCCTATATTAGCAATCAACCAATCCAACATATACATGCGGAAAACAATAAAAACACAAGGATTGATTTACGTGAGAAACCCTCTAACTGGGCAAAACTCACGGGCTATCCTTCTAGCCACATACGGTCCTCAAATCAACTATTTGAATGAAAGTTTACAACTTAGATTGACCTCAAGTCATACCTACTTGGTCACTAACCCTTTCACTCTACCTAACGGGCATTTAATAGTGATCCTAGACCACAAGCTTGTGCACTAATCCACTTAGTCACAAAGCTTAACAATCAATGAAGAGGTTAAACAACCTATGTGAATATGTAAGAATATTCTAACATGCAATTAATGCTAGGCAACACTAAATACTTATCTAAGGATTTAGAGATGTCAATCAGTGCAAATCCTAGATATCAATATCTAAATGCAAATGCATGAAGATTTAGCTAGAAGGGTAAAAACGTCATAAATGCTAGCTATCAATGAACAAAGCTCTCAACCAACAACCAACAACTCAAACATGTTATAAATGCCATTAAACATAAAGATATGCAATAAATTCACATAAAAGAGCTAACCCTAGGCAAACAAGAACATAAATAAATACAAAGAGATTTAGGGCATGTTCAAGTTACCTAGTCAATGAAAGCAAGAAGAATCCATGATGAGATGATGCTTGTAAGATGTTAGATGCACATAGATTTGTGTTTGGTTGAGTAAGGATGTGTTCTTGGGATTTTCTCTCTCTTGAAGAAAGCTTGGACACACAAAAATTGCTTCTTCAACTCACACACACAAAATGGGAGAGATAACAAAGTATATATATCAGGTCAAAGCAAAACGGCATCGTTTTGGGCAAAACAAGGCTCGACCGCTGTGAGTACCGCTGTGGGCAGTCACGGCAGTCATACAGCGATGACTAGCTGGAGGGCTCACCGCTGTGAGTAATTCACAGCGCAAAATGAGTGGTGAGACAGCGAAGCCTTATTGATGAAGGACCACTATGTCTACCGCTGTGATAATTCACAGCGGTTATCATGCCTTTTGTAGGATTTTCTATCCTATGCCTATCCAACTAAGATGCAATGAAAATGGGCATGCAAGAAGGGAAATAAAGCATAAGTATGCACCTAAGAGAGCCATACAACACATGATAAATATGAGAATGTATGAGATGTGTGTGTGTGCAACTAAATCTCTTCAAAGAGAGTTAAACAAGAGATATACCTTTGAAGTGCTTTTGAGCTAGGAAATGCCATCGACACTTGATCATGAATAAGAAGGCTTAATCTATCCTTACAAGCAAAATCTCATGTGGTTTGTCAACGAAATGAGCCAATCAAAAATCAAGGAACTTACAAAACCTATTCACCCCCCCCCCCCCCCCTGTTAGGATTATGCTCAATAGCAAGAGTATAATATTGTAATTGACAATCTTTTCATATTAATAAAGTAACTTCTGGTTTTACAAAATCTTATAGCATTTATAATGATAATTGTCAAAGTAAATAATTATAAGGTCAAAAGACTATGAGAAAGGAAGAATTGTTCGTACATCTGGATATGTATGAGGTAGATACAATTTTTTAGTTAGTCTTGAATAAACGTTCACAACTTAAGTTAAAGGTTGAGCATCTTTATCTTGATAAAGTTGTAGAATTCTTTTGTTGGCATTTGAGTAGGATCAAATGAGTTATGATGAGTCTAAAATCATTGAAAGGGTCTTTGAGTAAAAGAATCTAGTGCACAGGGTGCATTGAACAGGATCACAATGAAATACTTTATCTAGAACCATCAGTAGATACAAGTCTTTTCACTATGAGGAAAATCAGAGAGTCTATCTTAATCCTGAGATAAATGGTGGACTTATGATTGCAAGTATTATCATTTGAGCTATCAATGAGTACGATTATATAGCATAGTCTATCCTCGATAGTTTGGTGGTATTCATTTATTAATCGATAGAGGACTTCATTTATAGATATGGATATCGTGGCTTAGTTTATTGAATGAGAGTATAATATTATCATATGGATATTTTGAGGTATTGGATATTAAATCTCAACGTTGAGTTTTCAATAATGTCTGTTGAAAACATTGCTTCTGGACAAGTCAAAATATCCAAGTTCAAAACGTGGTCATACGAGTAAATATGGTAACTAGGAGAGCTATAGGCGGTCTATGAGCTCTTGGCGATTACTGATATTATTCACTAGGATACACTATCTCCAATAAGATTGTCTAGGGTATGAATGAGAAACATCTTCTTATTCTATCTTTATTTAATAGTTCAATTTTAGCTCTTTAGTGCAATGAGCTAAAACTAATAGATCGGACCTAAGTGAATCATTTGTTGATTATGATTAGGTTATGTCTATTGAAACTTAAATTTAGATAGCCCGCCAAGATCCCCAATCCACATGGACTTGCATGGATCACTTGATATATTCTACCGGACTAATTTATGGGTCCATCTAGAATTGTATTTAATAAATTAAGAATATAATTTGCACATTATTTATTTAATGGGCTGCTCAATTATATTAATATATTAATGAGAGGCATGTAGGCTTATTTCTTTTAGTAAGAATGAGTCTGGTTCACATGTGGGCTTTTATTTAAAGCCTGAATGGATTAAATAAAATAAGAAAATAATATTTGACCCGTATTTTTGTGTGTGGGCGGCAAGGCTATAATAATAGCCTAAAATATTATTTTATTTTATTGTTTGATTAAATTGAAATTAATTAATTGATTAATTAATTATTTAATTACAAATCAAAATCTTTTTTCTGACTAGGAATTATGTTTCCTAGTAGTATACTATTATAGTAGTATAATAAATATAAAAGACTTAAGTTGGTAAGTAGATAAATAAAGGATTTATTTATCTAATCAAATAAGGAAGTCTTTAATATAATCACAAATACACTTATGAGTTGGATTAGGGTTAGGATTCTTGAGTTGATAGGAATTTGGGTAAAGCACAAATCCTGTTGAAGTGAGGAATTCGGCCAACCCTAGAATTCCTATTAAGAGAATTCGGTCAACCCTAATTGAATAAGCAATAGAATTCGGCCACCCTATATATATGATGGGATAAAATTCAGCCAAGGTGAATGCTTCTTGCTAGAGAGAATTTTCTTTTGCTTTAAAAAAAATCCAACTCTAGAACATAGTGAAATTTCGGCCAAGAGGAAGAGAGATATATAGTTCTAAATTAGATAGTGCACTTGCAAGCCTTTACATAAAAAGGTTTTGTGCACACTTTCGATTTAGGTTCACGCGAGTTTCAATCATAACGATTGCGAATTCAAAAGTGACCGGAACGATCTTTCTAGGCTCTCGGAGTTCTTGTGATTAACGATCAGGAAAGAAGATTTCGTTTTTCCATTCTCAGGTACGCAATTCAAAGAATAGGGAGACCACGCTCCTAGGTGATTCACGTTCGTGATCGGATTGGAAGATCTTGCGGATTACCATCGACGCTAAATCAATCGGATCACGCGACAAGAGGTATGATATCTTTTGAATATATGTATGTTTAATTAATTAAAGGGTTAAGGTTCAAATATTGGAAAAAATTTTAACTACACTAAATTCGTTTTTAGTCTCGCTTCTGCTGCGTTTTTCGTATTTTTCCCTACACCCTCTAGGTTAGTTTAATCTCTCTTAGAGTATTTTCAGTATAATAGAATAGAATCTGGATGAGCTGGAAGAGAAAAGGGAACTGGCAAGATATTACAATTCGATGCCTATCAGCAAAAGGTCACTGGATATTACAATTCGCACGTCTGGGTAAGAAAATTCCAGCTCAAAGATTTGGTCCTCAGAAGAGTATCCCTGAACACAAAAGCAAAATCAAATGGATCCTTGGCAGATAAGTGGGAAGGACCTTATCAGGTGGTAAGATTAGCTAGGCATGGAGCATATCGTCTTACCCAACCAGAAGGAGGAGAATTGACCCGACCCTACAATGCTCAGTATTTGAAGATATTCTATCACTAAGAGGGTTTTCTTTTTGATTATTTTGTTGCTTTCTTAAATTTTAGAATTAGTGCAAGTTTCGTTTGTTCCTAGTCAATTGTCGTTATTTTCTATCATTTTGATTGAAGTTATCAATAAAAGCCTCTCGAGGGAAAAATAGATCAAGAAAACTGTTCTAATATTGCCTTCATTTATAAAGGCAATCTCGTAGCACCTGAGATTGTTAACACCAAATGGGTGCTCAGAGGGCCTAGTGATGGGGCAAAAAGCATATGTCACAAAGGCAATGCACCCTCACCGAAACTAACTAGATGTACATAAACATTGTTAGAGTGCCTTCAGGTCATAGGTATCTGATGGGATGCGTAGAAAGTTGGATGGGGCAATCAAATTCTCATACTTGAACACCAGTTAGCCAGATACTCGGTTAAGACAAGTTAAGTTAATGAGATGCAGAATTGTAGATCATCCCCATTGCATCGAATCTTGAGCAACAGACTACTGGAAGATGTCCTAATGACTTAGTTGACAGATAAAAGACAAATGTCTACAAATTAGATACCATGCAAATGGTTCACAAAAAGAACACTACTTGACAAATATCAAAAACGACCATGAACAGCCCAAACAAGCGAGGTGAGAAATTGTTCACACAACAGACCAAGTTCGGTCTGCTAATAAGACAACTAATCGGGTCAATAACGATTAGTTAATACCATAACTGGTCAAACCAAAAAATGTCAGTTAGTAATGAAACTGAGTAGACTAAGTTCGGTCAATTAATAAGACAACTGATCGAGTCAATAATGATCAGTTAATAAGATAACTGGTCAAACCGAAAAAGGTCAGTTAGTAATGAAACTGACCAGACTAAGTTCAGTCAATTAATAAGATAGCTGATCGAGTCAATAACGATCATTTAGTAAGATAACTGTTCAAACCAAAAGTGATGATTAGCAAAGATTATAGACCAAGGTATAGAAACCAACACGAGTAAATGGAGAATATATTATTGAGAATAAAAGAATCTTTCATTCAAGTTTATAGAAATTTACAAGATGTGCAATGGTAAGTGAAAAATGATAAAAATAATGCAGCAAGGTCCGGCTCCAAAAGTGCTAGAGGGACCGCCAGGCCCAGAACCACCAGGGGGGTTGCTTTCATATTCATAACCCTTGGTCAGGTCCCCAAAGTCTGGCCAGCTAATGTCATCAGTCATGAAGGGAGAATAGTCGGCCTCAGGTAAGGGTCCAACATCAGTCCACTTCGCCGGAACACCACTCTCCCTACCTGTATGGAAAGTTACCAAAGAGGATTTGGAGGGGAACTCAAGATACATGAAATGAGGATCCTTCCCGATCGATCTACAGTAGGCCTTCGATCTCATCATTTGGTTCCTTATAGCATTTAGGGACTCAGCTTTACGTTTCTGGATCGTCTGATCCTATTTTCGGTAAGCCTCCCCTAACGACCTCTCTTTGGCACCGAAGAACATCCAAGCGGCAACAAGCCCACGCTCGAGTTCCCTCAGCATAATAGCCTCGAAAGCAGGAGACATCTTGTACCATTCGATATGCTAGGCCTCGAGAGCTAATCTGGCCACCTGGAAAGCACCTCCATACAGACTTTTTGCTATTTTAGGTCTTCAGCCATCCTCTCATAATGAAGCCTAGCCTCATTCGATTCATGTTGAGCCTCAAACATCGACTATTGGGAAGAGGCCAGAGTTTCTTTAGTAGCGCGAGCCTCCGCTTCTTGGTTAGCTGCTGCTTGTTCTACCAGAACGACCTTTTGCTCCAATTCAGCGCACCGCTGCTCAGCTTTAGACAGATTTGCCTCAAACTGAGCACTCTTCTTGGCAAGTTCACTAAAATTTTCAGTGGCCGTATTAGCTCGGGTCTCAGTATTGGCCAAAGATCTCTTTAGAGAAGTTTCAATCACATCGTAATGCCTCAACTTCTCTTCGAACGTCTCCTTCATTTTTTACCCGCCAGCCGAAGTTGATTCAAGCATTTTTTTTCTTCCCTGCAAGCTCTCTCTTCAATAGGGAAATCTCAGCAGCTTGCCTCTCTTGGGTAATCAGGGCCCGAGTTATCTCTTTTACGGCCTGAGAGAAAAAAGAGGGAAAGTATGATAATAAACCTATGCGAAACAAATTAATTGAGGAATTTGGGATACTTACAAATACACCATTATTAAAGATAGCGTGGATTCGCTCTGAGTTGTTGGCATTTTGAAGATCCCTCCAATATCCATCTCCAACATAGCCATTACCTGCTGATATGGCACGCAACATGTCGAGGGGGTCAATCGGTATTTCCCCGGAACTAGAAGGGCCAGCAATAGCAAGTGGATTCATCGTTTCATGCCCTTGAGTCTGTGAACCGACTGGGAGAACACCAAGGATGCCCGGGGTGGCTTCAGGAGTTGGTACCGAGGGCGTAACAACAGCATGTTCTGGATTGGTGTCACTTGACAGACCCGCTTCAATATCTCCATTAAAGGGGGTCACTTCATCATTTGATAAGACCCTGGACGGTCGGCCCAATCACATAGAAATATTATCAACAAAATCCAACTGCGGTTGATTATGTTGTCTTCAATTGCAGGTGTGAAGGAGCCAGTTTGCTCCTCATCAAAGTCAGAATCAGTAAATAACTATTTGACGCTTAACTGTGAATTGCATCGGGGCTTTACCAGCACGATGCGTAGAAGGCTTAGTTGGGGGTTGATTTGTAGGACAATTGGTTTGGGCATGAGATGGTCTAGATTGAGGTAGAGGCTGTGTTCATTGAGGAACAGTCTGCTCGCGAGTCCTAGTAGAAGCCCGATCATCCACTCTGGGCTACTCCGATGGAAGAGAGACAGACTTTACAGATACACGGTCAGCTCTCTTCTTCGAACGTTGCTTCCTTAAGATCAAATCAGTCAACCTCTCCTGATCATCATCTTCTTCTTCAGGGTCTACAAATCTTACCTCTGTATGATGAGCCTTCGGACCCACTACTAGCTGAATCTTTTTCTGTTTTCAAATTGCCTCGGGGGCAGAGGACCCTTCTAAAGTTTTGGCCACCTTTTTGGCAGTCGTCTCTTTAATGAACTGCCTCTTCAGGGTTCTAGGGGAGTTTCTCTTCTTGTTCTCTCGATCAGAGGTTTTCTTCTCTTGTTCTCGATCGGCAGGGCCCGAAGATGTGTTGTGGTCAGGCTCGTAGGTATTCTTTACCAAGTATTGTTATGGGGAGCAATTCCCCGAGCCAATTGGGCAGCAGCTTCTGCTAGGCTAACCCCTATCGAGGTTTTTAACCTTTTCATTTTGCTTGCCAGCAACGATATCCATCTCATACACTGAGTAATTAACCCAAGAAATATCGGAAAAGGAAAATACGGTTAGTACAAACGAAAATTGGAAGGGAATTAAACTTACAACGTTTGCACCATTTGAGATAGCTGGGAAAAATCCCAGCTTGATCAGATCCCTCTCAACAAGTAACACCAGGCGATCTCTGGTCTCCCAAGACGTTAGGGGAGCCTTAATCATCATCTTGGCTTTCTCTTCAGTCGGTATTCCATAGATCAGGGTTGCAAAAGTGCCTTGGGATACTATTTCTATCTAGATTTTGGCGAGGGTCAGCAATGACGGTCTCGCCCCATTCACCTCTGATGAAAAACCAGTCATTTTTCCAGTATTTATTGGACGATAGAAAGCCCCAAATGAAACCCTTGTGGTCCTTGCTGGAAGCAGGGTGGGCTTCTAGTCGTACCCATGGGGAATCCAGTGACTGAGAGAGCTAGATTGAAAATGGAAAGTGCCCCCGGTGTTCGATCAGCCTAAGGAATAGAAATTGTGAATTTCCTGAGGGATCGGGGGATGCTTGGCACCAATCTGTTTCAACAAATGCCACAAACTAATGAGGTCTCGATAAGAGTTCGAGGTTAGCTGTGCATGAGCAATCCCTACCTCGGCTAAGAATCTGGCAATGAATGGCTGCAAGGGCAACGTCACCCTAGATGTAAGCATAGCTCCATAGATAGCCAAGATGCCCCTAGGGGGATTCCAGATGGCACGTAGATCGCTAAGAAATGGCTTCACCTACTGAGGGATGCCAAACCTCTTGATATACTTCGGGTCATCTCATTTATTTCATAGTCAAAAGCACTTGGTAGGTCGATGGAGAACTTCAATAAGTGTGTCTGACCCCTCTTATGGACGTCTTCCAACTTCAATAGCTGGGAAGGGATCTTTAATTCAATCAGAGGGGAATCCCTAGTGGTTATTCTGCTTCCCTGACCGGTTCATGTTGTCCTCGACATATCTGGGAATGTATTAGCGGAAGTAACATTTGGGTTAGAGTAAGAAGGTTGAAATTCAGGGTGAGCAACTTAATAATCAACGCTGAGAGCTGTGGGTTGAGTTAAAGGGGTGTAATATTAAGAACATCCTCTTAAAATGAACTCAATCCTATCAGCATTCTCTTTGTCGCCAGCCTCGACAGTACGCATTAAAAGTTCAACGAAACGGTGACGGGTAATAAGATCCACACTTGAGTAATTAGGGTAGGCGAAATACGAATGATGATGATGGTAGAACTGAAGGACCAGTGAAGGTGGAGAGTCTAGAGAAAGCTTAAGCAATAAAAAAGATTTGAAGAAAATTAGGGTTGCAGTTTGGGAGAAGAAAATTGCATAGAAAGATTGTGTGAGAGGGAAAATGAGGAGTTTTCAAAATATATATAGGCAAGAAAGACGTCATCCCCAAATTGAAAATACGCATGTGAGAGTAGGGGTTGGTACAAGAATCTCAAAGATCACGTGCCATTGGAAAATCAAATAAACCGCCGATGATTTCATCAATCACGTCATATCACCGGAGAAAATCAAGCGATTGCTGCTAAAATTAAAAGCTTAGCTGTTAAGCATTAATGAGCATTAATTAACTACAAGACAAATAAACAACCAAGTTAAACATACCTCACCGAGCGAGTTCTTTTTGTTGAATGAGAGGCTCAGTTCAAATGTTTAAAGGGGTATTATTATTGGTAAAATTCAGAAAGATGACACATCAGCATAATCACCATGTTTTACGGGGATTAAGAGTGACGTCCCACCAAATGTCAACTGAGTTTGTCCAACTTGAGTTGGCCAGAGAAAACTTCATAGTACATGGTCAGGGTTAATTAAATGGTCGGGCGTAAGCAACTCAACTAAGGTAATTAGATTGATCTAGTAAGGGTGATCCAGTCGGGAAAACCCAAATGGTCGAGTCTAGCCATTCGATCGGCTCTGGATCTCCAGTCAGGCGTGAATGAAGTTTGATCGGGTTTGGTAGATGGTTAGCTAAGCGACATGTATAAGATTTTGGGAGACGATCGGTTGATTGACACATGGACAATGTAGAGTGTAATGCGACCACGACTCAAATACGCAAAAGAAGAATCTTATTTATATAAGATGTCGCGAAGAACACTTTGATAAGGAAACAAACTTCATTAGAAATGTCAGAATCCAGATTAGGCAAAAGATCTAAGCGTTCAAAACACAAACAACACAGAACATGAAAGATGGCAACAATGACTCCAACAAGTCAGAGTCTCATTAAACCACAACAACTTTCCTTGCTTGTACACCACGAATTAGGATTCTATGCATGTATAAATAAACCCTAAAAATACACTGAAAGGGGTTAATGAAAAAAGAAGGATACAAGAGTGCAAGAGATTGATCGAGCCAAAAATGTCATACATTTTGGCCCTCGTATCCTTTCCCTTTATCTCGTTCTTGGGTGTTTTTATATTTATTTATAGCTTTTTTTGTTGATATTGCAGGCATTAGGTGAAAAGGCATGAAGAGGGACGAAAAGGACAAATGGTGCAAAAATGTGGTGAAGTAGGCCATAGTGCACGGGTAGCACACTCTTGCACTACCCATGCATCAACCCGTGCACCGGAAAATGAAATTGGAGCGGACCTCAGTGCATGTGTAACTGCACCGGTATTACCTATGCACTACCCGTGTAATCTACCAGACTAGGGAGCAGAGCCTCTAGCAAAAACAAACTGCACGGGTCACTTATTTGTGCACAACCCATGCACATTGCACAAATCAGGAAGGAAAATGAAGATTGCACGGGTACCTTACTTGTGCTATACGTGCATCAGATACGTCTACATCAGCATTCTAACCTATTTTTGGGAGGAGCTATATAAGGCATTATATCTGATTTTTCAAAAATGACCATACACCCATTCACAACACATTTGCTCTCTCTAAATCTCAAAACCCATTCTCTCCCAAAAACCTATCCAAACCCATCCATTTACTTCTCTAATTTGTTACTCAATAGGACATTGAAGGTGGAATCAAGCTTGAAGAAAGAAGGTCCCATATGGGTCTTTTCTATTTCTATCATCTTTGTTGTCTTCTTACATTTGTCATGAGTAGCTAAACCCAATTTGGGGGTTGATGTAATTAATTCATAGATCGTGGGATTTCCACCATTTTGACTTGATTAATATATTTCCATTCAATTTACTTAATTGTGATTGATTATCCCTTGAATTAAGTAGGCATTCCAATTATTGATTTTTGTGGATTAATTGAACTTATTAGAGAAATTAATCTTTTAAAAGAAATCTTTGTGAAAATGGGTAGGCACTCCAACTCCCATTTAACTTAGTGGTTGAATTTGCTCCTAAATACATTTAATACTCACTTTGGGTTGGATAGGCATTCCAACTCCTAACCCTTTGTTGATATTGAATTAAGGTTTCTTTGTGAGCCAAGTAGGCATTCCAACTCTTGGTTTACATTAGGTACCAAACTTTACTTTTAACCATTTACACTTTAGGTGTTTAATCAAGCTCAATTGAATTGGAAAAGGTATGTTGTGAGCATTCCAATCCAATATACCTTGGCTAGGATAAAGGCGTGGATTGTGAGCATTCCAATCCAAGCCATTCCGGTTTCCCTATATCATTCCAAAGCAAGAGTGAAAGGGGTGGATTGTAAGCATTCCAATCCAAGCCATCCTGGAAACTCATGCTAGGAAGATAAGCCATATATTTAAATCGAGTCGGGCTTCATAAGTGGAATTCCTATGATTTATATCTATATTGCGTCAACTCCCATATCTATCATCATACCTTTACACACACCTTTACTATCTTAGTTTTATTTTAGTATTCTTTAGTTTAGTAGTATTTGAATTTTCAAACTGGTTTTTATCATCATCAATTCAACTTTTCTTTATTGTATTTAGTACTAGAGTAGAATTTGGTCACAACTATTTCACGATCTCTGTGGATCGATACCCATATTTTCCATATACTAGGTTTATTTGTATTAGTGCATCTTGGGATCTTTAAATTTGTTTGGATTGCATTCAGGAAAAAATGCACGTTCAGAGAGGTGGATCAAAGATATTCATAGTGAAGTTTTTCCCTCGCTGTCTCCGGCAACCGTGGTTTTTTCCCTTCCTGGGTTTTTCACGTTAAACTTTGCGTTTTGCATGTTCAATTTCTTTCATCATTTCACAGTTGTTTGAGAATTAATATCAACTTGTTAGACATGTGGTTAGTTTTATATAATCCCAAAAATCACTGTCAACACCTCTCTTTTGCTTATTTGTGGAGAAATGATTTGAGTAGATGACTAGGTATACACTTTATCTGGTTTTCTTAAGCTCAACTGAATGAAAGGGTCAAATAAGAGTACACTCCTCAAGTGAGACCCGGACTTAATAATCTCAATCCTTTTCTAATCTCACATGGGTAATCAATTTTATACACTCTAGGTTGATAACTTGTGAGAGATTAAGCACCAATTCTATACACTCTAGGTTGATGAATTTATAAAGAGATTAGTCCCTTAATTTGATAGATTAGCATTCATGAACAATTACTTATTGGTGGCCAATACTATACACTCTAGATTGGACACCCATAAGGGATATACAACCAATTCTATACACTCTAGATTGGTTACAATAGATTAATGTTCATTCATGAGAGTTCGTTATTTGCCCATTGTTTACCTAATGGATCCATCACTCCTTAGTTAATTATCATTCATTCACACACCTACTAACTTAGTTGCATTTTAGTTTTATTATTAGTTCGTGTGGGTTTAGCTTAGTTAATAAATTTTGCCAAAGCAATTCCATATTCTACTTTTATTGCATTTTTAGCATTAGAGTGCGACTTAGTCATTGCTTGTTAGATCGATCCCTGTGGACGATACCCATGCTTGCTACATACTTGTTTTATACAGTTGAGTGCATCTTGGGATTTATAAATTTGTATTGATATTGCATACACGGCAAATGTGTGTCAAAAATGGTGCCACTGCCGGGGAATCGGTGTGTACTTAGTAGTGATTAGTTTTAGCTTTTTGTTTAGTTACTTATCGTTTAAGTTTCTTTTACTTTGTTTATGTTTGTGGTTTTGCAATTTCAGATGCATAGGTACATGCACGGAAGATGTTCTTTTATAAGCGAATTAGTTCCAGCAGTTGATAACGTTCACCGGATTAGGAGGTTGATTAGGCAATTTGAAGATAATCATTTTGAAGAAGAGATGGCAGAAGGTGCACCACCAGCAATACCACCTAAAGAATAGGAGACCAATCTTGAAGAGGAATTGGGGCTTACTATAGAAGAATATACTCTCCCATCAACAGGAAACCAACAGCCCACAGCAATTGTGGCGAGGCAATATGAATTGAAGGGTATGCACATAAATCTCCTTCCTTGATTTTTGGCTACCAACCGAGGACTTTTTACAGTTTATGAAGGAGTACAGTGCCGTACTCGAGACATTTCCAATAGTAGCCAGGAATATGATACTTTCAATGGAGCAGTTGTATCTTTGATGTTTTCAGTCAGTATTGTTTGAAAGAAAGGGCAAAACAATGGTTTATGGCAGTAAGGACAGGGTCACTAACAACATGGGAGGGTGCAAAATGTTCTATAATAAGTTTTTTCTAGCTACCAAGGCACGAGACTTAAAGATAAAGATTGCTACCTTCAGTGAGGAAGATATGGAGCCTTTCCACAAGGCTTGGGAGAGGTTCCATATACTGCTAGCACAACTTCCACCACATATCTACCCGGACGAGTTGAGGGTCACTTCATTCTTAGGAGGCCTCTCCGCTATCACCCAAATAATGGTTGATAATGCTTGTGCAGAGACAATAGCGGATAAGAGAGCTTTGGAAACTTATGAAATTTTGGAGAAGTTGGCCTGGAACTCGAAGTAGAGGACATCGAATACAAGGAGGGATGGAAGGCTAGAGATTGATGGAAGCATAGGTATAGCAATAGAAATGTCTAGAATGGCCAAGGAGATGCAGTCAGTGAAAGATTTGGTGAAGAACATGTTCAAGCCAACATCCCAAGTTAGTCAAATCTCAGAGGATACAATGAATGGAGCTGAGGGACAAATAGAGCAAGAAGAAGCTCAAGTGCTAGGAGGATTCTAGAGGCAGAGGAATGACCCTTACTCCAACAATTACAATCTTGGTTGGAGAAATCACCCTAATTTCTCCTGGAGCAACAGCAACAATGCAAGTAACAACCAAGGTTACCAGAACCAGGGATACAACATGTACAACAGTCAAGGGGCATCAAGTAACAACAACCAGTTGGGAAACTCAAACAACAACCCACAAAGCAACTTCAACACCTAGACAAACTCTTACCAACCAAAGGTCAAGTCGCTTGGGGAGAATTAAAGGGCTTTATAAAGGCAACTGATGAGGCTTCTATAGCCATCAGAAATTCTCATAGCGCAAATGAGCAGATGTTGAAAAGCTACATACGGTTAAATGACTAAATGGCCAATAGCATGGATGCCTCTATTAGAATATTGGAGACCTAAGTCACTCGGATTGCAGATTCTTTGCACAAGCATGACAAGGGGAAATCTCAAAGCAACAACGAACATGTAAAAAGGATAGAGGTAATTCAGAAAGGGTGTGAGAAGTTGGTACAAAATGAGACAGCACAAGACATCAAGGAGGTTGTTGAAAACCTTATGAATGATTTCTGATGAATCAAGGGAAACCAGTCCTGTGAAACTAGAGGATCTAGGTGATTTTTTCATCCCAGTCACTATAGGAGAGTCAGGAAAGATGGGTAGCAGTGCTTGATATGGGGTCTAGTGTCAATATGATGCTGAAAATATAAGCTCAAGCGTGTGTCTAACAACCTAGAGGAGGCGTGAATAGGTTTTAATTAAGTTAATTACCAATTTTTCTTGATTAGTCAATACTAAAAATTCACCTATAAACAAACAAACAAAAATCAAGTATAAAGTTCAGAAATATAAAGAACACTTGATTTTTACATGGAAACCCTTCAACAAGGGAAAAACCACGGGCTATCCTTCTAGCCACACACGATCACAGAAATCCATTATATGAATAAAATGTTGCACCTTCAAGTGATACTCAGACTTTCACTCTCGACAACCTCAGGCTATGGACACTACCACTCGCCACTACTGGTTCAATCCCTAGTGATATACCCTGATCCACTACTCTTAGTGTGAGCACCTCTTACTCTACCCCACGAGCCTTTTACGGTGGCACTAGACCAATGCTTTCCAACCACACTTTGGTTGCAAGACTGAACTTGCTTGTGCAACTTCACCTAGAAGGCACAAAACTTTGACTCTATGAAGAGTATATGGTCTAAGTGTGTATATGACACTATGCTCAAATGCAATAATGTGTAAGACCAAACACAAAATGCTTAACTAGATGTTATAATGCAATTAAACAACCTAGTTATCAAATAATGCCTACATGCCCATATATAACGACTCAATTGGATGTAGAGATAAAATCTAACAACCTAATTGTCAAATAAAGTCCAACCAACACAAGTTGTCATAACATATAATCAAGGGCAATAAATGTGGAATCAAGAAATGCAATTATTGAGGCATACACAATAATGTCTAAATGCAAAGCATAGAGACTTAACTAGAGAGCAATAATGTCCTAAATGCTAGCTATCAACAAACAACCCCAATCATGCAATAAAGACTCATAAATATATGCAATAAGTAGAGTCTAGGTATTTAGTCAAGTAGTAAATACATATTCTAGAGTAAGAAGAATAATAAATGATATTCAAAGAAGTTTTTACTTACCTAGTCAAGAAACCATGAAGACCCATACTCAAATGACGATGAATGATGCAAGATGGAGATGGGATTTGGGTTTGGAGAGTTAAACAAACTCAAATGGAGCTTTGTCTCTCTAGAATCTCTCTATCTCTCTCTAGGGTTTCTTCAATTTCGGAGGAGTGTCTAAAGAAGAAGAGATAAAGAGGTTTATATAGTGGTAGGCACGAGGTCATGGGAAAAGACGTTTTTGCCCCGAAATCAGTGTAGTGCGCGGGTCTCCTACCCGCGCACATCTGTGATAACTCATAGCGCACCAACAGTGGTGCCACAGTGGTGACCTACTGGACACGCACCGTTGTGATAATTCACAGCTCACCAACAGTGGTGCCCTACGGTGAGCATGTAAAAATAGGGCAGTGTGTGGGTCTCCTACCTGGAGTCTGCGGGTCGCCTGATACTCACTTTTTATGTCGTTACCAAATTGCGGATATCAGAATATATTTATAAAATTGTTCCCACGCAATGTGCTCTAAAGTTTTGAAAACATTGTAAAGCGGTAAGCGAGGGTATCGTCCATAAGGAGGTGTCATCCGTTAATTGTCTCTCGTTTTAGTGATTATTCAAAGCAAGGTAAATAAGAACATGGCAAGGTGAGAGTGATGTGTGTGAAGTGTAGCATTTGAGTGTGTGTGTGTGTGTGTGTGATAGAACAAGAACAGTGAAAGAAACAAATAAGAAAACATAAGAGAACAGGAGGGGTGAGAATGGTGATTAAATTGATCAATATAAAATGGCGGATAGGAGAGATGCAAGAAAATGGATACATATGGTACTCATGTCAACCAAAACATTCGCGCCACCTACAAGAACTAACATGCAAAGACACTCCTATATTGGGTTCAACCTAGCCTTAAGTACAACCTCTAGATATGGAAATGGGAGAGTCGACTAGTCCTCTAAAGCTACTCATCGAGGATGTATAGCATGAGCAACTACTAAGGATTGCATTTAAGCACATAAAAGAGATAAACATAAGATCAACCACCGATCGCCACTCACATGTCACGTGTAAGCAACAACCAATGGAGGCATTAAGCATAAATGGACCCTCGACCACTACTCGCCGAGGGTGTATCGTACTAGTAATGACCAAGAGTCGCGACCCGAGTGCTACTTGCCGAGGGTGTATCGTACGAGCAACGCTCAAGGGTCGCATAAGCATGTAGGTTTATAGAAACGAAACGCACAAGGCATCATGTATACACTTCATGAATTCCACCCAAACAAACAAAAATACTCAATTCAATCCAAAACATGCATTTCGAATAATCCATCGACATATGAGCAATCATGCGATGCTTAATTAATCTACTCCTAAATTACATTAATCTACTCCTAATCCCAATCATGAACACATACCAATTTCTACTCTACATGCCATGAATGTAAAGACAAGAGCTATCCCTAACATGCATTAAGAGTTGGGTTGTCAATCCTACTTAATATAAGTCAAGTGTCAAATTAAATGTAATTGGATGGGACAATAAAAGAAGAAATCAAATACAAATCAATTAAATAAATGGAACTAGTATTAGGGTTTACATATTTCCCAAAAGGGGATACACATAAAAGAAGAAAATAACAAGAGAAGAGTAAAAAGAAGAAACCCAAGGGTGTCAATCCCGGATCTCTAAGCTCGGACAGTGGCCCAATTGTTATCTCAGATCTCCAAACTCCATTGAAGCTCCTCCTCCTCATAGACAAGGTAGGGTGCTCTTTCCTCTCGAATCTTCCTCACAGATGGATGATGATGGTAGTAGATGATGGTGGAGAGAAAATCCATGGAGTAAAACCTCCATGAATGCCTTTTGAAGCTCCTCTCTCTCTCTCTTGATTTGGTGAAGAAGATGAATTGGAGAGAATTGTGTGTTTAGGTTTTTATGGGTTGAGAGTTGATGGGTCTTGTAAAGAAAATGGTGTATTTATAGGTTTGGGAGGTTAGGGCACGAAATAAGCATGAAAGGACACATTTGCCCCTCTAAAATGGCTGAAAACGCAATTTAAACTGAGCTGGAACACGCGGTGCATGGGTAACTACACAGGTAGTGCACGGGTAAAGCATTAGCTAGTGCACGGGTAGGTTACCCGTGCAGTACCCGTGCACTGCCGCGCAACAGTCACTAAAATGGCCATAACTTCCTCTACAAAACTCAGAATCACAATCCGTAAAACCTGCTAGAAACTAGACTCCCGGAGCTTTCCGAATATATATAATCCAAAATGTGGTTCAATCTGAATAAGGAGATATGACCCTCCAAAGTTGGATGTACTGCATAAGATTTTCACAATTTCAGCCCATTTTTCTATCAAATCCCATTATTTTTTTCTAATATTTGCCTCCCAAACTCCTTTTTGCCTAAAAATGCTTGCATTCACTAGAATAGAGCCATTAGACACCAAAACACACTAAAAAACAAGCTAAAGGATATGGAATTGAGGGCCAAAATATAGCACAATTTTGGCACGATCATCACCTACCCGCGTACTCACCCCTGCACACCAGACTTCGCTGGTTCAAGACCGGTGAACAGACCAGCGTACTGGGGACCAACAACACTCTAGAACAACAGTGCTAATGGCTGTGTGTGTATCTACTCGTGCACATGGACCAGCGCACAGGGTTTCACAAAGCATAATTAATTCGCCTAAAGCTTACCTAGAGGGGGGTGAATAGGTTACTACTCTTTTTTCGCTCCCTTTATACAAACACAAGTTTGTCCCTCTAAGTAGCTTGTATCACACTCCAAAAAAACAAATTCAAGAAATATCAATACAATTAAAGATATGCTTGTTCAAACAAAGACAATATATACAATAACAAGTATGTGATACAAACTCAAGTTATAGCAAGGCTTTTATTCAAAAAGCTTCAACACATACAAAGTAGATATAATATAGATATTAATTACAAAGATATCAACCAAGATATATATCAACACATACACATATATAAGGAGATAAGGATAGAGAAAATCAACACATGATTTTTACATTAAAACCTCCTAAAAGGAAACATCCATGGGTTGATACCACAACCACCAGCAAACACCTTTCACTAGTAAGATAAAAAGATACAATCTCTCAAGTGACCACTTAACCTAGAAATCTACCCTTCAAAATGAAAGAAATGCCTACTTGCTTAATTATCTGGGTCACCCCAATCGTAGTCTAGACTTCCATGCACAAGTTGAAGATCCACTCTCCAAACATGTGAATTCCGCTACTTGGCTATCTGGATCACCCCGATCCTAGCCAAGTCTTACAATGCTCAATTATCCATGTCACTCAGACTATAGTCGAGAATTTTGCTTGCACAAGTTGAAGATCCCCTCTCCAAACATATGACTTCCGCTGCTTAGCTATCCGGATCACCCCGATCCTAGCTAAGACTTACAATGATCAATTCAAAGATTCACTCTAAGAAGTGAGACTTCTAACCTTTTGCAAGGTAAATGATCTAAGTGAGTGCAAATGATGCAAACACACACAACATAGTATATAGGATAAATATACCCTATGGAAACTAGAATTGAATCAATATGCACATATCATATGTATTCTAGTTTACAATCCTCAAAACAATGCAATCACACTCAATGATGCATGTACATATGAAATGTGTGGATTAGACACAGAACATGAAGAACTAGATATTTGTCATCAAAAGCACAAATCAATTATATCTAGAACTTGTATCATGAACAAACAACCTAGAGTATGTGAAACTCCTAACACAGACAAAAGTCTAGATTATGTTCAATCACATAAAAATGCTAGAATCAATTTGATAAAATCAAATGTACATCTCTAGCAAAATATTATAGCTAAGATTCTCAAGATAATCAATTAAATTCAAACAAGCTCTAAATCATCAATCATATATGCTATTTCAATTAATCTTCAATTAAAAAGACCTAGCATATGAGAAGACTATCAATCAACAAAATCAAGTCAATAAACACACAAGATAGTCCTAGATTTGAAGCTAGCACAATACAACATCTCAAACATGTGAAAACATAGATTTAGAAAAAACCTAACTCAACATGATAATCAATTGAAGCTCAAACTAGCTCTATTAGAGATCATTTCTCAAATAAATGATTACACATCAAACATACATATATATGAGAAGATAATCCAAGGCAATTGAAGACTTGAAGATCAAGAACAAAAAAGAAATCAATACCTTGAAAGAAAAACGTGCAGCTTGGTTTTTGTGAGTTTTCATACAAGAAAACTCAATCTATTGACTGCAAAATTTTGTAGAAATGATAGATTACTAGGCAGACAAATATTCTCCAATTTAAATCACTCAAAACGGACTCCAAATGACAAAGTTATGGTGTTTGGAAGATGAGAAAATTTGGAGAGAAAATTCTGAACTTATGTTTTTCAACTTTTTCTTCTTAAATGAAATGAGAGGGAACAAGAGAATTTAAAGGAGGGAAACAAGGAAGAAAGGAACAACCAATGGGAGGCTGCCATGCTGGCTTCCCATGGAGACAGTGGACTCCGCGGGACCAGCAGCACTCATTTCTCGTGGAGGCCACGCTCCTCCACGGGAAGGAGGTGATTGGCACCTCTCATCCCTCTTGCGCTCTCTTGTTTTCTTTGGCCATATCTCCGGCCAAACTCCAATCTTGAATCTGTTTTTGGATTATGAACCGAGACTCCTTCATGCACAAAAGACATCAAGATAACTTTCATAAAATATATGGTATTCAACTTGAAAAATAAGAACGAAAACCAATTATGATAAAATCACAGAAAGTTTCTTAACCACCTAATTAGAACTTGAAACTTAATGAATGAGTAACCAAATTAATAGGAACTCAATGAAGGATTATATAAGCTCAAAATCAAGTTCAATAACATATAAATAAAAACAAATAAACACAAGAACACACAAGTATGCTGTTTTCTAAAACTAGTCCTAAAACATGCAATATTTGAAATTGTCAATATTAAGTCAAATGCATGTGCATAAAAGTATAAGTGTATGTATTGTGTTAAACCAAATTATGCATAACTATGCAAGGACACATATGAATGCAATGTATGTGTGTGCCTAGGCCTTGGAAGAGGAAAGAGGTCTCGTTTTACCTTTGGCTAAGCAAATTAGCATTACAATACAACTAATGAGTCCTAGCGCATGATAAGGCTATCAATCATGAAAATAAAGTCAATAAAAGAAAAAATAGCCCTAGATAATAAGCTAATCACAATACAACTCACAGACATGTGAAAACCTAGATTTCAAGAAAACTAGTTCACATTCAAGTCTCTAATAAGACTAGATTAGCTTATAATTAAAGCTTTACTACTCAAATGCATTTTTTTCAAGTAACACATACATATAAAAGAAGAAAGCCCAAGGTAATTGAAGACTTTGAAGATCAAAACACAAAGAATAGAACAATACCTTGTAATCTTGTGTAGTTTCGGTTTTGACTATAAAACCACCAAAAACCTTGAACGAATGACAGCAAAGTGACTTGGAGAAGGTAGGGACTTCAATACAAAGATTCTCCAACTTGAATCACTCAAATCGGAGTTGATTTGAGAGAGTTATGGTGTTTTGAAGATGAGAATATGGAGAGAAAATTCTGCACATGTTTCTCAAGTTTTCTTCTTGAAATGAAAATGAGAGAGGGAAAGTGTTTTTAAATGATAGAGAGAGAGATAGGGAAAGAGGAGAGACAATGGCCATGTGCCACCTCACATCTCTGAGGAGGCACATGCCCATCTCGGGGGCATGAGGCTCTCCTCCCCGAGATGGCCACGCGCCTCCTCGGGTATGGATGTCAAGTGGCCTTTGGCCACTTGCTTCCTCCCTCGTGCACCTTTGCGTTCTTTGACCGTTCTCCAGCCTCCAATCTCCGAATTTGAATCTGTTTTTGGATTATGAACCAAGACTCTCTCACGAGCATGGACGATTACAAAACTTAGACCAGAAATTATGAATGCGACTCGATACATGGTAAGTGATCGAAAAGTTTCGTAACTTTTTACTCGTAACTTGAAAACAAATGAATGAGTAACATAAATTACTGGAACTCACTAAAGTATAATAGAAGACCAAATTCAAGTCCAAAGTCCATAAAACATAAACAAACAAACACATGAACACACAAGAATGCCATTTTCTAGATATAGTCTTAGAACATGCAATTTCCAAAACTTGTAAATTTAAATCTAATGCATGAGCATTCGATATCAAGTGTGTGAATGTGTTATACAAATTGAGCACAATGATGCAGGGATATATATGAATGCAATATGTGTGTGTGTGTGTGTGCCTAAGACTTGTAAGAGAAATGAGGTCTAAATATACTTTTGTTGAGCAATGAAGCATATTTCTCTTTGAAGGCTCAATCTTGCTTGAAAAGTTGCCAAATCTTCTTTGAAGATTGAATCATCATCAATCTAAGAAACTAATCAATTCAAGTGAAACATCAGTTTTGATATGGAATTAATGCCAACATGACTTCAAAATCCTAACAGTCAAAGGAAAAGAAGTAAAGATGAATGTTGTCCACATAAATAGCTATTTTGACATTGGATTCCTGTAGGATCCTGAAGAGCTAAAAGAAATGCATGATAGAGTGATGTGGGAGGATTTATATGTCTGCCAGAGCACTAACTTTGACAACACACTTGTCATTGAGCCTATAGATTTTTGGGTGACCCCAAAATATCCAATCAGGCACTCCAATCTGAATGCGGAATTGGGTTTATGGAATATTTTCATCATAAACTCGCATAGGCCACGTAATCATTGGTCCACCATTCCCTATGAGTTAGCAACCATTTTGCATTGTATTCAGCAGTGGCAGTTAATTGATGTGGGGTTATTGATCAAGTCTGACATCATCACAGTAGAAAGAATGAGGTTTGATTCCCAGTCATGTATCTTCTCTTGTATTATTACTGAAATTTGTAGAAGGGCTGAGGTAGATTTTGGGAAAGACCCTTTTGAGCCGACTCCTTGAGACATTAGGCTGACTACCTGGAGAATTTTACTGATTGAGAGAGACTCAATAAGCTAGAGAAAGAAGATGGGGAAGAAGAAGAATAAGGCTCCGAAAGGAATAAGCAGTCATCCTTAGGAACAAGACCATATGGACCTTGATAGACCATTACCTCCACAGGAAAATGTTGATAACCAAGTGCCATGGATGACACTGATCACAAGAATGGCTAGTCTACAAACAACATTAAATCAGATAAGCATAGAGTTCACCAAGGAGATACAGGAGAGCAAGCAAGAAGTTCAGGAAGTAGTAGAAAACGTTGAAGACTTACGGACAAACTTCACAAAAATGCACGAAGAGCTTCAGATTATGCCATACTCAAGGAAGAAGAAGAGAATTGAACCACCATCATCACTTTTAGGAGGACCATTAATTGATATTTATAGAGCAGGGTATCGAGCAACATTTGAGAGGTCCAAGAAAGAGTTTGAGGAGAGTGTTATAGATTTGTGTTGGCTTGATTCCATAACAAAGCTCTCTTTCTTTGTAATGTCTAGTTGCTTAGGTGGTTCATGTTTTATATGAGCTTCAAATAAGAAAAACAATTTCTCATGCAAAGTTCGTCTTCAAGAGGATTGGTGGTTACTTGGATGCTAAGGTATCAAGATTCTTCTTCCTCTTGCAAGGCGTAAGGCACACATACACATTCCATATGTGTCTCTATATCATTGTGCTCATTTTGTATAACACATTCACACACTTAATATTGAATGCTCATGCATTAGATTTAAATTGACAAGTTTTGGAAATTGCACATTCTAGGACTATATCTAGGAAATGGCATTATTGTGTGTTCATGTGTTTGTTTATTTATGTTTTATGGACTTTGCACTTGAATTTGATCTTATATTATTCTTCATTGAGTTTCGGTCATTTCGGTTACTCATTCATTAGTTTTAGAGTTCCAAGTAAAAAGTTACGAGACTTTCCTGTCACTTACCATGCATCATCTTCGTCTTCGTGTATCGAATCAAATTCTTATTTTCTAGTCAAAGTTTCATAGTCATCTATGTGTGTAAGGGAGTTACAGTTTGTAATCCGTAAACGGATTTGAATTCGGAGTTCAGAGGCTAGAGAACGGTCGAAGAATGCAAAGGGAGTGTGAAGAGGAGTGACGATGGCCAAAGGCCATCAAGCCACCCTTCCCCAAAGAGGCACATGGCCATCTCATGGAGGAGGGCCTCCTGCCTTGAGATGCCCTCGTGCCTTCTTGGGGCAGTGAGGTGGCATGGTGGCCTTTGCCACCCGAGACCTCCTTCTCTCCACGTCATCCTCCCTCCCTTTAAAACTCATTTCCCTCTCATTTTTCAAGTGAGAAGAACAAGTGCAGAAATTTTTCAAAGCATTTTTATTTTTGTTTTGGTGATATCTCTCTCAATTCAAGTCCGATTTGATTGATTCAAAAGCTGAAATTGTTGGTCTTGAAGGGAGGAACAAACCCCAGCATTTTCATAGTCAAATGATGTCTTGATTTTTCACAGTGATCTGATTTCCACTTGTGGTTTCATTATTTGTAAGTGAATCATTTTCTTTTCATTTTTATTTTATGATCATTTTCATGAATGTGCTTATTTGATTAAGAAAAATGTCTAGAATGATTTTGATTCAACTTTGTGGTTTGTTTGAGTGATTTTTGAGTTTAGCTTGTGTGATTTTTGATTGAATATCTTTTAGCTAAAACTTGATTCTAGAAATATTTTGTTGATTTCTAGGTTTAATCAAATGTTCTAAGAACTAGAATATTTTTTATTGTGATTTCTATTATTTTAAAGTAGTTCTTGTTTGATAAATATGCTTAGATTTCTAGATATCTTTGTGATTAATTTTTAAAAGCCTAATCTAGTTTTCTAATTGCATGTTCATGGAGTTTGTTTGATCAAATTGCTCTATTTGCTTGTGATTGTATCATGATTGCATGTGTGCACTTCACTTAGATCATTGCCTTGTAAAAGGTTGAAGTCACTTGTTAAAGTGAGTGAAGCTTTAACTTGAGCAAGGAGACTTGGCTAGGATATTGATCCGGATAGCTAAACAAGGAGTCTTGTCTAGGATCGGGAGGATCCGGATAGGCAAGCAAGGAATCTTCCTAGAGGCAAGAGTGCCTTGGATAGGAAGTTTCTTCCTAGAGGTGTGGTAGTCACATCTTTGATAGGAAGTAGGCAAAGTGGTTCACTAGGCCCGAGGATAGAATAGAAGTTGATAGCTTGGAGAGTGTATCATGTAGGGATGGCAACGGGTCGGGTTCGGGCGGGTTTTGTAAAATCCAAACCCGCACCCATGAAACTTTCTGTCACCCACACCCGCCCGCGAACCCGTTTATTTTTGCGAGTTCGAGAGCGGGTTTCACCAGCGTGAATTTGGGGACACCCACACCCGCACCCGCAAACCCGTAAAATTTGTTTTTAATAATATTTTTATATTATTTAAGTATATGAAATATTATGATTTTAAAAATTAAAAACACTTAATAAAGTAAAATTTTCAACTCATTTCATGTGTGTTTCTTAGTTGAGACAAGAGGCAAAGCACATTTTATATAAATATATATAGCTAATGGTGGAAACTTGCACTCTTGTTTTTTCAATGTGGGACTTTCAAAAGTCCCACATTGAAAAAACAAGAGTGCAAGGTTCTACCATTAGCTATATATAAGTGAAAGTTGAGAATTGTAATTGTAAAATTTAGAATGAGTGAAGTTTTTATATTTTACTCTTTATATAGTTAAAATGTTTCCATTGGAGTTTAAATTTATAATATTTTAAATAATAAATATTAAATCAATTTTATTTATGCGGGTTGGCGGGTTCATCCACAAGTTCATTTTCCAACCCACACCTGCACCCGAACCCGCTGGGTTTATCTTTAAACGGGTTTACGGGTTTGTGGGTCGTAAATTCACCACCCAAACCCGACCCTACAGGGTCGGGTTCCGGCAGGTGCCCGCGGGTGCGGGTCAAATTGCCATCCCTACTATCATGTGTTGATTGCTTTTTGAGTATGTATCTTTTATTCGTCATAGTGAATTGCGGTTTGCCGATGGCTGTGGATTCAACCGGTGGATGTTTCCTCTTTTAAGGTTTTACCACGTAAAAATCTCTTGTGTTGATTTTCTCGCATTTTCAGTTTCTTTACTTACATTAACATGTATTGTTTTAACACTTGCTTGATTGAATTCATATTAACTTGTTAAAGCAATTCACTTGTTAAACTCTCTAAGTGTGCAAATAATTGGTTGTGTGAAAAAGAAGTGCGAGAATTTGCACCCCCCCCCCCCCCCCCCCCTCTTAGGTATATTTTACACTATAAGTGGTTAAGGGAATTTCAGAGAAGGCACAAGCTGAAGTAGATCCAAAACAAAAGGGACCAGCTGTTGATGACAGTGAAGAGTCGTAGGATGACAAGTGACATACATCCCGTTTGAACCATTACTTGCCATGCCATTTGAACTATTTTAGTTTCTGCATTAGTTATTTTTAGAGTTGAACGATTTACTTTTCTGCAGTTTTTATTTTGTGTTTAATTTTTGATTAAGGTTAAATAATTGGTGGATGATTTAGATAGTTGGCGGTTGATGATATGTGTTTGAAGATTTTCCTGAGATATATAAGTGTGTTGTTGATATATTTTTGGTTAGATGTTGTGCTTAAAGCTAGGTTCTTCATCTCTTGGAATTGACACACCGACAACTTGCAAGTCTTGGAGGGACGAGCAAGCCAATCGTGCTCATAAAACAGGCGAGAACCTAATCCAATCATGGATGCGAGAAAGCAACCACCTTAGTTTCATTTCTAAATCTCAATGTTGAATTTTTAATTTTTCCTATCTTTTATTTACATGAGGTAATTTTGGATATGTGTGGATATTTTGAATGAGTGGATAGTGTAGATATACTTGTTGAATACATTTTTGTGGAATTACACTTGTGGATATAAATTTTGATGATGTGGAATGTTAAGCATGTAGATAAAAAATTTTGGTTCCCAATTTTACATTTATTGATTCTTCAAATATTGGATGATGAGAAGAGCCGAAGGCTTTCTTTTTGAATACATATGTGAGTGTACAGGTTATTTTCGAGTAAATAGCCCCGTTTGGTTTAGGGGTGGTTTTGTTTGCTCACATAGTGTACAGGTATTTTGAACATATAGTGATATTCGGTTTGGAGGTCATCATGCCCCCATTCCGTCAATTTTGGTAAAAATTTCTTGATGAATGGTTTGTGCTTAATGTCATATTGCATGATTGCCTTATTCTATATTGAGCTATGTTTTGAGTCTTTTTTATTTTTGTTGGGCATTGAATGCGCATGATTAGTGCCTAGGTTTGTTGTATTTTGTGTCTAGTTAGGCGTGCACCGCTAGGTCGAGCTCTCTTGTCTTCAACATTGAGGACAATGTTGGGTTTTGGTTTGATGGTATAGACGCCTTGTTAAGCCGTCTTTTTGTTTTTGAGTCATTTTTGTTATCTTTTTGGTCTAAATGTTTCAAAATTGTTGCACTGGCCATAATTTCGAGCTTTAAATAGCTTGGATGTGATGCCTTAAGGGTATGCTCTTAGCGAGTGTGTGTATGCATGTTGAGCATGTGTTTGTAGCAGCTAGTTCTCACTTTAGGGGTTTCACTTGCACGTCATGGGCCAGTCCCATCCTTTTTTTGCTTAAGTAGAGGGGACTCGGTGCTCTTGCACCTTGTTCTAATAGTGGAGACTACCTAAGAGTTCACAAACACAAGCCTATTAAAAAGCGCATTGAGTGTTAAAATTGTTCTACTCTTAAACACTTTTCTTGTCATATGTGTCACATGCCATAAAACATACATTTCAAACATATAGTGGATTGCTTAATGGATGCATTCATTCTCTTGATAGACTTATCGTGGAAATGATCTTAGATAATGTGTGTGCACTAACTACTTAAAATGCCTAAATACATTCCTAAATCCCTTATGTGTGCTCCAAAGCCAAATTTGAGTCCAAACACTTACTTTTCATTTGGAATCACAATAAACCAGATAGCCATAAGTCAAACACAAACCAACCCTTTAATTGCCAATCATGTGGGTTGTGTGTGTGTGTGTGTCTGTATGTGTGTAAGGTGGTTGAAAGGTGTAAGCTCTTAAGTGAAATAGCGTGTAATTAGGCAATGATGTAAATGTACAAGCATGGGCTCAAAAATATAAAAGTGCCGAAAATTGCACTAAGAGCCAAAGTGTCGAATGTTATTGTGCAAAAAGAAAAGAAAGAAAAGAAAAAGTAAAAAGAAAGAAAAAGAAGAAAAAGAAAATATCAATGCAATAGGCAAAGCAAGAGCCTTAAATTGTAATGGTTAAGTACTCACAAATTGAGTGCAATTATGTAGCACAAATTGATCGGGCCAAATATGTACTATATTTAGGCCCTCAGATCCTTACCTTATGTTCTGTTTTCGTGCATTTTTGTGTCTCTTATAGGTTGTTTTGTGCTTATTTGAAGGAAATGATGCAGAGACAGGCTTGGAAACACATTGTGATGATTCCAGCAGAAAAGGAGCACAAACAGGTCTATAGTGCGGGTCCAGTGCGGGTCGCAACCGCACTCCAGCCGCACTCCAGCCGCACTTATATGCATAGCCGGGGCAGAATGCAAGTACAGAGATAAAGTGCGGGTACAGTGCGGGTCAGCTAACCGCACTCCACCCGCACTATTGCCAAACCAGAGAAGCTGCGCAGTCACCTGACATTATAGTGCGGGTTCTGTGCGGGTCAGCAAACCGCACTTCACTCGCACTTGCATCAAGAATAGAAGAGCAGAATTGCACCTGACATTAGAGTGCGGGTACTATGCAGGTCATCCAACCGCACTGTTGCTCAAGACAGTAGGTAGATTTTGCACCTGAGAAGGAAGTGCGGTCATAGTGCGATGCCAAGTGCGGGCTAAGTGCGGGGTCAAGTGCGGGTAATTCAACCGCACTCCACCCGCACTAATGTTCTGATCCGATAACTGAAGTTGCAGGCAACCCATACAGTGCGGGTAAACCACCCGCACTCCACCCGCACTCCGAGCGCGCCAGTCTGATTTTCAAAGCTTAAGTGACCTATTTTTGTATTTAGTATAAATATAAAAGTATAGAAACGTTTTAAGGAGCTTTTAACTCCGTTTTAGACAGATTAGGCATTCTTAGATCTAGTTTCTCTCTCTACCTCTCATCCTCACATTCTCTACTCAACTTCAAGGAAGTTAGGAGATTGGAGCCACTTCAAGGAAGGAGATGTTCTCCAAGGGTTATTTCTTTCTCCTCTCTACTGATTTCCTAGTTGTAATGAGTAGCTAAATCCCCTCTAAGGGGTTGATGGAGTAGTTACTTTAATATTGGGCTTGTATATAAACTTGATACTATATTGATATTCATGTCTATCTTCCATTTATCTATTCTTGTTGTGAATGTTTATCATTGATTTCTTGTGTAGATACATGATCTTTGCAAGATGTCTTTATATTATGAATGAGTATTGCATCTAGATATACATCCTATTTGGTTGTTTAATGCTCTAAAGAATAGACGGAAAGTCATGAATTCCGACTCTTGAACCGCGGTTTTAATCTAACCTCGATCGTGTTTCCGGCACTAAACATCCTAGGTCGGAATCCGTGAAAGAGTTAGAAGTCATCACTATACATCCTAGGGTGACTATTTGTAATCGGTTGCGTAAATGTTAGGTAGACGAGCTTCATTTCTAGAATCCGGTAAACAATCAACTCTATACATCCTAGGTTGGTAGTTTACAAGGATTAATCCCTAATAGGTGGTCTGCACTATACATCCTAGGTTGGCCACCTTCTAGGGATAAATAACCGACTCTATACATCCTAGGTCGGTTACCTTGAAGAGCCGTGCTATTGACAAGTTTGTTACATTGCCCAGTATTTGCTTTCGAATCCATTAACTCCTTAGTTTCCATCATCTATATATCCTTCACTCCATATTCCCCTTTCATTTTATTTACTTATTTAATTTGGTGTTATTTAGAATTGGTTCACAATCTACATTTTCACCAATTCATGTTTTGCTATTTATATATACATACCATTGCTTTAGCTTTAACTAATTTGGCTAACTCCGCTCCCTGTGGACGACACCCACTTGCCGCTATATTTATGTTTGTAAACTGATTTAGGCTTGTGTGGTTTCTTAAAATATTATTGACAGACTGATCTTTTAAAAGGACATAAGGGAATAACGTCCTTGTCACAAATGTGTGTTTAATTAAATGCCTAGACGCTAGTGTGTAAATAGATGTTAAGTAGAGCTTGGTATGGAGTGTGTGTGAGTATGTTTAAGCATGATTGGTGATTTTTGAACTCAAAATTTCCCTATTTCTTTGTTCACCAGATTAAACTGTACCGCCCCATTACAATCAAAGGGAAAGTCCTTTTTGATCCATGATGAGTCTTGATTGGGAATGTTTGTTGAAGCTTGATCTTCCACGTTCATGGCATAGTGAGTCCTTCTTAGCCTAGTTCATAGAAATTATCGGTCTTTCAATTTACATGTATGCAATGTATTATATTTCTATGCACAAATTCCAACCTTGCATACCTTGTTTGAGTGTGAACCTAGGACTCTGAGCAGAAAGAAAAGAAAGACTCCATGAGAGGCTAGAGTCGAAGCAAATTACGCTCTAGATGTGAGAGCGAGTGGTTCTTGATATGAGAGCGCTATTAGGTATGGGATTCGTGATTGTGCGAGTTCCCCTTTAATGCCTTCGAGTTGATTTAGAACATATTGCATATGTCTACTTCTCTCTATCACACATCCTTGCATCTCATCACCGGTTCGACATGCAGCGATTTGAATTGTTTGTTTTCGAGTCTAGGAAAATTTTTAGATAGAGTCGTGTTTATTGTGTCGAGTGTCTTTGTTTATTTGTTTTGAATTTGCTCGAGGACGAGCAAATGTTTAGTTTAGGGGTATTTGATCGCGCCAAAATTGTTATATATTTTGGCCCTCATTCCTTGTCCTTTTCTTGTTTTCGAGCGTGTTTTCATGTCTTATGGGCTTTATTATCATGTTTGCAGGCAATAGGTGTAATTCTGGATTTGGGGAAGAAAACGGAGAATTCAGGCAGAAAACAAGCGAAATGAAGCAAGAAGAAGACTGCAGTGTGTTGGTGTGTGCGTGGGTACCCTACCCGTGCACCACCCACACTTTCCCAATCTCTAGAACTTCGTTGATCCTATCAGCGCACCAACCAGCAAACCGAATATTGGAAATCATACAAAAATGAGCAAGTGCGCATATGGCTGTTACTGCGCTAGTCCTAGCAGTGCAGTTACCAGCAAACAGAAGATTGATGTTCTAAAGACAGCTAGTGGTCCGGTATGTGCGCGGGTCCCTACTCGAACACTACACACGCACTACGTGCATTTTGAAGACGCCACATCAGCAATCAAACCTATTTTTAGGAATCATATATAAGGATTCATTTCTGATTTCAGCCATACACCCACATTGACATTTTTTACATCATTTTCTCTCTCTAGATCTAAAAATCTAACTTTCCAATCATCATCCAAAACCCATATCATTTCCTTTTAATTTCTACTCATCTAGAACACTAAGAGGATTGGAATTGAAGCTTCAAGGAAGAAGAATCTCTACATGGGTCTTTTCTCTATATTTTCTCTTAGTTTTTGCTTTGTAATGTTTATGATAATGAGTAGCTAAATCCCACTAATGGGTTGATGTGATTCATTTGTGAATTTTGGGCTTGTAATGAACTCTATCTATACTTGAATCTATCAATTATGTTTCATTCTTTGAATTAATTGATTCAAAACAAATGAGTATTTGATTGTACACTCCTCTCTTTGCTTGTTTTTGAAGAAATAATTCGAGTAGATGACTAGGTATACACTCTATTTGGTTTTCTTAAGCTCAATTGAATGAAAGGGTCAAACAAGAGTACACTCCTTAAGTGAGACCCGGACTTAATAATCTTAATCCTTTTCTAATCTCAAATGGGTAATCAATTCTATACACTTTAGGTTGATAACTTGTGATAGATTAAGCACCAATTCTATACACTCTAGGTTGGTAAATTTATAAAGAGATTAGCCCATTAATTTGATAGATGAGCATTCATGAACAATTACTTGTGGGTGGCCAATACTATACACTCTAGATTGGACACCCATAAGGGACATACAACCAATTCTATACACTCTAGATTGATTACAATAGATTAATGTTCATTCATGAGAGTTCGTTATTTGCCATTGTTTACCTAATGGATCCATCACTCCTTAGTTAATTATCATTCATTCACACACCTACTAACTTAGTTGCATTTTAGTTTTAATATTAGTTCTTTTGGGTTTAGCTTAGTTAATAAATTTTGCCAAAGCAATTCAATATTCTACTTTTATTGCATTTTTAGCATTAGAGTGTAACTTAGTCATTGCTTGTTAGATCGATCCTTGTGGACGATACCTCTGCTTGCCATATACTTGTTTTATACAGTTGAGTGCATCTTGGGATTTGTAAATTTGTTTTGAGATTGCATACACGGAAAATGAGTGTCAAGAAAAGATCGTCCCGTTGACGTGGACGCTTTGGTGGGTACACCACTTGGACTTCCTCATCTCTAGATGGCATACTACTGTCCCTCTGACTACCTCTTGCTCAGCCTCTAATGGTTGCTTCTTAAAATTTCCCATGAGAGACTTCATGTCCTTAAATATGCTAGCCATTTGATTTGCTAGCTCAACACTAACTCCTCCTCTATTCCCACGAGTTTTCCTCTGTTGGGAGTTCTGCTTGAGTATCTCATACTTATCAAACACATACTGTGTCATCCCCTCTCGCATCGCTCCTCCACAAGCATTACAGACAATAGCTTGTGAGAGCCTGGTTAAGCTATCATAGAACGACTTGACTTGCGAGACTAGGGAAATACTCGTGGTGAGGGCGCTATGTCAATAGCAGCTTGAATTTTCTCTACGACTCATGGAATACATCCCGATCATCTTCCTGGAAATCAACAATCTTGCTTCGAATTTCCTTATTCTTCCAATATGGTAAATACTTAGCAAAGAACTTCTGCTCAACATTCTCCCATTTGGTGAATGAACCTATAGGTAAGGCCATGAGCCACTGAAAATACACTAAGAGTGATAAAACTAACCTAGAGGGGAGGTGAACAGGTTTTAGTTAAATGTCATCTTTTTGATTAATCAAAATTAAACAACACAACCCCTAATCTCTAACATCATCAATCATTGCCATAATAAAAAAGCGGAATAAACAAAATGACACAATGATATGATTTACGTGAGAAACCCTCCAACTGGGTAAAAACTCACGGGTCTAATCGCCAATCGAACCCTCAAATCCACTATTTGCAAAAACGATTACAACCAAGGTTGACCACATCACACCTAATCGGTTACTAATCCTTTCTTGCTACCCGCAAGCCTTTAATAGTGATTTTAGGCTCTTGCTTGTATACTACCAAAGGCGAATACAAGACTTAACTCTTAAATGAAGAGATATGAAACCTAAAGTGAATATGATGATATTCTAAATGCACAAAATGCAAGGTCAACACATTTAATGCTTATCTAGTCATGAATGAATGCTTCAAACAATCCTAGATATCATGTTGCTATATGACACATATATAACCTAGCTATATGAAATCAAAGCATTCCTAGATGCAATAGCTATCACAATACAACAACCCAAACATCAACAAAAATCTCTATTTATAATGAAAAATTATAATCTAGATGCATAAAAACAATAAAAGAGATTTCTTGTTAAGCAAGAACACAAAGATGGATGAGAGTGGTGTTCTACTTACCAAGTAAGCTATGTTGATGAAAACCCATGCTTAGAAACATCCTAGATGAAGCTAGATGATGATAGAACCATGAATGAATGATGGGTGATTGGGTTTTGGACAATAAAAATGGTTTCTGGCTACCTTTTCTTGCAAGACACTCTTGAGCTCTAAAAGGAATGAAAGATAGTGGATTCTGAAGCTCTAAAGAGGCAAGGAAGAGGAAAGGGCATATATATATGAAGCCCTAGACGAAATGACACCGTTTTGAAAATAGTAGCAAAATCCCGTCAATACCGCTGTATGTACCGCGGCTCAGGGTAAGTTGTCCAGACCGCAGTACACGAAGCAGTGTGCCTACTGGACAGCAGCACGGTTGGGACCGCTGTGCGTGCAGTGCACAGTCCGCGGTCAAGCCAGCAGGGGCCTACTGATGTGTATCGCGTCAGGGACCACTGTGCGTGCAGTGCACAGGCCGCGGTCCAGGCAGCATAGGCCGACTGATGATTACCGCTCAGTATGCCTGCGGTGCAAGTAGTGCTTGCCAAGCGGTCTAGGCCGCGGTCATAGAAGAAACCCTATTTTCTAGGCAGACTTAACACACAAAGTGATGTGCAATATGTGCAAGTGTAGAGTGTGATAGGTGACATACAATGCATCATCCAACTGTATGTAAACAAGAATATAATGCATGCAAGTGAGTGTGTGCAGCTATATCCCTTCAAGTAAAAGTAGAGTCAAGTAATCTACCTTTCTTGAAGCACTTGGAGTCAAATGAAAGATCTTCAATTCCTAATCTACCCTTTTACAAAGATTAACCCCAATTGTGATTTTGTCAATGAAATAAGCCAATCATAAAGTGAGGCACTTACAGCCACTACTTGGCTTTACTCCTCATACAATACGAGAAACATCTCATACAGAGGCGGTCTTCCATGAGATTCCCAAGTGGAATTGTTGTTACCATATTGTAATACTCCTTCACAAATTAGAGGGAGTCTTCACTTGGGTCACCAATGAAGTGTAGAAGAGTGTTGTAGTGCAAGTTCTTAAGCTCATAATTCTTTTGAATGGCATCCAATAGTATGGCTGATGGTTGGGATCCAACGGTAGGCAATGAGAATTCCTTCATACACTGTAAGTTCCTCATATTTTGATTGGCTCATTTCGTTGACAAACCACATTGGGGATGTACTTGTCAGGGTAAATTAGGCCTCTTTGTTCGTGATCAAGCTTCAATGGCATCGTCAAATTCAAGGGCCCTTCAAGAAGGTATATCACTTGCTTAACTCTTTGAAGAGATTTAGTTGCACACACACACACTCTATTCTCATGCATGTTTATTCGTCTTGCATTGTGCCTATTTTGCTTACATGTGTGCATCCTTTTCTTGTCTCTTGCTTGCATGTGTGGTGTGTTTTTTAGTCTTTCCTTTGTCCCTTATATCCCTTAGTATATCAGGGGGTGCGTGGGTCTGCTACCCACGCAAAGCGCTGGTGTGTTCTACGCGACTTCTTGTCGTCGTTCTTCCCGCGACCTCTCCCGCGAAACTTTCTCAAGTAGTTTTCGCCGGACATCTTGTCATCGCTCCTCCCAAGACACCTCCCGCAGAAGACGCAATTCTTGGGCCTGATATGTTTGTGCACGGGTGAGTACGTGGGTCATCCACCCGCGCACTACGCTATTTTTGGGCAGTTTCGTCTTTTCCACTGCAGCTCGTTTTCCCCACTATTTATATGTCATCTTTTTTCCCATTTAGATCTAGAGCAAAAAATTTCAGAACTTTGAATAGGAAAAGAGTGTCTTGCAAGGAAAGCCACCAAGATTCAATTTTTATTGACCAAACCCCAAATACTCATCTTTTATTCATGGATTAAACATCATCTAGCTTCATCTATGATGTATTCTTGCATGGGCCTGCATCAAAGCACATGACTTGGTAAGTAGAAAATCATCTCCATGCATTCTTGTGTTCTATTTTAACAAGATAGCTCATTAATGACTTGTTTGCATCAAGTTTGAGCTTTTTATCTTTAAGATAACATCTTTATGTGTTTGTTGGGTGTTGTATTGTGATAGCTATTGCATCTAGGTTTGCATTTATTTCATATAGCTAAGTTATATGTATGACATATAGCAACATGATATCTAGGATTGTTTGAATCATTCGTACATGATTAGATAAGCATTAAATGTGTTGACCTAGCATTTATGCATTTAGAAATAAGAAATCGAGCTACCAGGTAAAGCATTGGAGATACGGAGGGAGAATTCCACCCTCGCTGACTCGAAGGCATCCGAGGTAGGATATTCATGTTGAGGTAAGATCGAGCCATGATATTCTTCAAAAATTTCTCTGACTCAACGGAAATGCTACCTTTCTCCCATCTGGTCCTGCCACTGAACAGAGTAGGGACCTTAAACTCGGATCCTCCGATGTGGACTGAGCTCCCCCAGTCACCACCTATCACAATCCACTCTTCCTTCCAAGAGGAGTCCTTTTTTCTAGCGCCAGGTACGGTGAAATTGAAGGGATTCTTGGCCAGAGCGTAGAACTGGCCCCTTGGACTAGGGAAGTTGGTAGCAATCTGGAAGAGGTACCTCAGCTCAACCATCCCTGGTTCCCTGGAGAGTTTGTCTATCTCGTACTGCTCCCTCCACAGCAAGAGGAATCTTACCAGGTGCTCCAAAACCCTGGTGTCAATTGTATAAGGAAAAAATTTAACGGTAACCGGTAAGGCAATTAATGTACAGGTTAATCAGAGATGTTGGAGAGACGGTTTCGAGAAACTCGCGACTTCAAATCTTTCCTTTTTGAAATTGGCTTATCCTAGCTAGACACGTGGAAGGAACATTAATGGCAACATGTAAAGGGAAGATTTCATCCCAGACAACTGTTACAGAAAATTCTACAAGTGTTACGAATCCTGACTCCAACCCCAACCTGGTACTGGTGTTCAAGTCAAGGGGGACTTCTGTTAACAATCTTTTTGGGCAAGGGTATAAAAGAGAATTTTCCATCGAGCCGATACCTAGTAGAATCCTGAGGGGAACCATTCCCAGCTACCAGGTACCAGAAAGCATCGGTACCGCGATCTAGGAAGGACTGATACCTCATAGAGCCGCGACTGCCTCACCAACCTGGTACAGGATGTAGCACCGGAACCACAGCCCGAGAAAGACGGATACCACGTTGCGCCTCTACACCTGGTATCAAGCAGAACTGATACCTCTATACCTCCCACCTGGTACCTTGGTATTGCAACATCTACCTAGTTACAATAGCTCCTACCCGGTACCCCAATACCGCAATATCGGTCGAGAATCCAACCGAGATAGGTATCCTGCCCGCCAAGTAAAAAGAATGTCACCACGAAGATACAAGCATACCAGAATGAGCACCACTCCAACAAGAGCAAACCGAAACATATGTGTACTATGCCATTAAGGTACAGAGGCAGAATTTTACTCCAAGCAACGTGGAAGAAAAGGGTTGACCCATTTGCCATTTAAAACGCCATAAATACGACCAAATGGTCAACCGAATCACAATTTAAATGCGACAATAATTGGAGGGATCAAAATCTAGCATCTTTAGCCTCAATCAAGGTCTTTTAACACCTAAAAAGGACTTCAAATAATTCTCAATAAAAGGACCGGATTCTGAGAAATACAAGGGAGGAGTCTATAAATAAGGCAAGGAAAGACGAAGATGGGGGGATTCTCAGAGGCATTTTTTGGTTCCAGAAACAGTGAGAGTTTCGAGACCACCATTGAGAGAAAATATCCACTTATCAACACGCACGAGTTCTCCATCGCCATTTTGTGTAAACAGGGAGAGAGAGAGAGAGAGAGAGAGAGAGAGAGAGGAACGATAGCTTTGTAATCTGATAGTGTATCCGGTGATCAATAAAATAGAACCACCTTTTATTATACACATACTACTGCCATTTCCTTTCTTCTCTGTTACATTCGTTCCACCCACATCACTTTACAGGAGAGATATCTCCCCGACCGCGACCTCCCTGGTAGCGATCTGAGGGTGTTAATTGAAATTCCTCACCCCAGAGCGAATTTTTGATCAACAGAAATCAATGCAAAAATTTTGAAGAGTGTTTAAGAATAGAGACAAATACCCTCTCAAATAACGCTAAGGCTCAATGTCTCACACGGGTAGTCTCCACAATTCTCCTAGGTTAAACAAACATAGGGTTCATCTACCTAAGCATCCAAAGATTGGCACTGTATAGGCAATTTATAGTGTTGCAATAACTTAAGATGGAATGCATACTAGTCAATAACTTAGATTTTAAGGCATAGTAAGACATGTTCCTATCCGCACACAAAAGCAAATAACTCAACAAAATCAAAAATTTTGAAATTTTATTATTCTCTAAGGTTTGAATATTAAAACAACCCTAAATTTAAATCCTACTATATATCATTTATCATAACACAATGAATGTTGTCCACAACGTGGTGTATGGTAAGAGGACCAATAAGGGGGAAGCACTGCGATCAAAGCAATTGAAACAAAAGCCTCCCAGGAGGCACTTTCGCCTCTGAAAGCGTCCTTCCTTCTCAATGCCCGGGCATCCATCCAATGCATTCTTTTTGATCTTGGTATACCACGAGGGGACATAGCCAGGTCAAAGAGAATGATTTTTCCATTCATACTGCAGCTGGATCCCCTATGACAGTTAATCAAATAGGATCCATCACTACTCGACTTTTTCAAGAAACTAGACTTTTTCAAGAAAGTAAAAAAGCCCAATTGGAGTCTTAAGGTAAAGGTAAGCTCCTCATGTTGAAAGCCCCCTATTTATTTAGTGACGAGCAACTCAAGTATGAACAACGTATCGCTACACCGCCCTTTCCACTATTTGAGATCTCTGAAGTGAATTCCAAATCAGTCTTTGTGGTTCCACCCCCAAACCAAAACTTAACATTGTCCTCAATGTTTGATCAGTGGAACCGCTAGCACTCATAGTATGGACAACGCTTAGCGAGATTTAGAAATATGAATCCAAAAATAACATGTATGCAATCAAATACTTGAAGCACATAGGTTGGAGTACTTTCCTTTCGAACCGGTGTGGGTTATTCCCTTTCTGGTCGGTGGGTTCCTTCCCACGGTATGAATTCGCTGGAAGTCAAGCGAATTCTTGCATTCTGGCTAGCGCGTTGGATCCTGTGGCATATAGTTGTTGGGGGTCCAGCAAGTTTATTTCTTCTGGATGGTGGCCGTTTTCCCGCCAAAGATACTCGTTGGCACTCCTCATATTTGTTCGCTAGATTAAGCCTTCTGCCATTCTGTTTGTTTCCCACATACATGAAGTCGCTAAGCCCCTTATAACCATTTTACGGTTTCATGCGTGGGTGTCTTCGTGCATAGGTGAAGTTAATGGGCTCTAAATCTTCCCTGTTGTGTGCTCCAGCTGCCTCTCCTTTTATTTAATCAGAGTACCTAGTTGCACAAACAGCTACAACACAAGTCAAATGCATATACTTTATAAAAAAAAGATAAACAAAATTTTAACTAAGTGTGATAAAAGTGTTAATAATGAAAGAAAAAGAATATGTACCTATGTGGGTACCTCCCACCAAGCGCTAAAGTTATCGTCTCGGCAAGACGCTTGAGAGATCTATGGCTCTTTAAGCACAATTTGTTCCAACATTCTCGTTTCCTCTATTCCTTGCAAATATGGCTTCACTTTTTGCCCATTTACCTTGAATATATCCATGTTCTTCTCATTAAGCAATTCCACAGCTCCGTGTGGAAACACTTGTAGTATCCGATATGAACCATACCATTCCATCTTGAGCTTTACCAGAAACAACTTCAACCTAGAGTTGAATAGGAGGACCAACATCCCATGGCACAACTACTTTCTAATAAGGTTCTTATCATGCACCCTTTTGGTCCTCTCTCTATAGATCTTGGCATTCTCATATGCCTTGACTCTAAGCTCTTGAAGTTTATTCATCTGAAATTTATGATCTTCTCCTGCGTCGGTCAGATCACAATTCAACTTCTGGAGTGCCCAGTAGGCATTGTGCTCTAGTTCTACAGGTAGGTGGCAAGCTTTTCCCAATTAGTCAGTATGGTGTCATCCCAATCGAAGTCTTAAATGATGTCCTGTAAGCCCACAAAGCGTATTTCAACTTCAACGACCAGTCCTTCTGATTGGTGTTCACTGTCTTCTCTAGTATCTGTATTCACCACCATAAAATCGATGAGCACCGTCTTCTAGCAAGGGTAGGTCCAGATCTCAACTAGTAACTTGATTTTTCTTAAAGACCTTACTTCTGCTCTGCCGAACCCAGAGTGGGATTGTCAGCTGCTTTAAGTCTTTCCTTTGCAGTCTCAATTGATCGTACACCCCAGCACTTAAGATATCTGCTGAGCTTCTGTTGTCTATCAACACCCTCTTCACTTCTCTATGACCGATATGGACTGCCACTACAATCGCGTCATTCGGTCTGACCTTTAGTCGAGTGCATCTGCCTCCAAAAAGACGATCGGGTCCTAACCTTTTTTGGCCTTTTTCTGGTCAGGCCCAATCGAGTTCACCTCTAAACTCATTTGGCCATCTATTGTATCACGATCTACTGTCATCCTTTCACGGCTGCTTCTCCCTATATAGGGTCCTCCAAAGATAGTGTTTATTTCCCCCTCACATGTACTTCTTTTGGGGCTATTCCTCCCATTCTGGTCATTTTTGGTGGATCTCTCAACCGGTCATCATTGCCTTTCAAAATTACATCCTTCAAGTGCCCTTCTCTGATCAACTTGTCAATGTAGTCTCCCAATTGGTAACACTATGAGGTTTCATGGCCGTTTTCACAGTGGAACCGATAGTACTTAGATATGTCTCTTCTTGTAAAAACTGACTGTTTCACAGGTTTCTTGTACAGGTTCTTATCTACTATCACAGTTAGAACTTCCTCTTGCCTTTTGGCTAAAGAAGTGTAGTTGGTGAACTATCTCCTGAAAACCTTGTTGCCTTTTTGGTCATCATCCTTGCGACCTTCTTTACCTTTGCCTGAGTTATTATTCTTCTAGTTCCTTTTCTGGTTACCATTCGAATTACTCTCTTTAAACTTCTAGTACTTTTCTGGTCAATCACCATGTTTGAACTCTCCACCGTGAGCTATCTGCTCCTCTTCTGTGACTGCATATCCTCTCATATCATCCACCAGATGTGCATAAGTGGTTGCCCCTTTCTGCCTTAAACTAAGCGATAGCTGTCTGTGCTGTAAACAGTTCACGAAGGTTAATACCACATTATCATCATTAGGGTCCTAAACCTCTGATACTTGATCGTGCCTAAATTGTTGTATATTTCGACCCTCATTCCCATTCTTTTGTCTCGTTCTCGTGTGTATTTTCTATATATATTATGTCTTTTATGTCTAATAGGCTAGTTTGTGCTAATTGCAGGCAATAGATGTAATTCAGGTGTTAGAAGCATTTTGCGGTGGTTCCGGCAGAAAATGGGGAAAAGAAAGGACAAAGGATCATAAGCAGCACTACAGTGCGGGTCAAGTGCGGGTCGCAACCGCACTCCAACCGCACTCATTCCCACAGCCGGGACCTGAATCATGAAAGAAAGATAAAGTGCGGGTCATCCAACCACACTCCACCCGCACTGTTGCCAAGCCAGAGAAGCTGAGTTGCACCTGACGTTAAATTACGGGTACAGTGCGGGTCATCCAACCGCACTCCACCCGCACTGTTACAAAACCAGAGAAGCTGAAGTCGCAGCTGACATTAGAGTGCGGGTACAGTGCGGGTCATCCACCAGCACTCCACCCGCACTATTGCTCAAAACAGAGGAGGGATTTTGCACCTAACAGTACAAGGCGACTCAAGTGCGAATACAGTGCGGGTCAAGTGTGAGTCAAGTGCGGGTAATCCAACCGCACTCCACCCACACTATTGCCCAGATCAGAGACCTGAAGATGAAGAAAACCCTTACAGTGCGGGTACAGTGCGGGTAATTCAACCGCACTCCACCCGCACTCTGAGCGCGACAGCTTCTGGTTTCAAGCTTAAGTGACCTATTTTTCCATCCTCTATAAATAGAAAAGGATGAGAACGAACCAAAAGATCACCATACCTCCCAACACTTGTATTCTAAGCTAGTAACACATCTCCCTCTCATCCAAACCATCTCTACTCAATCAAAGGCAACTAGGAGACTTGGATTCAAGCTTCAAGGAAGGAGATCAATCTTCAAGGGTTATCTCTACTCTCTCTCTTAGTTATTAGTTTGTAATAGAACATGAGTAGCTAAAATACCCCACTATGGGGTTGATGTTATTTGTTTGATGGATATTTTGGGCTTTGTAAATAAACTCTATGTGTTATATTTATTCTATCTCTATATGTCATTCCATTACTTGTATTGATTGCCGTTACTGACTTGCTTGGATACACCTTCTTTGCATGTTGATTTGGATTACTTGAGTAGGCAATTAGGTTGTCTAGTGCTCCATTGAATGGAAGGATTTCCAGAAATCCGGCTCTATAACCACGCTCTTAATCTAATCTCGAATTAGTGGCTTTCACTATACATCCTAGGTTAGCCACTTGTGAGAGAATTAGAAGCCTCCACTATACACCCTAGGTTGGCTACTTTAGTGATTTTACGAGAACTAACCTTCGAGTAGAATTCGGTTGATAACCTCGAGCCTCATCCAATCCCAACCGGGTGGCCTTCACTATACATCCTAGGTCGGCCACTTGTGAGGGAATTGGAAGCCATCTCTATACATCCTAGGATGGCTACATTAGTAATAGGTTGAGCCATAGCTAGATAGATGAGCATTCATGGAACAAGTCCCAATTGAGTAACTAGCCACTGTTGGTTGCTTAAGAAGGATTAATCGCCAGTAGGAGGTCTTCGCTATACATCCTAGGTTGACCTCTTGCTAGAGATATATACCAACACTATACACCCTAGGTTGGTTACATTTGTCAAAACGTGCTTAATTGAGAGTCTGTTGCAATTGCCCCAATATTCACTTATGAGTACATCAACTCCGTAGTTCCATCATCATTCATTCATCACTCCATTATCATCCTGTTTCATTTGCTTTCATAGTTTAGTTTATATTGTATTTCCATTCACCATCATTTACTTTTATGCATACTAGTTATATTCATCCTAATCTTATCACCGCTACCCCGATCTCAATGGACGACACCCGTGCTTACCGCTTTACTTGTATTTCTACTTGTGAACGTATCGCATAGGTTTTATAAATTGTTTTGACGGACAGTTTTCTGACGGCAAAAACCTTCTCATCAAATGGCGCCGCTGCCGGGGATCGGTGTGCGTAGTAGTGATTAGATTAGTTTTAATACTATTAGTTTATTAGTTGTTTTTAGTTTTGTTAGTTTCTTTTTATTACTTTGGTAGTTTTTGTTTTTGTTTGTTTCAAGACTCTATGGATTCCTTTTGGCAAAATTCAGGGTCAAGCTACGAGCCTAACGAGAATGCCTACAGCTCGTCATTCCAGTCAAATTCCGTTGAAGATCAACTACAAAATTTCATGAAGAATCATGTGCGGGAGACTGAGCAAATGATAGCTTCCCAACAAGATACTCAAGCCTTCATAGAAGAGAAAACCACCCAAATGCTTGAATCCGCCCAGCAGTCCACCCCGGTAAATCAGAGTTGTTTCCAAGTTAAAGCAGCCAAACCGGTGGATTCCTCCAATTTCTCAAAAGAAGACATGTATAAGCTCCGAATAGAATTTGAAGTGGAGCGAAGCAAGAGATTGGATGAGATGGACAAGATGATCAAGATGAACCAAGAGCTTATGAGCGTGAGCACAGAGCTAGTGTTGGAAAGGGGTGTGTTGAAGGAAGAGAATGAAGCACTTCAAGAGAGAGAAGCCTTGGAAATGGAAAAGGCGAGTAATCTCCAAGAGTTAAACAAGAAACTATTATCTGAAGTGAAGATGCTCAGGGTTGAGAATGGTACTCTTAAGAAGATCAATGGCGAAGTCTCCAACAAGAACAAAGAATTAGAAGAACAAATTGAGAGATTTGAAGCCGAAAAGAGTGCCGCATCGAAGGCTTTGGAGAACTTAGTGGGGCTATCAAAAGATTTTGAAGATGAGATAGCTCACAAGTCAATGAAGATGCAAATGGAGGTTGATCAAAAAGCCAATGCCTTAGAGGAAGCAAAGGTAGCACTAATCAAAAAGGAGGAGGAGGTCAAGGCGTTACAAGTGAAACAAATCAAACGTCCTCAAGACCACGCATCAAAGGGGAGTTTCTCTAACTCTCATGTCTTTTGCTATGCATGTTCTAAGATAGATCACTTTAAGGCTAAAAATTACAAGCCAAATCAACATAGGAAAACTAGAGGTCCTAGGAATAGATGGAGTCCACCTAGGGTCAAGCAAATATGGGTAAGGAAAGACCAAGTGCACTTATATAGAAACATGTTAAAGGAAAAGATAATGAAGTCACCTAAATTTATTTGGGTAGTGAAAAATAGGGAATTTCCTAACTTGGTCAAACCACCCTTAGAGGACCCCTAGCCTCTCCATGAATGCATCCCATTGAATAATTTTGATGCATGTACTTAGTTTTATGTTTTATGTTTTATGTTGTTCAATAAATTGTGTTGTTGGGATATTTTTGTTCGAATGTTATATTTTGTGGATATTTTCACATTGAATTTATTGATTATATTTGTGGATGAAAGAGCCGGAGGCTCTTGTGCAAGTATGAATGCATGTGCTTTATATTGTTTAATTCGGTTTGGGGGTTCATGCCCCATTCCGTCATTTTTGATAAAATGCATGATGTTAAGCTTGACTTGTGCTTCAATGATATATTGCATGAATTGCCTTTATTTTGTGAGCCTTGTTTGAGTCATTTTTATTTTGTTGGGGCATTGATTGTGTTTGATTAGTGCCTAGGTTTGTTTGAGTCATGTTAGGTGCGTGCCGCTAGGCCAGATTCTCTTGTCTTCAACATTGAGGACAATGTTGGGTTTTGGTTTGGGGGTGTTGACGTCTTTTTGAGTCGTCTTTTGTGTCTTGAATCATTTTTGTATCTTATTTTCGAAAAAGTTGTTGCTTTGCCAGAATTTAAGCTTATTTAGCTTGGTGAGATACCTGGAGCATAGTGTTTGTGGCGAATGTGTGTATGCTTTGTGTGCTTATTCAATAACTCTTAGTCACTTTAGGGGTCTCACTTGCACTTCATGGGCTAGTCTCATCTTCTAATGTCCAAGTTTAGGGAACTCGGTGCTCAAGCTCCTTGTTCTAATAGTGGAGATTTCCCTTGTGAGATCACAAACACAAGCCAAAAGCGTGTATATTTGAGGGAAAATGTTTTTCAAATCTGTAAACACTATTCAAACACCATGCATAGTCTCACTACATCAAAAATCATCATTTGTCATTGAACATGCATCATATATGTGGATTGGTTGACGGAAACTTTTATTCCCTTGGTAGATTGATCCTTTGAAGTGATATTAGGCAATGTGTGTTTTAGCCACTCAAAAAGAAAGCCTAAATACTTCCCATTCCCGTAATATGTGTGCTCCCAAGCCAATTTTTAAGCCAAACACATATAGACTTTTCTATTCTACACCCACGCTATCCATAACCCAAGCAACCTAAACACTTAGCCAACCCTCTCTTAATTGATCTTGTTGAGGCTTAGGAAGGTAAAGTTGTGCTTTAATTTGATAAATGGCGTGTACCTAGGCAAGAGTAATGAGTTGTGAAAATGTGCATAGTTAAAAGGCATGAAAAGAAAAGAAAAGAAAAGAAGCAAACAACAAAAGAAAAATATGCTTCAAATGCCTTGTGTAAATTGTAAATGCTACTCAAATGTAACATGAGTAGTTAAAGATTGCACGTAGAGTATAATTGTATGCCTGGACGCCATATTGTATTTGGAAGTGGGGTTGCACGAGAAATTAAATGCTTAAAGTGTAAAATGTATTGCCTTAACTTGGTTGATTAGTGCTTGTGCCTAAATTTCTCACTCTTCTAATCACCATTCACCGTGGCCATGTTACAACCAAATGGAAAGACCTAGTTGATCTTAGGGGACGTCTAGATTGGGCATATTAGTTAATGAATGCTTTTTCCACATTCATGACAAGTGATTCTTTCATGAGACTCACTCACTAAAAACAGCATTTATTCTACACTAAATGTATGCAACTAAGTTGATTCAGTTACATAAATTCATTGGCATACATGTTGCATGAGTGTGAACCTAGGTTCTGAGAGGAAAGATAAGAGAAAATCCATGTGAGAACTTAGTGTCGAAGCGAATTATGCTGGAGGTGTGAGAGTGAGTAGTTTCTGAGGCGCGGGCATTTTAAGTGTGGGATTCGTGTTGTGTCAGTTTCCCTTGAGGTGCCTTCGAGTTGTTTAGAACATTTTGCATATGCTCATTCCTCACTCCCATATTGTTTTTGCGTATCTCTCTGCTATTTCGCTCTGTAGCAAGTTTTTCTTTGTGTCTAGGGAATCCTTAGTTTGAGTCATTCTTAGTTTGTCTTATTTTGTTTTAGATTATGTTTGCTCGAGGACGAGCAAAGGTTTGGTTTGGGGGTGTTTGATCGTGCCTAAATTGTTGTATATTTCGGCCCTCATTCCCATTCTTTTGTCTCGTTCTCGTGTGTATTTTCTATATATATTATGTCTTTTATGTCTAATAGGCTCGTTTGTGCTAATTGCAGGCAATAGATGTAATTCAGGTGTTAGAAGCATTTTGTGGTGGTTCCGGCAGAAAAGGGGCAAAAGGAAGGACAAAGGATCATAAGCAGCACTACAGTGCGGGTCAAGTGCGGGTCGCAACCGCACTCCAACCGCACTCCTTCCCACAGCCGGGACCTGAATCATGAAGGAAAGATAAAGTGCGGGTAAAGTGCGGGTCATCCAACCACACTCCACCCGCACTGTTGCCAAGCCAGAGAAGCTGAGTTGCACCTGACGTTAAAGTGCGGGTACAGTGCGGGTCATCCAACCGCACTCCACCCGCACTGTTGCAAAACCAGAGAAGCTGAAGTCGCACCTGACATTAGAGTGCGGGTACAGTGCGGGTCATCCACCAGCATTCCACCCGCACTATTGCTCAAAACAGATGAGGGATTTTGCACCTGACAGTACAAGGCGACTCAAGTGCGAATACAGTGCGGGTCAAGTGTGAGTCAAGTGCGGGTAATCCAACCGCACTCCACCCGCACTATTGCCCAGATCAGAGACCTGAAGATGAAGAAAACCCTTACAGTGCGGGTACAGTGCGGGTAATTCAACCGCACTCCACCCGCACTCTGAGCGCGACAGCTTCTGGTTTCAAGCTTAAGTGACCTATTTTCCCATCCTCTATAAATAGAAAAGGATGGGAACGAACCAAAAGATCACCATACCTCCCAACACTTGTATTCTAAGCTAGTAACACATCTCCCTCTCATCCAAACCATCTCTACTCAATCAAAGGCAACTAGGAGACTTGGATTCAAGCTTCAAGGAAGGAGATCAATCTTCAAGGGTTATCTCTACTCTCTCTCTTAGTTATTAGTTTGTAATAGAACATGAGTAGCTAAAATACCCCACTATGGGGTTGATGTTATTTGTTTGATGGATATTTTGGGCTTTGTAAATAAACTCTATGTGTTATATTTATTCTATCTCTATATGTCATTCCATTACTTGTATTGATTGCCATTATTAACTTGCTTGGATACACCTTCTTTGCATGTTGATTTGGATTACTTGAGTAGGCAATTAGGTTGTCTAATGCTCCATTGAATGGAAGGATTTCCGGAAATCTGGCTCTATAACCATGCTCTTAATCTAATCTCGAATTAGTGGCTTTACTATACATCCTAGGTTAGCCACTTATGAGAGAATTAGAAGCCTCCACTATACACCCTAGGTTGGCTACTTTAGTGATTTTATGAGAACTAACCTTCGAGTAGAATTCGGTTGATAACCTCGAGCCTCATCCAATCCCAGTCGGGTGGCCTTCACTATACATCCTAGGTCGGCCACTTGTGAGGGAATTGGAAGCCATCGCTATACATCCTAGGATGGCTACATTAGTAATAGGTTGAGCCATAGCTAGATAATGAGCATTCATGGAACAAGTCCCAATTGAGTAACTAGCCACTGTTTGTTGCTTAAGAAGGATTAATCGCCAGTAGGAGGTCTTCGCTATACATCCTAGGTTGACCTCTTGCTAGAGATATATACCAACACTATACACCCTAGGTTGGTTACATTTGTCAAAACGTGCTTAATTGAGAGTCTGTTGCAATTGCCCCAATATTCACTTACGAGTACATCAACTCCGTAGTTCCATCATCATTCATTCATCACTCCATTATCATCCTATTTCATTTGCTTTCATAGTTTAGTTTATATTGTATTTCCATTCACCATCATTTACTTTTATGCATACTAGTTATATTCATCCTAATCTTATCACCGCTACCCCGATCTCAGTGGACGACACCCGTGCTTACCGCTTTACTTGTATTTCTACTTGTGAACGCATCGCATAGGTTTTATAAATTGTTTTGACGGACGGTTTTATGACGGCAAAAACCTTCTCATCAATACTTCTTGAGAGAACCTGTTCAGGTAATCTTTCAATTTCTCGTCCTTCCTTTTCTTTAAGGTAGAAAGGACGGATAATGATTTTCTCCTCTGAATGTTGCCCGTGAATTGCCTGGTGAAGGCTTGTATCAGTTCCTTAAAGTTCTTGGTTGAACCGCCAGCAAGGGCATTGAATCATCTGGACCCCTAATCACCTACAGTTTACGGGAACATCCTGCACATAAGTGTATAATCGTAATCTTATTGTCTCATTGCACTCTGGTACCTCCTGACATGCTTCTTGAGGTCGGTGTTGGCCTTGAATTGTTCTATATGCGACATCCTGAACTTTTTTTCGAAACGAGCCTGTCGAATCGAGTCTTAGAATACGCTGCTAGAAATACCGATCAGTAGATTACCCCAGCCTTGTCTACGCTCTAATGCTTCTATCATCAGCAGTAGGACTTCTCGCTCACCCTCCGGTTTTCCTTGCTTGTCGAACTTTTGACTAATGGTGATCCCATAAAGGTCTCTTGGTACACACCTTGTAATCTGACCGTTGTGATGGTTGTAACTAACCAGGGGGCTGGTCGCTCGACACCTTCTAGGTAGGACATCCTCGTCAATAGAAGGTAACTGGGATCTTCTTCTGTGACCACTATAATGGTCTTCCCGGGTGTACTCTACCCTGCCTCTATCGTACCTCCCCGTGTTTTCTCAAAAACTGGACTCTTTATGAACCCTTTCATCTCGATCATCACCTTTCATGTGGTCCTTGTTACCCTGGTGATCATCTTCCCTAGGATTTCGATCATCTTGGCGATCATCTCTTCTTTAGGAATGCTCCATTCTCCCACGATGATTCGTCTTATCTCTGTCAGTTTTGCGATGAGCATCTGAGGTCATGCCCACTATTTCTGAACGCACCTTGGGATCTTGGGCTAACATAGGCATGGATAGCTGATACGGGGAAGTTAAGTTGGTGGTCGTCGTTATGCCGATACCCTGCCTAGCCGCATCGTCAATTACTCTCTGTAAGGATTCCTTGACACTTTGGAATGCAACTGGGGAGATCCCAACAGGGGTGTACATGGAGGTTATCACGACCTAGCTATCTGTGATTGGGGTGGTAGAAGGTACCCCTCATCTAGTGACGATGGCGTTTATCAGGCCAGAGGTGTTAACTTCACGCGGGGTGTTAACATCATGCGATGATTGACTCTCATCTCCACTGTTTTTCATGTTGGCTTTTCATGAATTCTCGAGGTGGATTCTGCAACATAACTTTTATAGTTACTCTATACCACCATCTTCTAGCGCCAATTGTTGACTGTGATTTTTGGGTCGTATAAAATCTACCACGTGTCCAACAAATCGATATGAATTAATACTTTAATTATAAAGCGAGAAATAAAGTTTATCATGCAAAACACGAGATTTTACGTGGAAAACCCAAGAAGGGAAAAAACCATGTTTGTCGGAGATGGCAAGGAAGAATTTTCACTATGAATATCACGCCTTACACACTCAATCCCGCTTATGCTCTCGCGGTTATCAGCGCTTGTAACTACTAGTTTTTTGTAACACCTTTACAATGGTGTTTACGGGTCTATGTATATGTGCATAGAACCCTAATTCTTCATGAACAAGTAAGGAAAGTAATGTAATTTAATAAGACTCTAACTAGCTGGAGTCGTCTTAATCTTCTTTCCTGTTTCGCATCTTTTGTGCATTAAATGAATTAGATCTCTTGCCGGATCGGACTCTGATATCTATAAGGAAATTTGTTTCCTTACCAAAGTGTACTTCATGGTTCCTTGTTTGGGCAAGATTCTTTCTCTACGTATTTGAGTCATGGTTGTTCTGAACTTAATATCTTCCATGTGTTGATTAGCCGACCGGTCATCTTACCCAACCAAATCTCTTTTACCCTGATCGATTACTCAATCTCGACCGGATTCCTCAACCCAGTCAGTTAGTTAAACTCAATCAAATCATCTTTACCCGATCGGTTTAGCTAACCCGATCAAGTTATCTTCGTTCGACTAGACACTTTGGTCTAATAGGCTAGTTAAACCCGATCAGGCCATCTCTACCTGATCGATCTAGTTAACCTGATCAAGCTATCTTTATCTGATCACTTAGATAAACTTGACCAGATTTTGAAATTATCTATTGGTCAACTTAGGTTAATCTTTTCTGGTTAACGTTCGATGACATGGCATGTTCAATCACCGCTTCTCTTAGTAACCATGCTGACCTGTCAGTCCTCTAGAGTAAGCAACGGCAACCTTGTGTTAGAAGCACCCTTTTGACCCTCTACACTCATTGTGTTTGGTTAAATAAATGCAATGATAAAAATGCACACAAATGCAAGACACAAAAAATAGCAAGGATCTCATATGTATGTCTAGGAATCCGCTCTGATACCAATTGAAAATATAATAAGTGCATCTAAACAACCTAGAGCGGGGGTAAATGGGTTGTTAATCGATTAATTACCAATTTTTCGATTAGTCAAGATTAGCAATTAAAAGCCCAAAATAAACAAACAATAAAAATCAAGTACATTACCTAAAGTAAATAGAGACTTGATTTTTTACGTGGAAAACCCCTCAATAGGGAAAACCCCACGGGACTAGCCTCACTAGCCACTTCAATCCTCAAATCCGCTATTTGAATACTTACTTACACTAAGTTGACAACCTAGTCACACTATTTTGGAAGTAACACAAGCTATTCTATCAACGGGCCTTTAATAGTGATTCTAGACCAATTGCTTGCTAATCAACCCATTGTTTGCAAGACTTGCTTGCTTCTGCAACTTCACCTAGAAGCCACAAGACTTTAACTCTATGAAGAGATTAAGTCTAAGTGAATATGTATGAATATTCAAGATGCAATATAGTGCAAGACCACACACAATATGCTTAACTATAGATTAAGATGCAAATCTAACAATCCTAGTTATCAAAGTGTCTACATGAACATACATGCAAACTTTGCTAACAAGAAAGAGAACCTAGTCACTAAGCAATTAAACAAACCTCAATCAAGTCATGGCAACATAGATATGCAAACAAGAAGATGTATATGCAAGCAACATGCAATAAATTAATACCTAAGCAATCTATATGCCAAAAAGAACCAAACTTAGAAACATAGAGCAATGGATGAAGCTAGAGATGAGTTCTACCTACCGAGTCATGAAACAAACAAGAACCATGAGTGAATGATGCATAATGAGATTTAGCAAGTCATGGATTTGAGGTTTGGTGAGACAAAGATGAATATTTTGAGGCTTCTCTCACATGAAACTATGTATCTCTCACAAGGGAGTCAAAAAGCCAGAGTTCTTAATGAACAAGATAACATATATGCTATATATAGGGGATGTCAAAACAGCATCGTTTTGGTCAAAATGGACTGCCACGGTCTCATATGTCGTGGTCAACCAAGACGGCAATCAGCTGCGCTAAAGGCAACTGAAGTGTCGCCAACATGCCGTGGTCCCCTTTTTCACAGTGGTCCATGAAGACATATGGACCGTGAAAATCACTGGAGAAGAATGACGCACCCATGTCATGATTCTCCAAGGTGACACATCAACCGTAAGTATCTCTAGAAGGGTTGTCACGGTGATTACCACGGTTGGCCAAGACGGTATAAGGCCCGCGAGAAACTCTAGCGATGGTGTCGCTCTCATTGCCGCGGTGGTCCAAGACAATAATTGGACTACGAAAACCGCTGGAAGGCTCTCCGCGGTTGATCATAACAACACCATGACCGTGACAATGAGAAATATGGCCTTCTCATGATGTTTAATACACTGACATATATAAAATGTGTACAAGTGTGCGAGTGGTGACAATGCACACATAAAAAGGCAATAAATGACACAAATGAATGTCGTGAAAGTGTGTGTGCGCACCTAAAACTCTTCAAGAATCAAAGTCAAGTGTTATACCTTTAAACACTTGATCCTGAAGCTCTGGGGATGTCAAGAGAAACTTGATCACGAACAAGCACCTAATCTACCCTTATATTAAAATCCCTAATTGTATGTCACTGAAATAAGCCAATCATAAAAAAGGTGTCACTTACAATTTTCTTTTTCATTTTTATTTTCGAAAAATAGCAAATGAAAAACACGTACACGTCGCACCATAAGGGCTTGTTTGATGCACGATATTGGACTGGATAGTATTTGACTATTTTTATGGGATTGGGTAGGATTTGACTAATACCGTTATGTGTTTGGTGCAGTACGGGTAGGACTAAAATAATATTATCTCTTATTTTGTATAATATAGGATTGAATAAAATATAATTGAAAATAATTGTCTTTAATGAGGGGTCGGTATAAAATTACATTAAATTAATTTGTAAATAAATAATATTATTTTAAATCAATTCAAAGAAAAGAAAAATAAAATTATTTTAAATATTTAAAATTAAATTTGGTTAAAATTTATTTAATTAAATTATTTTTTAAATAAAATAAATTATTTTTAAAATTAAATACAATTAATTTGAAATAAAATAAAATTTATTTTTTTAATTGATATTAAAAAAATATTTTTTTTAAATGTTAGAATAAAATATATTAATATTAAAAAAGAATAACATACGCATGTCATTTATTAGGGGAAATTGCATTAACATACGCCAAGTGATTCGAGATATAAATTTAAGCCACATCTTCAATGGAGATCTTTATGTCTCTCTTCCATGGATGTACATGATGGAAAGCATGGGTGCAGCATGGTTGTCTGCCACGGAAAAGCATGGATATATAGATTTTACACAAACTGCTCCCAGTATGAAAGACAACGTCAAGTTTTGATTGGCTATTTTTAAAATGCCAGCTAAAACAATTTTTATAAAATGAGAATGTCTATTTATGAATTTCCCCCTATTTTTATTACATTATATTATTTTAAGGGATAAAATAAATAAATAAAACAGTTTCTCAAAACGTGTTTTCAATGTTTTTCAATTTTAACACTAGTTTTTGCTTTCCGTGTTTTTTTAAATTTTTTAAAAACAAAATGAAAAACAGTTAACAAACACGAATTCGAAATCGTTGTCGTAAAACAGTCTCAAAATCATATATGTACTAGACAACCGTTAGGTTTTAGATTTGTGTTGGTTTGAATCCATAACAAAACGCTATTTGTTTGAATTGCTCAGTTGCTTAAGTGGTTCGTGATTGGATCAAGCTTCAAAGAAGAAAAGTAACTTCGCATGCAAAATTCATCTTCAAGAGGAAAAATGCTTACTTGGATGCTAAGGTATCGAGATTCTTTCTCCTCTTGCAAGGCGTAACAGCACACACGCACATAGCATACATTGGTGTCGCTGCATCGTTGTGCTTAATTGGTATAACACATTTACACACTTGATATTGTATGCTCATGCATTAGAATTAAATTGACAAATTTTGTAAATTGCATATTCTATGACTATATCTAGGAAATGGCATTCTTGTGTATTCATGTGTTTGATTGTTTTGTTTTATGGACTTCGGACTTGAATTTGATCTTATATTATTCCTTATTGAGTTATGGTCGTTTCGGTTACTCATTCAATAGTTTTACAGTTCCGAGGAAAAAAGTTACGAAACTTTCCTGTCACTTACCATGCATTGTCTTTGTCTTCGTGTATCGAGTCGAATTCTTATTGTCTGGTCTAAGTTTCTGGTCTAAGTTTCATTTTCTGGTCGAATTCTTACCATGCATGTGTATGAGGGAGTCACGGTTTGTAATCCCCCAAACGAATTCGAATTTGGAGTTCGGAGGCAAGAGAGCGGTCAAAGAACGCTAGAGGAGTGCGAGGGAAGAAAGAAATGGGCAAAGGCCATTTTCCACTCTTTCCCAATGAGGCAGGAGGCCATCTCGGGGCATCTCGGGGAGGAACCCCTCCTGCCCCGAGATGCCCATGCACCTTCTCAGGGTGCTGAGGTGGAGAGGAGTTGGTTGCCACTTGAGATTGGCTCCACGTCATTTCCCTCCTATATATTCAAATTTTCTGCAGAAATTTTATTGTGTGATTCATTTTTTGTTTTTGTCATATCTCTCTCAAATCAACTCCGATTTTAGATTTTCAAAAGCCGAAATTGTTGGTCTTGAAGAGAGGAACAAATTCAAAACATTTTTAAGAGTCAAATGACGTCCAGGTTTTTCACGGTGATCTGATCTCAGTTCGTGTGTTCATCATTTGTAAGTGAATCATCTTCTCTACATTTCTTTTGTGATCAATTTGTTGATTTTTCCTATTTGATTAAATAAAAATGTTTAGAATGATTTTGATTCAACTTTTTGACTTTTTCGAGTGATTTTTGAAATTAGCATTTATGTTTTTGATTGAATATCATTTTAGCTAATTTTGATGAACATGAACTTGAATCTACAATACCTTGTGTTTTTGTTTTTGATTGTTGATTTCTAGGTTTTAGTCACATGTTCTAAAACTAGGATATTTTGATTGTGATTTCTATCATTTAAATCTAGTTATTTCTTTGTTTGAATATGTTGTGGTTTTCGAGTGTTAACTTGTTCACTTGATTTCAAAGCTAGTTTTGTGATTTCTATTGAAAACTTGTTGTTCTAGCTTTGATTGACATGTTTATGTTTCTAGATATTTTTTTAATGATTTTAAATGCCCAATCTAGATATAAGAATTAGTTATATTTGCTTGTGAGCTTGATTTGTACAAATCTAATTCTTCATAGAGTGTGTTTGATCTACTTGCTTTATTTGCTTGTGATTGCATCATGATTGCATGTGTGCACTTCACTTAGATCATTGCCTTACAAAAGGTTGAAGTCTCTTGTTAAAGTGAGTGAAGCGTTAACTTGAGCAAGAAGACTTGGCTAGGATAGTGATCCAGATAGCCAAGCAAGGAAGTATTAGTTAGAATCAGGGAGATCCTAATAACTAAGCAAGGAATCTGGTCTAGGGTCAGGAGGATCCGGATAGACAAGCAAGGAATCTTCCTAGAGACGTGAGCGTCTTGGATAGGAAGTTTCTTTCTAGAGGTGTGATAGTCACATCTTGGATAGGAAGTAGGTAAAGTGGTTCACTAGGCCCGAAGGTAGAATGGGAGTTGATAGCTTGGAGAGTGTATCATGTGCTGATTGCTTTTTGAGTGTGTATCTCTTATTCATCATAGTGAATTGCGGTTTGCTGGTGGTTGTGGATTCAACTCGTGGATATTTCCTCATTTTCAGGTTTTACCATGTAAAAATCTCTTGTGTTGTTTTTTGCTTTTAGTTTCTTTTAATTACATTAACTTGTATTGTTTAAACACTTGCTTGATTGAATTCATATTAACTTGTTAAAGCAATTCACTTGTTAAATTCTCTAAGTGTGCATAAATTGGTTGTGTGAAAAAGAAGTGCGAGAATTTGGGAATACATCAATTCACCCCCCCCCCCCCCCCCTAGGTATATTTTACACTATAAGTGGTTAATTGAATTTCAATTGGTATCAGAGTGGGTGTCTAGAAGTAATTAGATAGACTCATTTTTTAGTGTTTGTGTTGTGTTTTTTTGTGAAAAAAAAATCATGATTGATACTATGTGTGATTCGATGCCAGAAAGTGCTTCTAGTGCTAGGCCTCCACTCTTGAAAAGTGGTAACTACTCCTTTTGGAAAAGTATAATGAATGCCTACATTAGATCCATGAGTGATGTAGAAGAGGAAGAGGAGTCCTCGAATGATCGTGAATATACAAGCAATTACATTGCTCACCCGGATATATGTGAGGGAAGATTTGAGGATTGTAGTGAATACTCCTCAAGTAATGAGGAAAGTGAAATCTCTTCAAGTAGTGAAAATAGTGAAGTCGCATCCGTTCATGAAGAGATCGAAGCTTCCTCAAATTTTGATGAAACAAACTTCAATGACAAGATCGTTCAACTAATTAGTGAAAATGTCGAGAAGAATGATAAGAACAACAAGTTGAAGTTGGTCAATGCCAATTTAGTGTTTATAATCAAAGCTATCGACAATGAAAAGAAGATGTCGTTGAAGAAGATGAGCAAGCAAAGTGAAGTCATCAAGGAGCATGAAAAGACCATTGAAAAGTATTTTTCAAAGGTGGAGGAAAGTTCTCAAGAGCTAGATGATTTAAAAGAGTGTGAGCTTAAAGATGAAGTCATGGAGGGAGAGATTAAGCAAAAAGAGAACAATTTAACTATCTTGAAGACAAAGGAGTGTGAGCTTAAGGATGAAGTCAAAGCTCTCAAAGAGTCTATTAATGGCATAAATATTGGAGCCATTAAGCTTGATGAAGTAATAAAACTTGGAAAGCATCATGGAGATAGGAGTGGTTTGGGTTTTGTAGAAGAATTTAAGAAGAATCCTACAGCCAAGAACAAGTCAAGAAAGTCTAAGAAAAAGAAAAGACTCAACTACTATTCCTTTTGAAATCAAAGGCAAAGACAAGAAGAGATATGGAACTTCTTAACCAACTTCTCAACCAAATCATGCACACCCAAAAGGTAATTTTTCTAAATTCATTCCAGTTTTTCATTATTGTAATATGGTTGGACACATCAGGCCTAGGTGTTATGAATATATTAGGTTATGCAAACTAGGAAATGTGAAACAGGACAAAGATGAGGAAAAGTTACCTAATCATTCTCCTAAGCATGAGTCCAAGTATAGAGCTAGACATAACATCTCTAAGTTTATCCCGGTTTGTCATTTTTGCAATGTTGTAGGGCATATCAAACCTAAATGCTACAAATATATCAGACAATGCAAACTAGGGAATGAGATGCATGCTAGTGAAATGAAAAGACTTCCTTTGGTTGTTTCTAAACATGTTAGGGCATTAGAGACTATGCATGATGAACATGTTAATGAAAATAAATCAACAAGGAAAGTTTGGGTTAAGAAGAATAGTGTGCATACTTGTGAAATGGATAAGTCTTCTTTGAAAGTTTTTAAACTTGATATCTTTGATGCTTTGATAAATGTGGATATTGATCATATTCATGTGAAGAAACCTACTAAGAAGATTTGGGTTGAAAAGAATGATGTGCATGTTAATAATAATCATGTTAAGAAAAATGTTAAGAACAGGTTGGTGAAAAAGAGTGTTAACCATGATCATTTGAAGAGTCCTGATGAAATATTTGTGCGTGGCAATAATGATGAGTTTAATATGAGTGATACTTTCATGAAGAAGATAGTTGATGATTTATCTTCTAGATTTCATATTTCTATGTGTAATGATCATGATGTTGTTGGTGTTGGTTCACCTAAGACCAATATGGTCAAAGGTGAGTGCTCTCATACTTGATTGAGTAGCACATATGAGAATATTTTTTTTGTTCTTGTTTGATAAGAGTTATAAGTTTGATGCTTGAATAAGCTATTTGTAATATGCTAGGTCTAGTATTCAAACTTGGTATCTCTAGTCAATACATGAACTTAATATTCTCATGCTTTCACTATGATAGTCAAGATTTGTTGATTAACTTTAGAGAAGTTGTATCTTGAAATCTCTATAGTGATGAATTTTGTTAAAACTTTTAGAGAAAGTCATTTTTTATATGTGTTTGAGTTGAAGTGTTTAGTCTTTATTCTCTTGGGATGATACACCAAAAACTTGTTGTCATGAGTAAAAACAAGCCAAGAGAGCTCATAAAAAGAGCGAAGACTTTGCATTTGATGAAAAAGCTTGCTAAGGTATTTCTATATCTTAATGCTTGCTTTCTAGCTTTTCATCTTTCGACTCATTGATTGCATTACATCATGTAGCATGTCATATTAGAGAACTAGTATAGCATTCATATGGTTCTTGGTGACATTTGCTCTCTAAAGATCATTTAGTGATTTGTTAACAATGGTCTTGTACATGATGCGTGAAATGTTTGGTTGAATGATGAGTGGCATACTTTTGAAAAATATGAGCTTCATTTTCTTTAAAAGCTACTCTCTTGAGAAGTAATGATCTTGAGTAAGTCTTTTTGTATTGCTTTTAGATCATGTGCTTTTAAGCCTTAAAACTTGGTTTTCAAAAGTGCACACTTTGCTTCTCTTATATGTTTAGTTTAAGTAAGTTGAGTTTGAAGATATGTGAGTTATGGATGCACCTTGAAGTCTTTTAACTAGTACATTAATTATGACATAAGGTTAGTATCCTTTTTACTTCGGAAACTACATAGAACTCAACAAGCACCTCCATGAAAAGGGCTACACATTTTGGTTGTGCAGCCGCCCATTGTAGGAAAGGGCTACACCATTATGATGAGTGAAAGCCGTCATGACGCGTATATGTTTATGTTAGAAAATCAAAGAAGTTTTGAAAACGAAAGAATCAATAAAAAAAATTCTTTGATTCAAAGCCTAAAAAAAGGCTTAAAGGAGTATAGTTGAAAATTGTGATTGTTCGGGTTGAAAAACAGAAATGGGATGACGAGCCACATGCACACACACGCTCATATGTTGAAATCTATTCTTTTAAAGGCAAAAATTCCGGATGATAATCGGTTTGACCTTTTATGGAAAAGCTTAAGATGAATAGATGTTGATATGGTTTGCATGTTGATGATCCAATTACTCCTTTATATATTTCTGAAGCAAATCCACACACACACACTTGTTTTGCTTTCAAGTGAATTTGATATGCTAGCAATTTTAGAAGAATTATGGGAGAGATTGAAAATCTTGGTGTATCTCTCATAGTTTGTGAAGGTTATTTTGTTGAATTTCTTTAAAAATTGCTTGATTGTGTGATTGTGTGGATATCATTGTGAACAATATCCTATCTTGATCTTAGATAGAGCATTTATCAAGGGGGAGCATTGTATGCTAGACTTTGTTCTCTATTATGATATGTTCACATAATTTATTTTGATATAAATATGACATAATTGAACATTGAAAATACATGTTACTTATCTCATATATTTGCCTTTTTTTTCCTTGATTATCCCTTATTTGTTTCTTTGACTATTCTTTGACAAAAATAGGGAGAAATGTGTGGGAGAAATGTACCTCATGTGAGAGAATGTAACTCTTTGTGGATTATTGAACTTCCTGTATTAAGGGGGGAATTCTTTTCTTAAGGGGCAGTAAAGAATTCTTGTGTTGAGGTTAAGGAACTAGGAGAGTGTTTTAAAGTGAAATTTTATATTAGATAGGGGGAGTCTTGTTTGTTTTTATGGATATATCTCACCAATCTTCTTTGTAGAAGAATTATTGTTTGTTTGGTTGTGTGTTTTTCACAGGGGCCTTGATGATTAAAAAGGAGAATCTTGAAACTCATAAGGACTTGAAGATATTTTAGTTTAGGGTTCTCTTTGTAATGTAAGGATGTGAGAATGCAATCAACTATGCGTTATTTTGAGAGATCATTGTATAGTGAGGTTGAGGTTTTGTCATGGAATAGCCAAAGGGGGAGATTGTTAGATTTTAGGTTTATGTTAGCTTGATTCCATAACAAAACGCTCGTTGTTTGTATTGCTTAGTTGCTTAGGTGGTTCATGATTGGATTAAGCTTCAAAGAAGAAAAGCAACTTCGCATGCAAAATTCGTCTTCAAGAGGAAAAATGCTTACTTGGATACTAAGGTATAGAGATTCTTTCTCCTCTTGCAAGGCGTAAGAGCACACACACACACACATTGCATACATTTGTGTCACTGCATCGTTGTGCTTAATTGGTATAACACATTCACACATTTGATATTGTATGCTCATGCATTAGACTTAAATTGACAAATTTTGTAAATTGCATATTCTAGGACTATATCTAGGAAATGACATTCTTGTGTGTTCATGTGTTTATTTGTTTTGTTTTATGGACTTCAGACTTGAATTTGATCTTATTTTATTCCTTATTGAGTTCCAGTCGTTTCTGTTACTCATTCATTAGTTTTCAAGTTCCGAGTAAAAAGTTACGAAACTTTCCGGTCACTTATCATGCATTGTCTTCGTCTTCGTGTATCAAGTTGAATTCTTATTTTCTGGTCAAAGTTTCATATTCTTCCATGTGCGTGAGGGAGTCATGGTTCATAATCCGTAAACGGATTCAAATTCAGAGTTCGGACTCCGGAGAACGGTCAAAGAACGTGAGAGAAGCACGAGGGAAGAAGGAAATGGGCAAAGGCCATTTTCCACTCTTTCTTGAAGAGGTAGGAGGCCATCTCGGGGCATCTCAGGGCATCTCGGGGAGGAACCCCTCCTGCCCCCGAGATGCCCACACGCCTTCTTGGGGTGCTGATGTGGAGAGGAGTTGGTTTCCACCCGAGAATGGCCTCTCTCCACGTCATTTCCCTCTTACATATTCAAAATTTCTGCAGAAATTTTATTGTGTGATTCATTTTTTTTGTTTTTGTCATATCTCTCTCAAATCAACTCCGATTTCAGATTTTCAAAAGCTGAAATTGTTGGTCTTGAAGAGAGGAAAAAATCCCAAACATTTTTAGAGGTGTCAAGGTGTTTCACGGTGATCTGATCTTAGTTCGTGTGTTCATCATTTGTAAGTGAATCATCTTCTCTACATTTCTTTTGTGATCAATTTGTTGATTTTTCCTATTTGATTAAAGAAAAATGTTTAGAATGATTTTGATTCAACTTTTAGACTTCTTTGAGTGATTTTCGAAATTAGCTTTTGTGTTTTAGATTGAATATCATTTTACCTAATTTTGATGAACATGAACTTGAATCTAGAATACATTGTGTTTTTGTTCTTGATTGTTGATTTCTAAGTTTTAATGACATGTTCTAGAACTATGATATTTTGATTGTGATTTCTATCATTTAAATCTAGTTCTTTCTTTGTTTGAATATGTTGTGGTTTTCAAGTATTAACTTGTTCACTTGATTTCAAAGTTAGTTTTGTAATTTCTATTGAAAACTTATTGTTCTAGCTTTGATTAACATGTTTAAGTTTCTAAATATTTTTGTGAATGATTTTAAATGCCTAATCTAGATCTCTAATCACATGTTCATAAGAATTAGTTATATTTGCTTGTGAGCTTGATTTGTACAAATCTAATTCTTCATAGAGTGTGTTTGATCTACTTGCTCTATTTGCTTGTGATTGCATCATGATTGCATGTGTGCACATCATTTAGATCATTGTCTGGCAAAAGGTTGAAGTCTCTTGTTGAAGTGAGTGAAGCTTTAACTTGAGCAAGAAGACTTGGCTAGGATAGTGATCCAGATAGCCAAGCAAGGAAGTATTAGTTAGAATCAGGGAGATCCTAATAACTAAGCAAGGAATCTTTTCTAAGGTCAGGAGGATCCGGATAGGCAAGCAAGGAATCTTCCTAGAGACGTGAGCGTCTTTGATAGGAAGTTGCTTTCTAGAGGTGTGAAGTCACATCTTGGATATGAAGTAGGCAAAGTGGTTCACTAGGCCTGAGGGTAGAATAGGAGTTGATACCTTTGAGAGTGTATCATGTGTTGATTGATTTTTGAGTGTGTATCTCTTATTCGTCATAGTGAATTGCGGTTTGCCGATGATTATGGATTCAACTCGTGGATGTTTCCTCATTTTCAGGTTTTACCACATAAAAATCTCTTGCGTTGTTTTTTGCTTTTAAATTATTTTACTTACATTAACTTGTATTGTTTTAACACTTGCTTGATTGAATTCATATTAAATTGTTATAGCAATTCACTTGATAAATTTTCTAAGTGTGCGTTTATTGGTTGTGTGAAAAAGAAGTGCGAGAATTTAGGAATACACCTATTTTGCACTATAAGCGGTTAAGGGAATTTCAACAACACCTTTAGTTTTTTTGTTTTCAATTGGAAATTAATCAAACAAAAAACGAAAAATGAAAAACGTTATCTAACAACTTTTGTTTGTAACCACATACACAAGTTTAAATGTCAATAACCTTATTTTTTTAGGAAATTACCCATTACTCCATCCAAAAACACTACCCTTTTTAAAAAAAAAAAAATTTGGACTGACCTAAGGGAAAAAGCATCACAAGCGATCATATGCTGAAAAACCCTTAGGCAGTATCCAGAACTATATAAATAATAAAAGAATATAACAAAGTGTAGCACATGCCAAAACAGGCACAAAAACACCAGGAGCAAATCCCTAACCAGAAAAGTGGCGCGTTGGCAACACAAGAAAACAAAAACATCAAGAAAAACGAAAAAGACTCACAACCCATACAGTCATTGCCCACCAGCGAAGAATAGAATGAAGGAGTGGAAAACCACTAATAATCAACCTCCAGCCCCAAAGCATGCTTGAAAAGAGCAGCTGCAACCTGATTGCCTTCCCTACAAATATGGGACACCTGAAACTCCATCTGAGAGATTTGGAAGATACATCTTTACCATGCTGGCCGCACTTGTCAAGGAACATGTTCGAAACGAGAAGAAACAACTGAACCAAATAGGAAGAATCTCTCTCCAGCTAAATCCAATGCCACATGTACTTCTAAGCAAAATTAATGTACATAGAAGCCGCAAGAAGCTCAGCCTCAAAAGCAAATATCTGACCAAGAGGGATAGCAAAACAACCATTCACAAAGAATCTACAATTACAGAAAACACCTCCACACCCTCCCGTACCTAGAGAACTCAAGGCAGCACCATCTGTATTAAGTTTGATCCAATCCAGAGCAGGAAGCGACCAAATCTTGCTTTTGATAACCGAAGACTTGGTTGGCCGACCACGAAGACCAAAGCACCGAAGGATCAAAAGGTTATCCATACAATTACGCATACACCTAATGCCTAAACAGTTAGCTCCAGAAACTGTACGCCAAACCAAACACTAAGCAAATCTAAAATCAACAACCTTACTTTCAAAGATCCACTGATTCCGGATAAACAACATATTCCAAACCACCTCGTGAATAGGCGTCTTCTGAAGGACACGCATCTGATCACTAAAAGAAACCACCATGGCCTTCGAGAAGAAAGACCCAATGAGTCAGCTGAAATACGCCACTGGAAAGTGGAAAAGACAGTCTCCTAAAGAGCAACCACAAGGGGACACCGGAGGAAAAAAAGGTCAGTCGACTCACTACTAACCCCACAAACACTGCATTTGGAAGCCAAATGGAACCCGACCCTGCATAAACGATCCTCTATGGGAAGCCTATTCTACAAAAGATGACAAGTCAAAACAGAACGGGAGGAAGGAATAAAGCGAGACCAAACATCTCTCCACAAATGGACCTGAGGGGAGTCACGAACCATCTGTAAGTAAACAGCCTTACACGAAACTCGACCATCCCTAGAATGAGCCCAAACAAGAGAATCCTCAACAGGAGAAATTGCAATCCTATCAATTCGAAAACAAAGATCCGGAAAATGAGCCAGGAAGCAATCATCAAGAACCCATCTCTCATCTCCCATCCTGAATAAAATCAGAAACCTTAGCCCGGAGCAGACTAGCCAAATAATCTGGAATACCCAAGAGATCTATAATAGGCAAACCCAACCAGTTGTCACGCCAAAAGTCCCGCTAAGAATGCTCACAAATAAGCCAAATACCTTCCTTAAGAAGATCAGAGTAATAAGCTCGAAGATATGGCCAAAATGAAGCAGTGACATACCCCTATGCAGTTTACGAAGACTCTTAAGATAATGTTCCCGCATAAATGAAAAAGCAAAGCCCTCAGAAGTCTTGAACTTCCAAGTGAATTTCTTCAAAAGCAAGTCGTTCAGTAAACCTAGATCCTTCAAGCCAAGACCATTATTGGACAAAGGCCTACAGCAACGGTCCCAAGCAACCCGGATCAACTTAGACTCCTCACACGAACCCGTCCATAAAAAATTTCTCAACTTACGATTAATCATCCTCAACAACGATGAAGGCCATTTGTAAATAATGAAAGAATGTATAAAAGAACTAGTGATAACATATTTGATCATAGTAGCCTGGTCAGCCATAGAAAGAGCTTTACCTTTCCGCTTAGCATATTTGGAAATAATTTTATTTGCCACCAGCTGCAACAAAGACCGTGTAAGCCTGCCTCTAAATAACAGGACTCCTAGATAAGAAAAAGATAACTGTCCAATCTGCATGTCAACCAAAGACTGCAATCTCCCAATTCGGGTATGAGAAATGGATAAACCAAAAACGATGGAAGATTTGCTTCAGTTAACCAACTGACCTGATAATCCCCTATACACATCAAACGCCTTCATATTGCCCTTCAGATTCTTCATTGTGCCTCTGCAAAAAATCAGAATGTCATTAGCATAAAGCAGATCAGTCGAAGCAACGAAACTCCTCGGAGAAGAAATAGGCAAAAGATGAGAAGACTCCACCATCCTCGACAGAAATCTACTAAGAAAATCCTCCACAATACCAAACTGAAGATGGGAAAGAGGATCTCCCTGACGGACCCCTCTAGAACAACAAAAATAACCTTCCAAAACCTATTTATTAGCACAGAAAGCTTCGAAGAACTCAGAATACTGTCAATCCAACCCACGAAAACCGAAGAGAACCCAAAAAGCCTGAAGCACTCTTCGAAGGAAATACCAGTCCAAAGTATCGAAGGCCTTATGGATATCAATCTTCATTGCCAAATTTCCCCCATGGCACTTCTTATGCAACACATTCACACAATCTACAGCTAAAGCTATACAATCTTCTATGTGACGATCACGAATGAAACCAAATTGATACGGACAGACAATCATAGCCGCAATCCGAGCTAGACGATCAGCCGAAATCTTTGAGGAGATCTTGAATAGGAAATTACTAAGCACAATTGGGCGGTATTGATCAATGGAAATCGAATCTCTCAGTTTCGGAAGAAGAACTATGAAACTGGAACTAAGCCTTGGAAAAATTGTCCTAGTGCGAAAAAAATCTTGAACAGCATGGACAACATCGCCACCGACAATCTCCCAACAATGCTGATAGAATTTACCAAAGAATCCATCCAGCCCAGGGGCAGAAGTCGCATCCATAGCGAAAATTGCATCATGAATATCCTCCGCAGAAGGAATATCAATCAAAAAATAATTCTCAACAACCGTCATCATATTAGGAATCACGTCATCCACCATCGAACTATCATATTGTACCCTAGAAGAATCAAAGGGAAAAAGAGCCGAATAATAACCTACAATATGATCCTAGACAACCAAATGATCATTCAAGAGCACCCAATTAATCGAAAGAGCAGATAAGGCCTTCCGATATTACCGACACTGAATAAAGGGTTGAAAGAAAGTAGAGTTTCGATCACCATCGCGGAGCCATTTTACCCTGGACCGATCATGGAGAAAACACTCTTGTCTACGCAATAACACATCCAAATCATGATGAACGCGCGACTCAACCAGGAAAAGCTCCTCAGAAAAACCATGATCAGATATCTAAAGCTGAACCGACTGAAGCTCAGCTGATTTCTTTTTTATATCGGACTAGAGATCACCGAAAACCTCCCAGTTCCAAGACTTAATAACCTTTTTCAAACATTTTAGCTTGTGCATCACCACTTGAAGAGGCATACCCACCAAAGGGGAACTCCAAACTCTATGAACCATGGCTAAGAAATTAGGATGATCCAACCATATGCTCTGGAACCGAAAAGGTCTAGGACAAGAGACATCAATTTTGAAAACCGAACTAACAACGGACAGTGATCAGAAAATCGACAGGGAAGAGCCATACATGAAATATCCTGCCAACTGGAAATACAACCATCTGAAACTAAAGCCCTTTCTAATCTCCGCTCTACACGAGTACATGTACAGCGACCTCGAGCCCACGTGAAACGAGAACCTTGAGAACGAATACCAATTAGATCACAGTCATCGATCATGGAACTAAAATCCTCACAAGAACTCTGAGAAAGAGAACGAGAACCTAAAGACTCTTGAGCTCCTAAAACTGCATTAAAATATACCACAACCAGTGATCGGGCCAAATATGTAGTATATTTAGGCCATCAAATCCTTACCTTTTGTTCTGTTTTTGTACGTTTTTGTATCTTTGATGGGTTGTTTTGTGTGAAATTGTAGGAAATGGTGCAAAGATGGGTTTGGAAGCATGTCGCGTGATTCCGGCAGAAAAGAGGCGAAAGGAAAGACAAAAGAGCACAAGCAGCTCTACAGCGCGGGTCAAGTGCAGGTCAAGTACGGGTCGCAACCGCACTCCAACCACACTCCAGCCGCACTCATGCTCATAGCCGGGACAGGATGCAAGTGAAAAGATAAAGTGCGGGTCATCCAACCGCACTCCACCCGCACTGTTGCCAAACCAGAGAAGCTAAAGTTGCACCTGACGTTAAAGTACGAGTACTGTGCGGGTCATCTAACCGCACTATACCCGCACTAATGCCAAACCAGAGAAGTTGAAGATGCACCTGACATTAGAGTGCGGGTACTGTGCGGGTCATCAAATTGCACTTCACCCGCACTGTCACCAAGACTAGAGGAGCAGAATTGCACCTGACATTAGAGTGCGGGGTACTGTGCAGATCATCCAACCGCACTCTACCCGCACTGTTGCTGAAGACAGAAGGTAGATTTTGCACCTGACAGGGAAGTGCGATTCAAGTGCGATTCCAAGTGCGGGTCAAGTGCGGGTAATTCAACCGCACTCGACCCGCACTATTGGCCAGAACCGAGAAATGAAGATGAAGACAAACCATATAGTGCGGGTAATTCACCCGCACTCCACCCGAACTCCACGCGCGCCAGATTGATTTTTGAAGTTTGAGTGACCTATTTTTTATGGGTTGTATAAATAGAAAAAGATAGAAAAGTTTTATGGAGTTTTTGACTCTGTTTTTCAGAAGTAAAACACATTTAGACCTAGAATCTCTCTCTCTCTCTCTCATCCTTACATTCTCTACTCAACTTCAATGAAGTTAGGAGATTAAAGCCACTTCAAGGAAGGAGATGTTCTCCAAGGGTTCTTTCTCTTTCCTTTCTTTTAGTTTCCTAGTTGTAATGAGTAGCTAAATCCCCTCTAAGGGGTTGATGGAGTAGTTAGTTGAATATTGGGCTTGTACATAAACTTGATATTATATTGATATTCATGTCTATCTTTCATTGATCTATTCTTGTTGTGAATGTTTACCATTGATTTCTTGTGTAGATACATCCTCTTTGCAAGATGTCTTTGTATTATGTATGAGTATTGCATCTAGATATACATCCTATTTAGTTGTTTAATGCTCTAAAGAATGGACGGAACGTCATGAATTCCGACTCTTAAACCGCAGTCATAATCTAACCTCGATCGAGTTTCTGACACTATACATCCTAGGTCGGAACCCGCAAGAGAGTTAGAAGTCATCACTATACATCCTAGGGTGACTACGTTTAATCTGTTGAGTCATTGTTAGGTAGACGAGCTTCATTTCTAGAATCCGATAAACAACCAACACTATACATCCTAGGTTGGTAGTTTACGACGGATTAATCCCTAATAGGTGGTCCGCACTATACATCCTAGGTTGGCCACCTTCTAGGGATAAATAACCGACTCTATACATCCTAGGTCGGTTACCTTGAATAGCCGTGCTATTGACAAGTTTGTTGCATTGCCCATTATTTACTTTCGTATTCATTAACTCCTTAGTTTCCATCTTCTATATATATCCTTCATCCCATTTCCCCCTTCATTTAGCTTGCATAATTAATTTAGTGTTATTAATAGTGTAATTCATAATCTACATCTTCCCCATTTCATGTTTCGTTATTATATATATACATAACATTACTTTAGCAATAACTAATTTTAGCTAACTCCGCTCCCTGTGGACGACACCCCACTTGCCACTATAATTGTGTTTTCAAACTAATTTAGGCTTTGTGAGGTTTTATCAAATATTATTGACGAATTGATCTTTTAAAACGACACTCAAAAAAACGTCATGTCAAAAACGTAGTCACCTTATTTTTCTTTTCTTTTCGCATTTGATTTTCGTGTGGTAGAGTTGTTGTGTGGTTTTAAGCTAGGTTGTGCATCTTTTGGGAAGCACACAACAACACGCATGGACAACGAACTAGCTTCTTTCTAAAGGGAGTTTTCTACCTTCGATTTTGTACTTAAGCTTTCAATTAATGAGATTTAGATTTTGTTATTATGAATGAGCATGGTCGAGTGTATGTCTAGATTCGGTTTGGGGGTGTTGAACCCTCATTCCGCTAATTATTGAGATTATGCTTGTTATTTCCAACAATGGGGACATTGTTGAGTTTTGGTTTGGGGGTGTGTTACGCCTTGTACAGTTTTTATTACAATTTTTTAGTGTCCAATTTTTCAATTTTGTCGCTTGTCCATTTTTCAAACTGTATCCAGTATAGGTATGATGCCTCAAGAGTGTGCTTTTGACGAGTTCCTTATATGTGCTCTGACCTTGTGATATAGTTTGGTGCTACTTGAGGGTTCGTTTGCACCACCATGGGGCCGTCCCACCCGTTGGTGTTAAGTATTGGGGACTCATTGTTCCCATGTCTTGTTCTAATAGTGGAGATACCCACGAGATCACAAACACAAGCATGAAAGTGCGTTTTCTGAGTGCATTATTGATTATTCTTAAACACGCCTCTCGTCATTTATGTCATGTGCCATAGGACTTGCATATCATTTTGTGAATTGCGTGATGGATGCTTTCATTCCCTTTTTAGATGGTTGTGGAAGTGATATTAGGGAATGTATGTGTATTGAATTACCTTTATAGCCTAAACACCACATACCATATTGTGTGCTCCAAAGCCAAGTTGAGGCCAAACACTTACTCTTTCATTTGGTACCACATTCAACCATATACCCAATAGCCTAAACACATGCCTACCCTTGTACTAATTATGTTAGGATGGGAAATGGTAGTGATGAAAAGAGTTAAGATGGTCCTACAGCGGGTAAAATGAAATAATTGTTGAAAATATGCAAGGAAATGGGTAAGAACCGTAGTTGTGTGCCATAAATGCCTAAGAAAGGGAAATTGTAACAACTCAAATGGAGTACAACATTGTGATTGGGAAATTGTTAAAAGAAAAATTAAAAGAGAAATTGTACTTGAAGTGCCATAATGGAGATTGTATTATGCTAAATACGGTCAAACGGAATGCAACATTGAAGGCACAAATGTGGGTTAAATGATTTCATAGAGGGTTGCGTTTAAGTGATAAAAGAACATGGTGTGGGAATAGGGATATATTCTAGCATGATTGGTGAGTTTGAGCTCCAAATATCCATATTCTTTGTGTAACCTCATTCAACCCCACAGCCACACTATAACCGGTTGAAAAGCCCTATTTGGTCTATATAAGTCTAGTTTGGGAATGTCGGTTGAAGCACGATCTTTCACATCCATGGTATGGTGACTCGTTTCTAGGATAGTTCATTGCTTAAATTTTATGCAGAATCTTCTTTGCATACTTGTTTGTGTGGAACTTAGGACTCTTGAGGAAAGAAAAGAGAGAATCCATGTGAGTTTTAGAATTGAAGCAAATTATGCTCAAGGTATGGGAGTAAGTTGTCCCTAATTCATGAATGCCTTTAGGTGTGGGATTCGTGTTCGTACGAGCTTGCCTTGGGTGTCTCTAAATTGCTCTTGATCTTGTGCATATGTTTTTTTTCTCCTCTCTATCACACCTATTTGTATCATATCACACATTGGACTTGCGGCATTGTTGAGGTATTGTTTAGGTGTCTAGAAATTACAATCAGTTGGCGTCTTACTGTTTAGATTAGAATTGCTCGAGGACGAGCAAAGGTTTGGTTTGGAGGTGTTTGATCGGGCCAAATATGTAGTATATTTAGGCCCTCAAATCCTTACCTTTTGTTCTGTTTCGTGCGTTTTTGTATCTCTGATGGGTTGTTTTGTGTCGAATTGTAGGAAATGGTGCAAAGATGGGTTTGGAAGCATGTCGCGGTGATTCCGGCAGAAAAGGGGCGAAAGGAAAGACAAATGAGCACAAGAAGCTCTACAGTGCGGGTCAAGTGCAGGTCAAGTGCGGGTCGCAACCGCACTCCAGCCGCACTCATGCTCATAGTCGGGATAGGATGCAAGTGAAGAGATAAAGTGCGGGTACAGTGCGGGTCATCCAACCGCACTCCACCCGCACTGTTGCCAAACCAGAGAAGCTGAAGTTGCACCTGACGTTAAAGTGCGGGTACTGTGCGGGTCATCCAACCGCACTATACCCGCACTAATGCCAAACCAGAGAAATTGAAGATGCACCTGACATTAGAGTGCGGGTACTGTACGGGTCATTAAACCGCACTCCACCCGCACTGTCACCAAGACTAGAGGAGCAGAATTGCACCTGACATTAGAGTGCGGGTACTGTGCAGGTCATCCAACCGCACTCTACCTGCACTGTTGCTCAAGATAGAAGGTAGATTTTGCACCTGATAGGGAAGTGCGATTCAAGTGCGATCACAGTGCGATTCCAAGTGCGGGTCAAGTGCGGGTAATTCAACCGCACTCCACCCGCACTATTGCCCAAACCCGAGAACTGAAGATGAAGACAAACCATACAGTGCGGGTAATTCACCCGCACTCCACGCGCGCTAGATTGATTTTTGAAGTTTGAGTGACCTATTTTTTGTGGGTTGTATAAATAGAAAATGATAGAAATGTTTTATGGAGTTTTTGACTCTGTTTTTCAGAAGTAAAACACAATTAGACCTAGAATCTCTCTCTCTCTCTCTCTCTCTCTCTCTCATCCTTACATTCTCTACTCAACTTCAAGGAAGTTAGGAGATTGAAGCCACTTCAAGGAAGGAGATGTTCTCCAAGGGTTCTTTCTCTTTCCTTTCTCTTAGTTTCCTAGTTGTAATGAGTAGCTAAATCCCCTCTAAGGGGTTGATGGAGTAGTTAGTTGAATATTGGGCTTGTACATAAACTTGATATTATATTGATATTCATGTCTATCTTTCATTGATCTATTCTTGTTGTGAATGATTACTATTGATTTCTTGTGTAGATACATCCTCTTTGCAAGATGTCTTTGTATTATGTATGAGTATTGCATCTAGATATACATCATATTTAGTTGTTTAATGCTCTAAAGAATGGACGGAATGTCATGAATTCCGACTCTTAAACCGCAGTCTTAATCTAACCTCGATCGAGTTTCCGGCACTATACATCCTAGGTAGGAATCTGCGAGAGAGTTAGAAGTCATCACTATACATCTTAGGGTGACTACGTTTAATCGATTGAGTCATTGTTAGGTAGACGAGCTTCATTTCCAGAATCTGATAAACAACCAACACTATACATCCTAGGTTGGTAGTTTACGACAGATTAATCCCTAATAGGTGGTCTGCACTATACATCCTAGGTTAGCCACCTTCTAGGGATAAATAACCGACTCTATACATCCTAGGTCGGTTACCTTGAATAGTCGTGTTATTGACAAGTTTGTTGCATTGCCCAGTATTTACTTTCGTATCCATTAACTCCTTAGTTTACATCATCTATATATATCATTCATCCTATTTCCCCCTTCATTTAGCTTGCATAATTAATTTAGTGTTATTAATAGTGTAATTCACCATCTACATCTTCCCCATTTCATGTTTCGTTATTATATATATACATAACATTACTTTAACAATAACTAATTTTAGCTAACTACGCTCCCTGTGGACGACACCCCACTTGCCACTATAATTGTGTTTTCAAACTAATTTAGGCTTTGTGAGGTTTTATCAAATATTGTTGACGGATTGATCTTTTAAAACGACATTAGAAAAAACGTCATGTCAACCAGTGAAGAGGAAGAAACCAGATCGACCAAATTCCTAAAAGACTGCCAAAGCAAACAACGAGCCAACACAGAAGTACTTGCATAAACAAAGGTGTACCAATGTAACTAAGAGTTAACCGAGAGCGAGACAGTAAGTTGTTGTTCATGAAAGAAGACACCCTGAGCATTAGAAGTAGAATCACAAGCAAAGACACAAATGGAAGGCAATAACCCCTTCCTGTCATTCTCCCCTACAAAGTGCAAACCAAGAGAAGACCAAAACCCATAAGCAAAAGAAGAAAAAGTCACCTAGGCTCAGCAATGCACAACAAAGAGGGATACCGATCTCTGAGAACAGTACCCTCTCTCTCTCTCTCTTCCCCTACCTTCAAACAGCCACCCCCTCTCCTCCCACTTTCACCGACGCGACAACACTACCTGGAGATAGTGCTGCTCGATGAAGGCACTACATAAGCCCAATAAATTCTATCACTTTATTATTTCAACAAGTTATTTTATTTTAAATTAATTTTTATCACAAATTTTGGTTAGAGTCTTATCCCCTTTTATCTGCTTCTGAAATATTGTAATAGTCAAAAAAAAAACATCCCTAAAAGCTATATCCTAACTTGAAGAACTCTTTTTTGACAAATAACTTGATGGACTAAGAAAATCTTGAGTGCACCCGACCACTCGAGATTGGACAAGTGCCAAGGAAAGAAAATGTGCCGGCCACATATCCTATCTTGAATTGCTAGATGCACCATTCAGCAATTTTACACGGTGCACTCAAGTTTTTCTCCAAAGAACTTTTAAAATGTGCAAAACAAACGGGATGAATAGCACTTTTTGTATGAAAATCTCTTATAGAATATGTTATCATATGAGATAAGGCCATCTCCAACCAATCTTCATTTCTTCAAAATGAAGACTCCAAAATGAAGATTGGTTTTGGTTCTTCAAAATTGAAGATCCAATTTTAGATTTTCATTTCACTATTCCATTAAAATAATATTATTATTTTCTCATCTCCTTTTTCACATTTTTAATTAAACTCAATTAATTATATATAATTTTTAATTTATAAATGTAAGCAGTATAAAAATTATACCATTAGAAATATTTTATTGAGATCTTTCAGCCGAGTATAATATTGACTTATTTTAATTACTTTTTAATTTTAAATTTTTTATTAATGAACTAATAGGTATTTTAATTCAAAACAAATGTTTTCAAATCATCGATTTTTATATGTAATTAACATATATCATAATAATTAACTCAAAATAATTCGGTAAAACCAAATAATAATATTAACATTCTTAAATTAAAATATTATAAGGGAAAAAAGTGAATAAATTATTAAAAAAATTTAGATGTAATAAAAGTGAGTAAATTATTATCTAATAAGATAACGTTGAGAAAACAATTTCATTAAAACAAAGTTTAAAATATTATTTATAAAGTAAAATAATAATATTTTATTATTTAAAAATTGTAAAATGAAGAATAATTTGAGTAATAAAATTATGAAAATTGATTATTTCATTTTCAGTTTTCAAATTGAAGAAAAAAAAATTGAAGACCGGTCGGAGATGTGCCTAATAAAGGCTTGAGGCATCTAATCAAAAGCCAAAAACAAAAGTAGTCGTAAATATGATGAGATCCTCCAAAAAGCAGACAAATCACTGGTACCGTACTTGGTGGAAGCTTTTCAAGCAGAAGCAGCCAAAAGCAAAATAGTGAAAACTTAAATTTCTGTATAAAGCAAAGGGAGAATAGAGAAAGAGAGAGTCAAACAATGGAGGGAAAAGAGAGTCATCCTCATCCTCATCCTCTACTGAGAGGAAGGAGAAAGAGCAGTTACAGTCATGGTTACACTTCAGCTCAGATTCAATCACTGGCTGCCATCTGTGAAACCCTCATCCCTCCTCTGCCATTAGAGACCATCAACAAGGAATTTGCAGATGACCAGGCCATTATTTCCTTCTACAAAGCTTCTGGGTCTCACCCTCCAATCCCTGATGAGGTCAGTTGGTGGGTTGGTTGGTTTCTCAAATATTATATTATATGTATTAAAATCATTATCAAGACTCTTTTATATGGTGAACATGCAGGTAGCAGAGCTCTTGGTAAGAGGGGTCTACCAAGAGCATTGTTTTTAGTGAGCTTGGTTCTGACGATTCTCTCATACAGATTGGGAACATTATTGCTTTGTGGGTATCTTTGTTTCGATTGGAAATGGCCCTTCATTCACAACTTCTCTCAACTTTCTTTGGAAAAGAGAGAACAAATTCTCAAGAGATGGTCAAGAGAAAGACTCTTGATACCTTTAAGAGTTGTTTTTGTGTTGATCAAACTCTTTTGCTTGCACAACTTCTTTTCAAGGGTAACACTTCTAACCATCAAAACTCATTTTTGGCTGGTTTTGATTTGGAGGATAAGGAGTGAACCAAAATTACTTTTCTTTCCAAGTTTTCCAGTAGTTGATCTCTATTCTGTATTCAAAGACAATCTTGATAATAATATGTGAACAGTTTGGTGATTGATCTCTTAGATCAACAGATAATAATACTATTTTTACCTATAAAATACCACAGGTTTATCTTCTAATACTCTTCTGCTTTCTCATCTTTTTCCATAGACCGATGAAAATTCAAACAATCTGGTATTGGAGGCAATTGGATACCATGTAGAAGACACCAGGGAAGCATTGAAGAAGAAGAAACCTCAGGAGGAGAGGCCTCTTCAGAAGGGGATTATAGAAACCAGGCTAGAAAATGACTCGACTCTTGTTCAAGCTCTCATCGAACAAGGCTTTCAAGTCACTGAAGATCCAGAACACAATGTTTACAAGATCAAATGTGATGTCGTTATTGTTGGTTCTGGTTGCGGTGGAGGGGTCACAGCTGCACTTCTTGCAAGCTCTGGTCTGAAAGTAGTTGTTCTTGAGAAAGGGAACTATTTTGTGGGAGAAGACTATTCTTCTCTTGAAGGCCCTTCCATGCTTGAGCTATATGAGGCTGGGGGATTTTTCTCAAGCATTGATGGGAATATTATGATTTTGGCAGGTTCAACAGTGGGTGGAGGCTCTGCAGTTAACTGGGCTGCATCCATCAGATCACCAAATTCTCTTCTCCAAGAATGGTCTGTGGATCATAAGATTCATTTCTTCAGGAGCTCCAACTAGCAGTCTGCCATGGAAACTGCCTGCAAGAGGATTGGTGTTACAGAGAATTGTACTGAGGACGGATTTCAAAATCAAGTTCTTCGAAGAGGGTGTGAGAATCTCGGTTTAAAAGTTGAGTCAGTTCCGAGAAATTCCTCAGAAGATCATTATTGTGGTTTTTGTAATTATGGATGTAGAACAGGGGACAAGAAAGGGACTGATTCTACTTGGCTTGTTGATGCAGTGAACAATGGTGCTGTGATACTAACAGGATGCAAAGCTGAGAAATTGATATTTGTGAATAACAATGGCAGTAGAAGAACGAAATTCTTGGGACTGATGGCAACAGCTTTGAATAAGAATGTCACAAAGAAGCTGCAAATTAAGGCTAGGGTAACAATTTCAGCTTGTGGATCTCTCATGCCACCCCCTCTAATGATCTCTAGTGGGTTGCAGAATCCAAATATCGGCAGGAACCTTCATTTGCATCCTGTTCTTGTAGCTTGGGGATACTTCCCGGAACATTCATCGGGAATCAAAGGCAAACCTTATGAGGGAGGAATCATCAGTTCAGTCCATAAGGTGGTTTCGGAAGAATTCAACGTTCAAGCAATCATAGAAACTCCTGCAGTAGGACCAGCTACTTTTGCAGCATTATTTCCATGGACTTCAGGGCTAGAATTTAAGGAGAGGATGGTTAAGTACGGAAGAACAGCTCACATTTTTGCATTGGTCAGGGTTCTGGAGAAGCCAAGATCGAGGGTGAAGTCAAGTATAGGTTTAATCAGGTCGATAAAGAAAATCTTAAAATTGGGTTGAGACAAGCTTTCAGATTCTTGATCGGAGCAGGAACTGTAGAAGTGGGAACCTTACGGAGTAATGGCCAGAGAATTAAATGTGAAGGTATCAAGGAGGAAAAAATGGAGTTTCTGGACAGCATTACAATAGACGGAGGTCCGAGCTCCGAGCTCCATGGGAGAGAATTGGAACCTATATTTTTCTGCGCATCAGATGGGAAGTTGTAAGATGGGTGCTAGTGAAGAAGAAGGTGCAATTGATGAGAATGGTCAAAGTTGGGAAGCAGAGGGCTTGTTTGTATGTGATGGGAGTGTTCTGCCGAGTGCAATTGGTGTCAACCCCATGATTACTATCCAATCCACAGCCTATTGCATTTCTAAGAAGATTGCAGAGTTGCAAGAAAATAAAATATGAACACAGGATTGATTTTGTCATAGCTCTCCTGGTCTCCTAATGCATTTTCTTTTATCTCTATTTACTTGCAGGCATTATATGTTATAAAATAAGACAAATATATTAGCTCCGCTGCCCAGGATGTCAATAAATTATGTTCTTATGTTTCATTCCGCTTCCTACAAATTCATCCAAAATTGTCTCCATACACAACGACCAAAAACAACAGCCTCCTACAGTAAATTAGAAACATACGATATGATACATGGAAAAGTAAAACTGGTATGGGAAAAAGACTAGCTTCTGTAAACAATTGAGAATGCGATATTGCAATATAATCACAAAAATTTCATTGAGGTATCATGAACCAATATATCCACAAGGGAAACACCATGAAAATCTATAAAATATGGTAGAAGAATGTTTCTCATTCCCACTTTATCAATAGAAAAGATTCAATGGATTTGAATTTGATTCATCAAAATTCATTGGAATTCTTAAATTTGCAGAGTAAGAATAACAGGCTCGTATCTTTGATATCTTAACTCGCTAAAGCTTTAACTGCTTTCTCAGCGGCGTCATCCAGATCTTCTGCTGTAATTAGTGCCATGCCACTTTCCTGCAGAATCATTAGTGATAATAAAAACACATTGTATATATCAAGTCCTAATTATTCATTTGTTCAATAAATTTGTATCGGGTCGTTCAATAGAATAGGTTTTATATGATATCAGCATTTTACCTTAAGTATTCTCTTTCCCTGGTCAACATTGGTGCCTTCAAGACGAACCACAACTGGTACTTTTAGCGCAACCTTGTATAGAAGACAGATTAAAGTCTATGCTTTTAAAAATAACTGTGGTGGAACCAATGAAGATATTCAATTTTGGACCAATTAGTATTATTCCTCTATTCCCTTTATCTTCTTTCAATTTATATTCACATTAGAGAATGTCTTGGTTCTTTAGTCCCTCCACTCGCAACTTTCCAACAAACCACTCATTTTCCTCAATCGATTATTTCAAAATCATAATTCATCTAAATGAAGAAAAGAAAATAAGAAGATGAAAATATAAAGTATCGACACAAAAAAAAAGAGTCAACTGAAAGCATAGACATTGTTTCCTTAATCCTTATATATTTAAGATTTGACCAAAACCTGTCTAACATTGTCTCATCCATTAAGGAGAAAATGTCATTGGTGGGACGGTCTCACCGTGTCATTGGTGGGACGGTCTCACCTATATCACATTATTTGCATTGAGACTTGGCCACATTTTATTTTTCCAAAGCAAATCATGGGATATGGCATATTCTTATTGGGTGGGTGAGACCGTCCCACATAAGATTTTCTCCCCATTGGAGAGAGTAGTAATTAATTTTAATTGAACACAATCAATATAATGCACCTCTCACCTGTTTGGCAGCATTGACAATTCCACTTGCTATTACATCACATTTCATTATTCCTCCAAATATGTTCACCAGAATAGCTTTGACTTTCTCATCAGAAGTCAATATCTTAAATGCCTCAACCACCTGCTCCACATAATTCATACATAAATTACCAAAACTAAAAGCAAATTTATTCGAAACTATAATAAATAATTTAATTTATAAAATAATTAAAAACCCACAAAGTTGTAGAGGAACAAAACAATCCGTAGATGCAATGGGTTAAAATGTGACTATTGGGATTGGATTTGCCCATAGTTTTAAAGGCGCACCGAGGTGCCAAGGTGTTCTTGGAGCCTAGGCATGCACGACTTATTGAAGCGAGGCGCACTTTTTTAATAAATAAAAATAAATAAACAAATAAAGGTGCCTAAAAAGGCTTTTATATAAATTTCTCAATGGCAATAATTCATAATTGTTGTATAAACCTAATTTATCCTATAAATTTCAAGTCATTAAGCAAAATTTAAGGTACTCGAATTTCATTTTACTTGGTTTGAATTCCTAATTTATGGATCAGGACTCAGCAGTGAAGTATACATCAATTGAACCCTTTGGTTTTGGCTTTTTAGAAGCAACTACGCTGAGATTGTCACTTCCAAGATGAGAACTCCCACATTATGCTACTAGGAAATCTCCACAACATCATTATCATCCTCCTCACCGAAATCAAAATCAACATCGACTGGGGCAAGATTTTGCTCCTTTATCATCTTCTTTTTAGCCATAAACTCCGCAATTTCATGTTTTACATCTGATGGACAATGTGTGCAAGCTTTAACATTCCTAAACCAGCCAGTATAATGTTGTTTCGCACGAAATATGCTTCCTTTTGACACTTTACCACAAAAATTGCATATTGTGGTATTTGTATCTTTAGGATCTTGCAAATGAAAACACAGCCATGCACAATCTGTCTTCGATCCTTGACTCGACATTTAGACCTCCAGTGAAGACATTAATAGAGATAGATGGTTAGTCAGTAGTCACTCAAAGAGTCAAAGTTAGGGTTTGTTTTGGGAGATAGCCAATCGTTCTACAGTCTCTATGGCAGAGTTTTTTATATATCTATATATAAATTTTTGATAGGGTTTTGATTAGATAACGTTATCTAATCTATTCTTTCAAAAACAGGTTATTTTTAAAAATAAAAAAAAATAAAAAAAACTTCATTGAGTTGCGCCTTTCGCAACACTGGATTTGCACAATCCTAACAAAAAACTAGGATTGAATTCTTAATCCATTATAGGAATTGAATTAGGGATGGGCAATTTTCCCCAAATCCCCATCCCCATTTGGGGGAAAAAAATCGTGTGTGGATGGGGTGGGGGGTGTAGAAATGGAGATAGGGATGGGGGACCAATATTCATCCCGATTTTCCCCAATGCCCATCCCTAGATTGACTTCCCAATCATTATAGGGGTTGTTTAGAGTGGACAAATTTAATCAATCATCTCCACGACTGTTTTGTCCCGCCACAACTTCAAGGGCTCAAGATTAATTTATAAACAGTATATTTTAATTCCCATCAAATTTCATATAATTTTAATCCTATCTAATCCCATAAAACAATCCTATAAGAACAAATTACTCTCAATTAGCCCTAAGATTTGCCCTTTTACAAGCGAAAACATTTGAACCATAATACTGGCATCTCCTGCATTCAATCAAACTTAACAACCAAAAAGGTAGTTTCGTCTTTTCATCCCATTTTAATATTTTATTAAAATTTTAAATAAGATTATAAAAAATTATATAAATTAAAAATAAAAAGATCCCCACCTCCAATTTTTTAACATTTTTCTTTTATTTTGTAATTCCCATTTTTTATTTATTTAATGGATCTCCACCATCCATCTCCATCTCGAAGATGGATGGTGGAGATCCATATTTTTTTTTTTAAAATTTCTATTTTATTAAATTATTTTTTGTTTTTAATTTATGAGTATTTGGTAATTTCATATGTTATGTCAGGGGCATTTCGGTCCTTAACAGTCAAACTCAGTCAACAGTTAACTTTGAACAAGTTTGACTAATGGTACAGGATGTCAATGTCAGTTTTTTGTGAGTTGTTGCAGCTGGTAAAAAGACAAACATCAAAGAGTTTTGGTCTAATTTGCTCATTCTATAATATCCTAGCATAAAAAACTCACTCAAAAACTAATAAGCTGGTACCCACTACCCACAAATTGGAAAATGTCGTTGATACTAGATATACAAAAATGCAGAACAATGGACGCCCTAATAAGACTCATAAATATCAGTGATGAAAAAAGAAATGGACTTTATTCAAATTTCAAACAATAAACACAACAGGCCATGAGAGTAAAATGCATGGTCTTGAACATCACCTGGTCTTCAGAAGCATTCCCACCTACGTCCAGAAAATTGGCAGGTGTTCCCCCATGTAATTTGATTATATCCATTGTAGCCATTGCTAATCCTGCACCATTCACCATGCAACCAATTTCGCCATCTAAGCCAATGTAATTTAAATCTGCTTTGGCAGCAGCAACCTGGCAGAAGATAAAAAGCACAAGAGCTGTCGTAAATAAAAACACGTCAGAAGAGTAATAAATAAAAGCACATCATTGTCCAGTATACAGTTATGCATACAAGTTTGTGTATCCCAGTACTGCAGGATGATAAAGGGGATAGGGGGTGATAAATGAAAACAAAATTAAGATTAAACTCAGCCTCTGCTATTCAAGAAACTTTGTAATTGACAAAAAAAAAAAAAAAAAAAAAAAAAAAAACCATTTCCATATGACTAACTCCTAGGTTGCTCTTTTTCAACAAAAAAAAAAACTTAGGTTGCTCTGATTAAAAACTTTTGGGTTGCACTTTAATATCACAAGCAATTAAGAATTTTAAATGTAAACAAATCCAAACCTCTCGAGGATCCTCCTGAGATGGATCACGAAGAGCAAATATTTCTTTCTGACGGAAGGCAGCATTATCATCAAAGTTCAACTTAGCATCAGCGGCTACCAACTGCTTATCAGAAGTCTCTGCAAGGGGATTGATCTGTCCAGAAACATAAAGATATCACATTAATATATCCAGCAGAAAACAACTTAACAAAATGTTTACATATCACCATAGTATATTGTACTAGTGACCCATCCAATTATAAGTATATGACCAATAGCAATAGTGACCTGTAACCCATCCAACAAAAGTACATAAATGGATGACAATTGAGATATGTAGAAATTCATGCTCACTTCCAATAATGTGCAGTCAGTCTTGCAAAAGAGTTCATATAGTTTCTTTACTTGTTCAATTGCATCATTTCTATCAGCCACCTTCGGTGCCAAACCATCTACAACCTTAGCAGCATCTTCGTCAGTGATTCCTTTGAAAACATCAATAGGTGCCTATCAGAAACAAACAAGTCAGATCAGAGCAATATAGAAATCAGTAGGGGAAGAAGAGACTTCCTTTGATGACCATGCAAAAACATCACAGGTAAACACAATGGCAATAACCTTAACAATCATGTCAGGGTATTTCTCAGCAAGGTCTTCAATGCTGGTTCCTCCTTTGCTACAGCCAATAATTAGCTGGAAAACAGGTATGTAGATAAGCATCTTCAATATCTAACAATCATTCATTCAAAGATAATACAAAGGTAGTACACTCAATTTAGCAACATACTGGACCAGAAGTGTTACGATCCAGAGTGATAGCAAAGTACATCTCATTGACAAGTGACAACTTTTCACACAAATAAACCTGTGTAAAGAAAATAAATAAAATGAGTTAGAAATAATCAACTGTAAGGCAGTCATCAGTCCATCTAACAATGAAAACTTCTAAAGATAGTAATGTGTTGACCCAAGGAGCTAAAAGGAAAATTAATATATTTTTCATTTTGAAAATAAGAAAGGAGGAATACAGTAAATATTACATATCCCAACACTTAACAAAGATACAATTACTAGAAGTTCAAACAAATGAATATCCATTTTTAATCACAATACCCACTGAAGTACTAGATCCAATCCCAAGAAGATCAAAACTAGAATTGCATGTATAATAATGAGTATCACAGCGTATTGAAACGTAAATTTTTGCATAGAATAAAAAACAAAATGCCAAACCTTGCTGACAACTTTTCCTTGAGGACCAGTTTGTTTAGTAACAAGTATCTGCCCAAGCATCTTCCCTACAAGCAACAAAATCATAAGATGTATTTGTGACAATAGAAGAGGTAGATGTCAGCTTTAAAACAAAATCAGGGGAGATGAATTACAAGTTTCTTACATTAAAATAAACGATATCTGAATTGGAAATTCACCCAGATGTGCAAATCTCAAACAGAAAATATGCATACATAGGAAAAGGGGGGAAATCAAACAACAAGCAGTAATTGAAAATCAAGATGCAAGCATCACGACAATCCCCAACCAGAATGTAACTGCCATTCGTTGGCCAAGGCTACGAACCAAACTGATAATCTAAGCTGGGTATCGAGGACTCATTTTGTTCTGAGTAAGGCAAGAGCTGATCTTAAATGTCCAATTATAAATTTGAGAATAAATTAACAAATCCAGTAAACAAAAACTAAAGGTGTCACAACATGATGTAGGAGCAACTCTTTCTTGAAGGAGACATAAAAATGTTATGCCCATCATCTTAGCCAGGCAAATATAGAAGAGGACAAATTCCTACTCTTAATGTAAAGCATACAGAACAACTATAGCAACTTTTGTCTGCTTAATGGTCTAAGACTTGTGTTAAAAAGAACTTAAATATACAGAAAAAAAAACGTGTAGGTATCAGAAAACCAAATCAAATATACCAAGACCAGTTACTGCAGTCTTTTAATTTAAGTCATTAATCCAAGTTTATTAACAGCTGGTCAAGGCTATGCCTGAGATTCATGGAAACAAAACCAAGCGGGTTTGAGATAGGCTAAACGTAATCGACTTAAAATGGGTAATTTTTAAGTCCCTCAAACAATCATTTCTTACTTAATCAAGAAAATAGTATGCATTTACTGTTGACGATACCACCAGTCCACTAGAGTGAAAGTCAACAATTTTATACTAAATCTCAAAAAGCTGCAAGTATTTCCAGTATGGACTAACCAATGCATTACACTCAGCTCTCGAACAAACTACTTAGTTACATTATAACAATGAAACATTCAATTGACTTTGACAGCCACACACCACATAAAGCTATAAAATCAATGCTCTCCATAACGTTTACCAAGGTCGACTTTGTAAAACTAAGACAAGCAAGAGATATCGTCCTAATATAGCCCAACTAGCAACAAAAATGATTCTATCTTCTAATTATCAGATATATAATAAATAACACCCCCCCCCCCCCCCCCCCCCCCAAAAAAAAATAACATTCCCTGAAAAGATAAAAGGAAAAGAAGGCTTTACCGGCTAAATCTTCAACCTGGTCAGCCTTGACAATGTGAACTCCACCCTTGAGACCGCTTTTAAATGTTCCCAAGCCTCGTCCACCAGCCAAAATCTGGCTCTTAACTACAATCTGCACCACATCCAATGTTAACATTCATCATGTTAAATCAAGTTATCCTTCCTCCCTTCCCCGGTTATTCTTTTCAAAATCAAAAAATCCATTCTTTAGGCCCTTTAGAAAAAAGAAAAAATAAATTTTGAGCAATTACTTCGCTTTCATTAGGAAAAACGTCCTGGATAGCCTTTCTGACTTCATTAACTGAAGAAACAGCAACTCCTCTTGGTACGTTGACTCCGTATTTTCCCATCAACTCAGCTCCCTGATTTCCAATTAATAAAAGGCATCAGTCCTCACATTCAATTCCAATCAAAACAAATCCACATTTCCAAACGATACAGACGACTCAACAATCTCGAAGATCAAAAAACAAACTATATACAACGGTCGGCCGTACTCTGTATATCAACTTATTTGGAAAAACAATACAAGCAGTATACAGACGAATACAATGGTATATACGTATAAGTATATTAAGGGAAAGGATTGAGGACCTGATATTCGTGGATGTTGAGACGGCGGAGCTGTTGCTGTTGCCATTGGCCGGCGACGGAGAGAGAGCGAGAAACGAGCTTGTTCAACAATCCTCTCACCATTCTATCAGAGAAAATTCTTGAATCGTAAGATTTACGCGAAACCCTAACTTGACGAGAGAGAGAAGTGGTTGTTGCCGGGTAGTGACTAGTGACGCGATCAAGTCAGAGACGAGATGAGGACCCTAGAGAAGAATTTTTGCTGTTATTTTCTTTATTTCATTTTTCAACCTTTTATTTTACGTTTTTATGCAAAGGATTTTTATCAGGAAAAATTTTACATAAGTTATATCTTACTTTTTCCAAAACTCATCACTTTAGCCCATTTGACCAAATATATGAAAGTCAACTATTTTAAAACCCGTTAAAGTACACTTTTGACCTTATTGATATTTGATTTAGCTAAAATGATTATATTAGCTTTAAATTAAAATTCTCAATAATAAAATTCTCAATAATAAAATCTTAAATGTATATATTACAAAAAAAACTTAAATAAATAATCATAATAAAATCCATTAATTTTTTTCTTATTTTGTATTTTTTTTCACAATGGATATTTATTTAGCTAAAATAATTATCTTAACTTTAAATGATTTTGAAAAGCAATAAAATTCTCAATAATAAAATCTTAAATAAATAGATTATAAAAACAAAATTATTAAAAAAATCATTTAAAGCTAATATAATCATTTTAGCTAAATAAATATCCATTATGACAAAAATATAAAAAAAAGGAAAAAAATTAATGGATTTAATTATTATTATTTATTTAATATTTTTTTGTAATATATTTATTTAAGATTTTATTATTGAAAATTTTATTATTTTTCATTTTAATTTAAAACTGATATAATCATTTTAGCTAAATTAAATAGTAATAAAGGTAAAAGTGTACTTTCACAAGTTTTAAAATAGTTGACTTTCACATATTTGGTCAAATGGACTAAAGTTGTGAGTTTTGGAAAAAGTAAAGATTAAAGTGATGAATTTGAAAAGATATTTATAAATGTGACAAATCACCAAAAAGATAGGATTTATGTGAAATTCTGTCATTTTTATTATTATTATTATTATTTTACGCTTTTAATTAAAATTCTCATGGAAAAAAAATTAATTATAGGCCATTCTTTCTTATAAACAAAAATGTAGGACACTGGTTTATAGTCATAAAATAAATTTTATAATTGCACGTTAAATATTGAAACGGTGTAATCTATTTTAGTCTCTCTAGTTTGACCTATTATACAAACGGGTTCCTCTAGTTTCAGTATTGTTTCCTTTGGTCCTTCTATAACGATTTCCGTTGATAAAGTGCTTTCTGACATAGACAAAGGATAAAATGACATTGGTGCCCCTTAGAGTTGGTGACAATGCTAAAGGACTACATTGCCCTCAAGAGTTACCGTCGGCTCTTTAAAATTTCAATGCCTTTTTAAAAAGGAGTGCATACACCTATTTATACAAAGAAACACACACATACACAAATCTTTTCTTCCACAATCTTCCATTTCTTCATTTATTTTTCAATCATACAACCCACTAAAAATAAAAGATCCATACAAACCACTACAAAAATCCATATCAAGTAACTTCAATTCCCAGAAATCAATAGCAAACCACTACAAAAATCATGGAAACACAACCAACATTAAGCACACTAATGAAGGCTTCATCAAGCTCAACATCAAAAGCATCAATAGCTGGATAATAAAGTTCAAGAATCAAAAATGTGCATGTGGGACTAAAGCAACCGTAACGATATCTGAATCTCTAAACAATCCAAGGAAATTGTATTTCTTATGTGAGAGAGGAAAATGCAATTTCTTTATGTTTTGGGAACCTGATAATGAAGAATTCAACCTATTTGAATATACCAAAAACATATCACAAATGTATGATGGTAGACACAATTTTTTACTCAAACAAGAATTGGAAGTTGTAAATGTCGGGTTGCAAAAGCTAGAAATATTATGGGAAACAAACAATCATGATAGAATGCATAACCTAGAGTATATACAAGGAGGGTCTAGGCTGGTGTGAGTTGTTAACATGGTTTTGTTTGGTGTAACCATGGCAGCGCTTGTACTTATCATGAGAAGCAATCATTGATTGTAAACATTCATCATAAATAGTAAAAATTCAACATAACATAATCAATAAAAGTACTTGGTGTTCATCATTCAGTACATATTAAGTATAACAACATTCAGAGCATAAGCAACATTCTGCATGGTCATTATGCTAGCACATTCAAAAATATATTAAGCATAAGATAGACATGTCATATAACCATATCAAAAAATACATAGCAACGATACCATACAATTAAACAAAATATTGTAACAAAATACTTAATAATTAACTAAAGAGACCAAAATAAAACCATTTCAAGCTTAATGTTGTCTTCTTCCATCAGTCCAAGTGCTGATGTGTTACTTGTGATTGAGGTGGAGTCTGGGTTGGTGGCTGAGCCCCAACTGGGCTGACAAGAGTCTATTAAAATACAAAGCAAAGGAATTAGAAGTATTTGTTAGAAAAAACATAATCAAATGAAGTCAGTTTAAATAATATATCTGGGTTGGTGGCTATGAAGATGAGGCTCCAACTGAGCTTACAAGAGTCTGTTGAAAGAAAAACAAAGGAATTAGAAGTGTTTGTTAGAAAAAACCTAATCAAATGAAGAAAAATTAAAAGAAATACATTGTTTTTGTTCCTTACGTTGGCATGACATTTTATTGTGCCCAGCTTGTTGACAAAGTTTGCATACAACAGTGCCAGACCTCCCTCATTTGAGTGCCTCATCTGGTTCCCTATTTCTTTGCTTTTTAGGCCTGCCAAGTTGAACAATACAAGGTGATGGATTCAGATGCTCTGTTAGACCTTCAATCAGTATGCAAGTAGGAACTTCTGGCCACCTTTTTTGATCAAGAATGGGATGAATCATGCCTCTATATGTCTGCAAGTAAGCACTCTTGGTTAGACTTTAATGGACAAAGTTAGCCATCTTGTTCGTCACTACTGCTCTACCACAATAGTGGCTTATTACAGCCATAGCATGACTATAGAGAATCCCACTAACCTGCCAGCTACCACATTGACAAGTATACTCTCTCAGTTTCATAACATATCCCCCACTTGGACCTAGATGCTAGTATTCCATGTCCCTATATGTTATCATTGTCAACAACCTACTTTCCTTACTGTTTTTCAAGATTTTGCATTAACACTTGGTGGTAAAACTGAATTCCAAGATCCACACTCCTCTTTTCTCTCCTGAAACTTCTTCATGACCATCCTTCTAATAAATTCAAACAAATTTAAGCAAATCCAAGTATGATGCAACTCTATGTGTACTTAGCATGCTGTTAAAAGCCTCGGTCATATTGTTGGTGACATGGTCACACATAATGACTTGATCATATGCAAACCTAGACCAATGTTTTGATTATATCTCTTCTAACCAAACATTTGCAGCATGGTTAATAGCACTTATCTCATCCATTGCAGCTTTGAAGTCATAAACATTGGAGCTTCTAGTGGCCCTCCAAAACAACTTTTTGTAGTTGTCACCTTTGTAAGTAAGGTTGAAATTGGCATAGATATGTCTTGTACAATACCTGCCACATGAAAGTAAAATGGGTAATTACACATTAAAAATGAAAAACCATAACAGCAAAAGTAAACATGTAATTAAATTACCTTTTTTAAGTAAAGGGAAAATGGATCTCCAAAGCTGCAAGACACCATTTTGCCAATCAGACATGAAGGTCAAGCTTCTGCATGCTGGGTACTTCAGATAAATCTTCAAGTTGTTAAGAAACCACTCACAGTTGTCCTAAGGCTCCTTTTTCACAAATGCAAACAGCTAATGGGAATAGCTCATTGTTTACATCCAAGGCTACAGCTGAGAGCAGATCTCCTCCAAATAGGCCTTTCAAGTGACATTCATCTACTCCAATAAATGGCATGTAGCCCTTCAAGAAGCCCAATTTCTAAGCTTCAAAGCTTAAAAAAATTCTTTGAAATATTGGTTGTGGTTGTTGGGTGCAAATGTGAACTGCTAAACCAAGGTTGCTTTGGTTCAACATGTAAGCATACGTCCTTAGATACTCAAAATATTTAGCATGATCATTTGCTAACGCCTTCAATGCTCTTTGCTTTGCCTAATAAAGTCTATGAATGTCAGCTGAGACCTTATAGTTCTCCCTCAACCAATCATCTGTCACATTCACATCAATACTAGGATTGCTCTTCATTATGTTCTCAAACTTAGAGGCAATCCACTTTACCTTAGCTTCTTTGTTGTTTTAAACCCTATGACATTCATGTTGGTCCACAAAGGTTGTATTCATGAATGTCACTTTGTCAATCATGTATGAAGCATGTGCCTTCCAAGGACAACCATTTGCTTTACACATGTAAGTTTGTCTCATTTTGTCATTTTTCACTCTATCTAAAACTACCAGTGTTCTAGTAAACGCTAGACGCTAATCGGGCGGTAGCCCAGCGCCTAGCGTCTAGATGGAACAGGCGGCGCCTAGACGGTTGAATTTTTCACTTTACTTTTTTTTATTTTTTTAAAGGCATCAGCTACCAGTGTATCACCACCCAGCATCATTAATGATGTTGAATTCTCTTTTCAAAAACTTTTCACCATAAATTATATTTTATATTATTTTTCTTTCTTTTCCTAAAAAACCTCCATAAATGATAATTAATATTCCAAATTTCAAGTTACATGCTTACAGCTCATTTTCAACAAAGACAACTCTCTATCTCTTTTCATCGTTCAACTTCTTTAGTTCTTTTCAATTTCCAGATTTCAAAAAAAAATTCCTTAATCTTATCATCTTCTTTTCGAAAAACCTGATCTCCATGATCATATTTTAATTTTCAACCTCCAGCTCTCTCTTCATCCATCTCTTCAGAAAGGAGACTCGTATTTTCTTTTCACTGAAACTTATCTTCATCTTCTTCTGTGTTTTATTTTTTTTTTCCGCGGTGAATGGTGTCGGATTTGGACACTGGGCACCTGGATTTTATTCTCCAGCACCTTCTGAAGCTTTTGATCGGGGTGGTGATGACCAACTCGCCGGCGGCGGTGACCTTTCAGAGATGGTTTGACCGGCCAAACGATTTCCGCCGACGGTGAGTTTTGGAACCAGTTGTTGGAACCCAATTTACTGGTAACGCAGCGGAAATAGGTTTTAAAATTTTTTAATACAGATCGTAAATAATCTGTAACCAGTGAACTTAGGATCGCAATTATTTTTCCAGAACTAATACATACAATATGTAAACACAGGAAATTGTAATCAATAAAAAAAAAATTAGAACCTTACCAACGTTTGGAGGCTCCTTCACTTTACGATATGCTCCTGATCTGTACCACCGATCTTCCTAGCTATATCCCGGAATTGGTAACTGCGTGTGGGCGCGTCACGTACTCAGGAACTTAGGAGGATGTAGAGAGAACATGAATAAACTATTTCTTTCAAAGAGAAAAATAACTAAGAACAACTCTTGTTCTTTAAAAAATATATATTATTATTTTTTTCAAATAGTGCAGCACTACACCAATTGCCTTTTTCTCTTCTTTTTTTTTCACGCACAACACTTGTGCTTTCTCATTTTCTCTCTTGTTTCACACACACCAATTTTGTGCTATGTGTTTCTCTTGTTTTTTTTTAATTCAAAATCAAATTTTAATCAAAAAACAAATCAATCTAATCTTTTAAGATATCAAATATCTTTAAAGATATTGATTAATATTTATTTTATTTAATATGATTTGAATTCAAACTACTTAAATTCAAAATTCAAAATTTAATTTAATAAAATAAAATAATCATATTATCTTATTTATTCAAAAAACAAATATCAATAAACATCCTCCATTTAGTGATTAATAACATGATTAAATAATCTTATTATTTAATTTATTTAATCATCATTATTCATTAATTAAATAATCTAATTATTCAATTAATTCCCGAATAAATACGTGTCACTTTCGTAACACAATTAATTGGACTTTCCAATTAATTATCTGTGACCCTTGTTACCTAAATCGATCGGGCTAGTAAGGGGACTTAATGGACCCACAGTATTTTGAGCTCCAATAATTTTTGGAATCATTAATTAAACTCTTTAATTAATATTCCTTGATTATTAACTCCGGTGTTATTCCACTAAAAACCTGAAGCTGCACTCTCTCAACTGCAGACGTTTTTACACAGACCGATACAACTCGGTGTCCATCGATATAGCTATTACACATGGTGTGATCTTCCACAGTAGTTCATAATTAAAGCTGGGTCATAATGTCCGTTATACCCCTCTAATTACATATATCCTTTAAGTACCGTTGATTCTCTAATGGACAATAAATCCTATTTTCTCACGGAATTAGGAGAGCGCTCATATTGTTCAAGCCCCGAATCAACCCTTAGGGTGCGTTTGGTACGCGGGACGGGACGGACGGGACAAGGTGGGACAACTTGTTCTTATCCCACGTTTGGCGCGACCTTAGCATTGGACAGGACGGGACAAGGTGGGACAAAAATCACAAAAAATTGTCCCACCCAAGACCCTAGGACAACTTGTCCCATAGCATGGGACAAGTGTCAAAAAGACCACTTTACCCTTTAAATGTTCAAATAATTACAAACATATCAAATATATTATATATATATTATTAATATATATAAATTATATATAATAATATATAATATATTAAATATATTTATATATATATATATTAATATTTAATAAATTTTAAAAATTATAATTACATATATAATATATATTATAAAATTATATATAACATATTAAATATATTATTTTATATATAATAATATTTAATAATATATACTGAATCATATATATATTATATATAATAATATATATAGGATATATATATATATATATCATATATATATATATATATTATATATGATATATATATATATATATATAATATAATAATATATATTAATATATATATATAATACATTATATATGATATATATATATATTATTATATATATATAATGTATATATATTATTATATATAATATGTATAATTACAGATATAATACTATATATATTAAATATTAATATATATTTAATATATTATATATTATTATATATAATTGTATAATATATATAATATTATATATGTAATTATAATTTATATATATTATTAAATATTATGATATATAATAATAATATATTTAATATATTATATATTATTATATATAATTTTATAATATATATAATATTATATATGTAATTATAATATAAATATTTTTAAATATTATTATATATAATAAGATATTTAATATATTATATATATATATTTAATATATATTATATATATTTTAATAATATATATCATATACATTATATTATTATATATATATATAGGATACATATAAAAAATATAATAATTATACATATTATATATATAATAATATATACACATTATATATAATAATATATATAGGATATATATATATATATATATCATATATAATGTATTATATATGTATATATATATATATATATATATATTATATATAGGATATATATATATATTATATATTATTATATATAATTTTATAATATATATTATATTATATTATATATGTAATTATAATTTTAAATTTTATTAAATAATAATATATTTAATATATTATATATTATTATATATAATTTTATAATATATATAATATTATATATGTAATTATAATATAAATATTTTTAAATATTATTATATATAATAAGATATTTAATATTATATATATATTTAATATATATTATATATATTTTAATAATATATATCATATATATTATATTATTATATATATAGGATACATATATATAATATACAATATATATTATTAATATATATACATATATTATAATATATATACATATATTATAATATATATATAATATTATATATTTTATATGTACAAATATTTAATATTGTATATATATCTTATATATTATTATATATAATGATATAATATATCATATTATTATATAATATTATTAAATAATTATAATATATTTCAATTACAATATTACTATTTGTGTAAAATATAATAATATTGTAATTGAAAACAAGAGGTCATTTGAACCCTTTTATTTTTGTTAAATATTATAATATATTTCAATTACAATATTTATTTAATATTGTTAAATACGATATATAAAAATTGTTTAATATATTGTTTAATATTAGACAAAACAATGAGGGCACTCTGGTCATTTGAATCTCTTGTCCCGTCCTGTCCCGTCCTGTCCCAGCTATATCAAACGTATAACAGTACAGTCCACAGTCCTGTCTCATACATTCCAAACAAGTCATGGAACAACTGTCCTGTCTTGTCCTGTCCAGTCCCGTCCCCGTACCAAACACGTCATCTACTTCTGACAAAAAAGAGTGGATTCCACTATTGTGTACATACCTTCCCAGCCAGAAGCCTAAACGCAATCCCAACATACTGAGTATATTGATCAGGAACTGCATCTGACATCACCCATGGTATATCAAAGACCACGATCTAACCTGAAGGAGTCGATAAGACACTCAGGATTAAGATCACCCACATATAGCCATCATTAGTTGATATATATGAATCTCATCAGTAAACGGATCTTGGTGAGAGATTCATATAGATCATGGCCTAGTCCTATATGATCACATCATACAAGGTGCCTCCATTCCCATATCTCATATGAATGATTCAGGATAGAATCACCGTACATTACGGAATGGACCGCAGCTATAGATTAACCACAAATAAAGTACCCAGTTTTATTTGCTATCTATGGACTCTTTAGATTGCACGTCTCTTACTATATCCATCCATATATGGCACTCATATACACAGTTCGAGATTACATCCGGCAATCTAGGATGATAATATATGCATAAATTATAAAATAAACAACACAACAAGAATGAATTGAACTTTTCTTTTTATTTATTTCATAAATCCATTTACAAATTACATCTTTAGGGCATAAACCCCAACACCAGTAGGCGGAGTCAACGAGTTTGACTCCGATTAGCCAGATTTTTCACCCTAATAGGTCGATTTTTTCCGATCAAATCAGTCAATTTTCTTTCGACCGCCTATTATGGCCGATTTGGCAGAAACGGGACGGCCGACGTCCGTCTAGCGTATAGGTGGTGCCTAAGAGGCCGATTTTACTGTATTTTCTTAAATGACATACTTCTTAAATATGTCTCTCACGTGCTCCTTGTTGTTAAATGTCTAACTTATATGAAACTTAATTACACCATCCACCATTCTTTTGAAAGGTTTACCTTTCATCAACTTAGCTATCATAACCTATTTTTGCTCACGCTCTGAGTCACTAAAGTACTCGTTATCAGACTTTGACCGATACCCCTCAAACAAATCCATGCACTCTTTTGTGATCACATCATCCCTATCAACATATTCTTCCTCACATACTAGGACTTTATTATACTGTCTATTATCTCCCTCACCATCCTCATTTGCCTCATCAGCCTCATCATTCTTATCATCATCTTTCTCACTATCACCTTCATAATTAAGCATCTCTACATCCATGTCACACCAACCCAGGGCATGGTATCCACATTCCATGTCCAACACTGAAGGCTCTAAATTGGGTGAGGAAGATGACTCTTCTAGAGGAGGTGGAACGTAACAACTCTCTTCTACCTCAAACACTATCATATCCAACCCATGCTCCTCGAACATCCTAAAGACATCAAGTAATTCACTATCACTACTGACCTAAAATATCTCAACACACCAAGGTAATTGTGCCCAAACCCAGTAATCTTCAGTTGGTACTTATGGACTTCCACTAAGTTTTTCATTGATTGTATAAATCAAGGTGATGAGGTTGATGTGATCAACATCACACTCACCGACCTCAACCTCATCATCCTCAAACAACACAAAAATGTTGAAAACATCCATTTCACTTGTCAACAACAATAACATAACACCAACAAAAATGTCAAAAAAATGTATTAAAACATCTAAAAAAAAACTAACATCTAACAAAAATGCAATAATAACCAAACCAACATAACCAAAACACTTATCAACCAATTTTCATCTTCAAACACACGAATAAACCATAAAATTTTGGAACCTGATACTATACAAAAAAATACTTTTATTTTTCAAAAATTGCACTATATTCGTTACTAACAAACTTCAAACAACTTGAACAACACTCAATTACACTTAAATAGCCTTCAATTAAAAAACCCCCCAATTTTTTTCAAACACAGAAACCCTTACTTTTCAAAATCTTTGCATAATCAACACATAAACACAGTACATGCAAAAAAATATCAAGCAAACAAGAAAATAATACTTAATCGGTGCAAAATAACAAACCTTTCTCGACTGTGCTTCACAAATCCTCGCAAACAACGTTCGTTTGTAGCAGGTGGTTGACGATGACCATCAAAAAGATGAGCAGCACTTCAGACTCCAAAATGAATGTGAAGATCAACTGAAAAGAGCAAAGTTTGGGTGGTTTTGGTAGGATTTTTGGAGTGAAGGAACTGTTGGTTGTTTAGAAGCAACCAAGAGAAAATGGTTTGTGGATTTCTTTGGAACCATGACTTTGTCTTTTGTGGGAGGTTTGATGGCATCTCATCATCTTAGGTAAGTTCTCTTAATCTCATTCATTCGTTTTTTTTAATTATTTAATTATTTAATTATTCAATTTACATTCTTACCCTTCATCAAAAGGGTTTCTAGAAACCAATAGAGTAAGTTTACGCTTTTACCCTCATCAGTTTGACGAAATCTTTAAAAACCCTAACAGATTCTAACGGCATGGACCAAATTAAAGATTATTATGAAAGGTTTTGACTTGTCAAGACAATACTGGAACTAGAATGACCAGTTTATGTAATAGGTCAAACTAGAGGGACTAAATGGATTTCACTCATATTCAAACAACAAATAAATTTTTGGGGTATTATCAAATTAGTCACTGAGTTTTTGTGAAAGATCAATTTTTGAAACGAGTTTGCGTTTTTACAACCCTTGGTCCCTTACTTTTCAAAAATACATCAAACTGGTCTATTTGTTAGTCAACCGTTAATCAAACTTAACGGTTCCAAGGTTATTTTTGTCTTTAAACATAAAAAAGGCCATATGTGAAAAATAAAAATGAAAAACCAATATTTTATTTATTAAAAAATAAAATTAAGAGCTAATTGCACCAAACTCCCCTGAGATTTACCCTTTTGCATCCAAAAACAACTTTATCGAAAATCGACATTCACCACCTCTGCTATTAGGGGTTGACCATGGTTGACCGTTTTGTTTAACTCCTTCAAGGGTAATATAATCATTTTCTCTTAATTTAATTCATAAATTAAAAAAAAGATCTACACCATCCATTTTTGATCAAGATGGATGGTTGAAATCAAATTAAAATAAATCAATTAAAAGTGAAAAAATTGATAAAAAAACTTTATGATTTAGAGACTTTGAGAAACACGATGGATGATGAAATTAGGGTTTCTGTTTATAGCTAAGTCATTGGCGGCCGATGGGAGTATGAATTCACACCAATTGTGTTTGGTCTTCGATGAGGAAGGGATCCAAAGTCTACTGACACCAATTGTATTGCAAAAGTTTGTGAATCAAGAAGGGGTTGTCTTTAAAGTGTATGTTGTTGGCTCACATGTGAGTCTGACTTGATTGACCTTTTCTTTAAGTGTTGTCGAGAAGAAAAATGTTGATGTGGTTACAAATAAATGAAGATGAAGAAATTGATTTGCTTGTTGGTTGCATTGGCTCATTGATTTGGGTTACTATAATTTTTTTTTCATGGAGGATGGAAATCCATACGGATCTTGGTGGAAACCCAATCAGCAGATTGGATCTCCACATATTTCTTCTTTTTTCAATCCTTTTTTTTTGTTTTTAATCTTATCAATCTTTTTCTTTCTTTTTAAATTGTTTTAAATTTTATTTTAAAAAGAGAATTTTTTTTTCTTTTTTTTTTCTTTTTTTCACATTTATTTAATTAGGGGATCATGGATAGTTTAACCTTTCTGATGGTCTGATGTGGTCAATTGTTATTGTTAACAACCATTGACTAACAGTAGAGGGAATGAGTGTCAATTTTAGATAAAGTTGTTTCTGGGTGTAAAAATGTAAACCTCAGGAGAGTTAGGTGAAATTTGCTCTAAAATTAATATAAAATTGTAAATTAAAAAAAAGTAAAAAAAAAAGAAATTAAAAAAAAAATTGTGGAGATCCAATCTGGAGACTGGATCTCCACCAATATCTATGGAGATCTCCATGGAAGGAGATCCATTGCTCTACTCACCTCCCTCAGCCACGAACGGGGAAGTACCACTACGATTTGCTCACGAGAGGATTTGGTGGATTCGAATTAGATAACAGAAAAGCTGAAAAATGGACTAGTCAAGTTCAATGTTGGTCTCGTATCTATTGAATTGCTTTGTAAAACAAGAAAGGTCTCTCAATCTCATTTGCATAGAAGATTTCTTGAAAATGTTTGTGAAATGTGGGGCGGCTTGGAAAATCCAAATTCAATTTATGGAGTTGGATTGATAAGAACAATATAAATTGTAAGAGAAAGTGTATCAGAGTTGAAACAAGTCATAGAAATTCTCTACAATGTGTCAAGATCATCGTCTTCTTCATTAGATCATGATTTGCAATACATGGCCATTGATTCACTTCTGTTACTTCTCAAAGACCCAGATACAAGTTACAAAGTCATTGCTGCTCTGTTTCTTATTGATTTGATTGAACTTGACTTCCTTTAAAAAAAATCATTTCATCTCTAGATCCAATCTCCAGATTTTGTATGGATTTAAAAATATATATATTTTTATTTTTCAAATTAATTTGTCTTTTAAATGGATTTCCATTTAAAAAAATAAATAAATAGTTTTATGTTTGTTGAAGAGTTATTATATATTTCCATTTACATAAATAAATAAATACATTTTAAGTATTTTTTTTAAATAAGTTTTATAACACATGTCAAATTTGTATTGGACAATCCAAATTGGTAAAGTTATCAAATTGTGGTTGGAGGGCAAAAGCGTCATTATCATTCAATAATTAAATACAAAGGGTAAAATCGCCAATTTATATTTTCTGTCACATTTGACCCTCAAAATTTGGTAGGGGGTATTGCTTAAATGGCCTATTGTATATTAGAAAAAGCAAAATTGTTCACCTCTAAAAGAGTTTGCAAAAATGTCCAAAATAAAGACAAAGTTACCAAAGTGCCCTTTAAAATAATTTTCCATCATTTATCTAATATAAAGCAACATTACCCAGTTACCCTCATCCTTCTATTTCTCACTAAAAAGACAAGTCAAACATAAACCCCAAAACCTAAAGCAGCAACCACAAAGATCGAAGAAGAAGAATCCAAAACCTAAAACGGTAAACCCAGAGCAGTCGAAGAAGAATCTGAATCAGTCAAAAAAGAAACGCCGAAGAAGTCGAAGAAGAATCTAAAGAAGAAAGATCGAAGTCCCACCAAAGAAATCATTCGAAGAAGAATTTGAAAAAGTCGAAGAAGAAATGCTGAAGAATTCAAAGAAGAATCTGAAGAAGAAACACCAAAGACCCACCAAAGAAATCCTTCAAAGAAGAATCTGAATCGGTCAAATAAGAAATGCCGAAGAAGTCAAAGAAGAATCTAAAGACTAAACACTGATGACCCATCAAAGACCCGTCAAACATAAACATAAACCCAAAAACCCAAACCCACCAAAGACAAAAGCCAAATCTGAATACGTTGAAGACCAAGCCGAGAAATGCTAAAGAGCAGTCGAAGAAGACCAAGACCCGAGACGTCGAGGAAATCACGTAAGGTCAGGTACTACTTCTATTGCTATTTTTGTTCAATACTCTATTTTTACTTGATTCACTACTGCTTCTAGATCTGTTAATACGTGCATTTGGGATGTGCATGTAATTGTTTGTTTATGCATATATTGTGGCGAGACTTGATGGTTGTATATAGTTGTTTGTTTTATATTAGTAGAATCTTGTATGAATTAGTTGATTATGTCAAATTCTACAATCCATAAAATCAAAAGAATTAATCTTCCAACTTTGAACATCCTTCAGCCTGCTACCTTTTACGGCTCCCATTTCATAAATTTTTGTTGGGTGTTTTTTTGTTTTTCCATATTGGTGACGCCTTATGCCTTAATGGGTTGTGACTAGTGATTTCGAGCTTGATATTGTTGGTGTGTTATGGTTTATTATTATTATTTTTTTGGGTGGGATGGGGGGGGGGGGGGGGGGGTGTTTTATTAGTTTTATATTTCAAAGGTTTGTGTTAATTTATTTGTAATTTTTCACTTTAATTTCATTTTTACTACATGCATTACTATTTTACTATGGATTTTCATGTGGTGTTTGGTTTTTGTCTTCGTCAAATGGTTTTTCTAGAGACCAGTAATTGTATTTGTGACCTTAATAGTTTAATTTGGTGGATAATGGTGGAGTTACAAAAACAATTTCTTTATCGTGTATGTGTAGGAGAGCTGGAGAGGCTTGAGTTCATCTTTTGTCTTTCCTACAACAAGAGAGGATTCTAGAGGCTCTCTGTGATTATTGCTGTTACAGTACGTATCTTCAAATTTCGTGAAATAAAATGTTAACAGGAGTGAATTTGTTGTTAGCGTGTTATGTGTGTGTGTGTGTGTGTGTGTATGTGTGTGTGTGTGTGTGTGTGTGTGTGTGTGTGTGTGTTTTTGTTGATATTTGGTATATTGGACATGAAATGGTTAATTGTTATTGATATAGTTGATTGTTATTGTCATAGTTGATTTTGAACTCGTATGCTGCAATAAGCGAGTATTAAACAGAGGGATTGATTAAGAGGTATGGAATAGACAGTGACATAATCAACTAATTCATACAAGATTCTACTAATATAAAACAAAATCGCTTGAAAGTTCAGATTGATTTGGCTCACATGGGTATCCCTTCAGCTCAATAATTTATGTATTGAATCAAGTTCCCAAATTGGGTTGTTACATATTTGGCTCACATGGGTGTCCTTGCAGCCCTTTAATTTTTGTATTGAATCCTTTCCTTTTTCTTTAGTGGCAATATATATATATATTATATATATATATATCTCTTTTGTTGTTGGGTGGGTTGTTTAATTCCCTTTTTTGAGAAATAATTATTCCCATATATATGATAGCACTATTTTATACCTATGTTAGGTCCCCATTTTCTATTGTTTTATGCTTGTTTCTCCGGTAAAATCGGGGTTATTAATGAGTTTAATTGAGTATTTCAAGTATTTGGGAAGTTTAGGGTCATTGTGGTAATTTTAGAGCTATAGGGGCTAAAATATAAACCTCTGGCCAATATTGAAGATTATATGAATATGAGAGAGGTCAGGGGCCCATGTTGTAATTTTCTAGCCAAACGCACACGCAGATGCCACGTCATAAGTGAAACAGTGCGTTTGGCTATGGAGCGTGATGTCAGCATGACGTCAGGATGACGTCATCATCGTCTTCAACCTCCAGCTGACCCGACCCGCAGCCGATCCGACCCTTCTTAGACCTGGTTCAGACCCGACTTCAACCCGACCTGTTCAAGGCCATTTCTAGCCAATTTTCCTATGGTTTTTCGCCTAGATCGACGGCGAGCCTTCCTCCAGTCATATTGCCACCAGTTTCAGGTCTTCATGCAATGTTTTCTCTCTCCAAGCTTGCCACCAATCCACCATTGTTGAACCAAGCTTCAACCATCATTCTGTTGGTTCCAACGCGCACCACCAACTCGCAGATCTCCTTCAGAGATGTCTACGACTTCAAACTTGCGAGTTCCAATTAGCAGATTTCGATTCTAGCTAGTAGAATTTCCTATTTTTAGCAAGGGTAAAATTGTCATTTCACACCAAAGTATTGCCTTACATTTTCCACTATATATACCTCACTCTAGTTGTCTTAGAAAATCCCCAATCTTTCTTTTAAGAAATCCCTAGATAGTTTTTAAAGTTTCTTAGATAATTTCCCTCAACATCCAACACACAAACACTCTCTCACACAATTATCTCACCAAGCCATATTTGTTGCACACTTGGATCTCTTGGACTTAAAGATAGAGTTGGAATTCTTGAAGACCTTCAAGGTTGTTTCATTCTCTTTATTTTTGCTTTGATTTCTATTAAAGTTTGTAACTAAGAACTTGTTGGGGTTTTGTTGTAATTATATTATTGATCTATATAATTAATTGATTTATTAGTTTAGTTGAGCTCTTATTTACATGCTTTGTAGTTAATTTGATTTAGGTTGATTTAGTTGTAATATTTTTAGTGTAGTTTAATTGTAGTCTAGAATTGCTTTGCTCTTGATTTAGTTTAAATGAGAATTTTCAAATCCTTGCTTGATTTAGTTTAGTTGTTTTCAATTTTCGAAGCTTGCAGTTAGTTTGATTAAGTTTTCGAAGCTTTCCGACCAACAACCGTGATTTTACTTTTCTTGTATGTAATTAGTGTAAATATATTGTATTTATTATCTAAGACCTAGAACCAACTTAAGGTACCATACCTCCTCGTGGGAATGATTCCCTTACTTGTGTCTGTTACACTCGTCAACGATTCGTACATTTGCAAAGGGTGATTTTACACTTGCACGCTTCATTTACATATATTCATTTCGTAGTAATGTCCGGACCGTTTCAATACGTTGAGGACAGAGTCCGTAAAAAGCGTGTCAATATATAATTAATTTATACCATATATATAAGCTAATTATTTAAAATTACAACTCATACATACCAATCTAATGTTATTGATTGTATGCTTTTTATCTCTGTAGTTGCATTTTTGAATTTGTGTATTACTTTTTTTGCCTACTTGTTGGGTTTGTGCTATTAGTGATTTGTGTTTTAAGAATAAAAGAAAATTTTAACTTGAACTTAATTTTAAACAAAATGTCGGTCTCTCTGTCTGTGTTTATTGGATATGTGCCATTTGTTTGAAATGGGGGGGGGGGGGGGGGTTCAGCTAGATGATTATTATTCGAATGTTCTTTTGTTTCTCGTGTTGTTTAGTGTGGATGAAGCACTGTTTTGGGGTTGCATTGTCAAAGTCATGTTATGTTGCTTATTCAGATCACTAGATAGAGCTTGAAATCATCTTTGTCTATGGCTTGAAATCCCTTCGACATGAGCATGACTTCCAAGCCCATTTCCTGGTTTGGAAGTCTAATTCTAAAGCTTGAAAGTCCAATTCTCGGGCTTTACAGTCCAATTCCCGGGCTTTAAAGTCCAATTCCAAGGCTTGAAATCCCTTCGACATGAATATGATTTCCAATTCCAGGGCTTGAAAATCGGGGGGGGGGGGGGGGGGGGGGGGGGGGGGGGGTTTCAGCTAGATGATTATTATTCGAATGTTCTTTTGTTTCTCGTGTTGTTTAGTGTGGATGAAGCACTGTTTTGGGGTTGCATTGTCAAAGTCATGTTATGTTGCTTATTCAGATCACTAGATAGAGCTTGAAATCATCTTTGTCTATGGCTTGAAATCCCTTCGACATGAGCATGACTTCCAAGCCCATTTCCGGGTTTGGAAGTCTAATTCTAAAGCTTGAAAGTCCAATTCTCGGGCTTTACAGTCCAATTCCCGGGCTTTAAAGTCCAATTCCAAGGCTTGAAATCCCTTCGACATGAATATGATTTCCAATTCCAGGGCTTGAAAGTCCAATTCCAGAGCTTAAAATCCAATACCCCGACCTGAAATCCAATTCCAGGGCTTCACCTAAAAATATCAAATTTAGGAGATAACTTTAATCCAAGATCCATGCAAGAGTTAGATTAATGTCATGGTTAATTCAAGTGTTGATATTGATTGAAAGTGCATATATTCTTACTTGCAAGTAAGTGTTTAAAGATATTTAAAATATATAATGACTTAAAAATACATATTGTCATTGTGTTATTTTTCTTCTATATAGTTTGTATAAATATGGATACTCAGTTTTCGTATTTAATTGTCTCTTTTTCTATTTACATTTAAAAAATAAATATCTTTTTTTCTTAAGTGTTAATTATTTTTTGTTTTGTTTTTAAACAGATGCCTGTTAATCCAAACAAAAAATTATGGCGGTTCCCGGACCACAGAGATTGGATTCACACCAAAATAAACTCGCAAATCAAGCGTCATTTGATCAGAGATTTGAAGGAAGTCCTAAGTTAGTGTGGCATGCTTGGAAGGTTTAAGGAAGGCCATTTTGGCCATAACTTGGATTTGGTCCAACCCTTGAAGATTCATGGCATGCTCATCTTCAACCCGCCAAAAAAGGAGATTATTATTCCTGGCCAACAAAAGGCTAATGAAATGTGGTTTGGCTTGGGGAGAGAAAAGGCTAGTTTCGATATAGAAGAGTTTTGTTTGTGTAGTGGGCTAAACATAGGCCCGTTGCCTGAAGATTTCCAAAAAAATAAAGAAGTTGTTGACGGTTCTATGATGAGTAGATATTTTAAAGAAAAAAGGCCAGACAGCTGAATTGTTGTTTACCATATTTAAACAGCTCACGGCTGCTGAGGGTGAAAACGCCCTGAAGATAGCGTACATATTAATGGTCTCCCAATTCTTCATCACTGATGACGGATAGAAAGCCATACCGACTTGGCTGTTTGCTTTAGTTGAGGATGAAAATGCCTTTAAAACTTTTTTCATGGGGCTCTTACATCCATAATTTTACAATGCTTTGGTTTAAGGGTTCAATCCAGAAACACCTTAAGACACTGAGAGGCCAAGACCATAAGAAATATAATAATGGACATAAGAAAGAAGAAAAGAAGGAAGAGAATAAGGAGAAAAAAAAAGAAAGCGATGGAAAGGGAGAAAAAGAAATATATGTAAAAGATAAAGAAGTAATAGAAGTAGAAGACAAAGTTAAACCAAAGCTACAGGAGGATGCTTAGAAGAATAATAAATCCAACTACTATACATTTAATATATTCAGATTTACTCTAGCATTTCAGGTAATAGTATCACATTTTACAGTCCTTTTAACATTGCACACAATATTTAGGTATAGAATAACATTGTATGATTTTTAATTGTATAGGTTTGGGCAGTTGATAGAATTACCCGTTTGATAGATGGCATCGGGAGGCGAATTGGCACAGGGTTCCCATGATTTAAGAGATGGGATTTCGATCTAAGAGTTGTGAAAATTGAATCCATGTTCTTATCAACTGTATGTATTTCATTACTTTTTCTTTTCCTTTTACTTTTTCTTTTCCTTTTTCTTTTTCTATAGTATTACTGAATTGTAGAAAGAGTGTAACATTATTTTTTTTCCCTACATGCATGTCTTTGTTTGCTTGGCAGGTTCACAGATATGAAAAGGGGATTGATTACTGCAAGTCCTTGGTGAAACATGTACACATGGCATTTGAAGAGGAACATGATGTTAGTTCTAATGAGGACCACAATGACAGATTGAAGGTTCGTGGCAATGAAATTGATGAGGGAACTGCTTCTTTTCATAACAACCAAACAACACCCTTCATGATATCCAGAAGCTCATTTTCATATCCCAATTCTAAGATGCGGCTCTTTAATGAAGGAGATTTTGAAACTCATAACGTACGAATTTATTCCATTTATATATGATTAGTAATTTTATGGATTTTGTAAGAACCTCATTTTTATGATTGTCTTATTTCATGATAAATCACATTGGGTTGTTAATGTAACGGGTAGCATAGGTTCTCCAAGTGCGGTTTTCTCTAAGACATGCTGCCGGTCATCCCAAAGAGCTTCAAGAGAGGTAGTTCACTTGTTCTTAACTCTTGAAGAGATTTAGTTGCACACAAACACTTACATGCATTTGCATTGTCATACATTTGTTGTTGCACACACACATACTTACATGCACTTGTGATGTTATGCATGTGTTCCTATTATTCTTGTGTGCATTTTTTTCACAGTCACACTATACACTTCATTTCTATATTTAAATGTGGTTTTGTGTTGTGTCTGCGCTTGCACGATGGTGTGCTTGTCTTAGAGCGTTGAGTGACCATTTGAGAAGGTCCCATTCTTCTCTTGTTTTGGTTTGGTTGTTTGGAGTAAAGTGTCTAGTTTCAAAAGAGTGGATTTCAATGATTTAAATGTTCTTCAAAACTGACCTTTGTATGGTCTTATGACCATAATGTTTTATACAAAGCTTCAAAATGAGTTTTGAAAATTTATGTACAAACTAGACACCCATACCTTTCCAACGGTATATTATTTGTAATATTTCATGACCGTTTGGATTGGTTTTGAAATCTCCAAAGTGATCACCAAAACTGGACAACTCTGTTGCTGTCCGTTTTTGACCTTTGGTCACTTAAATGATGATAACATTTTCTACAAATATTGAAATGTCATTCCGTAAAAAGGAATAGAAAGTAGACATCCATACATTTCCAACGGTATATTATACGAAAGGTTTCGATGTCGTTTGGTCATGTTTTGGGTCGCTTGAAACTTGAGCTGATGCAGTGTCTCGCAAATGCACCCTTTGGGAGTGCGCACAAGGTGCGCAAATCATTCCAGCAATATCCGCTATTCATGCACACCCTAAGCGCCCTCCACAGGTGCGCACGTTGCTGGAAATTTTTAGAAACTTCTCAAAACGACGTAGTTTCATTTAGGGCTTATATATATATGTTCTCTTCTTCCCCAACTCATTTTAGAGCTTCAAGAACCCATTTTTATTAGAGAGAACAACCCTTAGAGAGAGAAAGCTTCAAGCTTTGTTACTTGACTCTCCAAACCCAAAACCCATCATCTACATGCATTTCTAAGTATCTTTAAGGCATGAGTCTTCATCATTAGTTGACTTGGTAAGTTGAACAAAAACCCCATCTTTATCATTTGTTCATACTTTTCAAGATTGTGTTTTTATTGCATTTATTAGTTGATTAAATGCTAGGACTCTATTTACTGCATCTATTTATGAGTTCCTTTATATGATTGTGTTTGTATTGTGATAGCTTGCATTTAGGACATATTTGCCCTCTAGCTAATTAGGATTCATTGATTGCATTTGTTAATTGCATTTATTGTCCTTGCCATTTTATGTGACAACATGTGTTGATATGGCTTTTGTTAATGACTAGATTTTAGACTTGCATATCTATATCTAGTTAGGTCTTTATGAGCATTCATATAGATATTGATATCTAGGATTTGTACTTAGTGTCATCTTTGATCCCTAGATAAACATTTAGTGTTGCCTAGCATTATTTGCATTTTGAATATTCATATATTCACTTAGGTTGTTAATCTCTTCTTGAGAGTTAAGTCTTGTGACTACAAGGTGTGGTGCATAAGCAAGTGAAGTCTTGCGACCAATGTGTGGTTGGCAAGCAAAGTGATCAAGGATTCACTATAAAGGCCCGTTGGGTAGTAGTGGTGGGTTAGTGACCGAGAATGGTGTGACTAGAGGTCAACCTAGGTTGTAAACATCATTACAATAGTGGATTTGAGGATCAGTGTGGCTAGAAGGATAGCCCGTGATTTTTCCCTTGTTGAAGGGTTTCCACATAAAAATCAAGTGTGTTATTTAATTTCCGTATTTTACACTTGATTTTGTATGTTTGCTTGTGGGGTGATTTTTAATATTGACTAATCAATAAAAGTTGGTAATTAACTTGATTAAAACATATTCACCCCCCTCTATGTTATTAGACACATGCTTTAGTAGTATTTTCAGATTTAAAAAGTTGTGGATCAATAATTTTTGGGATGGAAAAAAGTTGTGGATTGAAAAAGTTATTATTTAGCCTAGCTGAGCATGCATTTTTTAGAACCTCTAACTCTAATATGAATATGGATTGATATGGATATGATAGCTTCATTGATGAATCTTTAGCTACAATTCTCCATTTTTAATATACATAAGTATCTGTATTATCATTAAGCAATTTTTGAGAGTATGATAACTTTTATATGCTTTGGATTTACAATCTAAATTTCAAACTTCAGTTCTGTCTACTATAGTTGAACTTTATTCAGCTCTTGATAAACTGGTTAAGAAGAGCGATTCAGCTAATGCAAAAAATATTAAGGAAATCGAGGAACGGTTGCTTTCGTTTTGTAAAGCAGAATTTGCAAATATTAGAGAAAAAAATGAAAGTTGGAGAAAAACTAGCTAAACAACAATCAACATTTGAAGAATTAGGAGCAAGCAAAGAAAATGTTATGGAGATGGATGGCTCGAAAGAAAATTATGACAATGTTTTTGATATGGCAAGCTTGATTTATTTTTATGTTTATTTAAATATTTAGTCATTCATAAACATTCTTCAAATTTGTAGTCCTTAATAAATATACTATATCACTTTAGGATACCGATAGAAACCATGTTCAAACTGTATTTGAAGAGGAAATGGAAAAGAACAATGTTCCAACTACAGTACATTTGGAGAAGGTTGAGGGTGGTGACAATGAAATTTCAAATAAGGTGGAGGGTGACAATGAAATTTCAGAGAAGGTTGATGGTGACACTGAAATTGTTCATAAGGAAGTAGGGGACACTACTGTTTCAGCTGTTTTAGCTAAGGTATGTATGTGAATAAAATGTTTGTAATGGTTTGAAGCAGTATTCCATTGACTAAATTTCTTTGTAAATGTAGGATCACGAAGATGAGATTACGAAGGTCATCAATTATACATGTCTTGCTAGTGAGATGCTGTCAAACGATGTAGAGAAGTTGGATTTTGAGAATTGGTTAAGTAGCCTCTATTGCTAGAAGGATACCCATCCCCCGGTTGCCAACGTTATGGTTCCAAACCCAAATATGAGTGTGGTAGCGCTTGATGGACCAGACCCGAATAGTGTATACAAAGATATTGACTAGGTGAGAGCTCAGAAGCGATCAAGATATGTCCGGAGCTCATGGACTAACCATATGTCGAGAAAGAAAAACAAACTAGATGGGTTGGACGAATCTTCAAATAATATTGAATTCATGGCATTTATGAAAAGTGAAGACCAAGCTAGGTAATAGTCCATTCATTTTCTCTTTTCTATTGATAGTATAACATGCGATTTGTATTTCCTAATATAAAGAACATTTGACCAATAATAGTGTTTATACCAGGCAAATTATACTCATGAACCGTAAGTATTTCGAGGAGCTACTAGACAGCAACAAATGGTTATTAACCATGATACATTTTTTCATTAGTTTTCTCCCTGGTTTAGTAAGTATTAAGACACTTTTTCTAACATCCATCATTTGTAGTGTATATAGGACATAGACAGCTACCTTGACCTTCTGTGGAGGAGGCGTTCGACAATAGATGTTGAATACGATGAGGATATTGCATTGGTCCCATCCACATTTTTCGTAAGTTCAGTTTACTAGGAAAAATTGAATAATTATAAAATCAATAACAATTTTACTAAATTCAATTTATAGCATTAGGTGAATCTTAAATGGAAAGCTGAGATCGACAAAATGGATAAACAAAGGTTGGAGGAAAGAAAAAAGGAAGAGGATGAGGAAAGAAAAATGAAAGAAAATGAAGTTGAGACGGCCAATAACAAACCAGCATTGAAATGAAAAAAAGTGAACACAAGGGTCAGATAGAAGAGGGTTGATCCTCCTCCGAAGGTCAAAGGTTGGGAAGAATACCTTGAATTCAATGTTTTAGAATTCGTGCCAGCGCAGAATTGAAAACCCATGTTTATGGTAGTGATTTTACTTACAATGTTCCTTCGTGGAAAATGGAGTCAGTAAGTATGTGGTTTTTACGTTAAACAATTTTTCATAATGTGTTCAAACATTTGTATATCATAACATGGTCATAACATTTGTATTGTATATACAGAAGTTGATACCATGCAACCCAGGCGGGCACTGGGTGTTATGCCATGTATTTCCGAAAAAAGGAAAGGTAGAACTGTACGATTCAATGTGGGGCCACAACGATGACGATTATCGGTTAAAAGACATACGTTGTCTGCTTTATTTGTTACCCACCATTTTGAAGCGTTCAGGTTTCTATGAAGAACCTAATAGGCCCCTCCTTCAAGTAGTGCATTCACTGCTATAAAAATCAACAAAAACATGATTCCGTAACAAGATGATAGGTATTGTTTTCAATGACTATAACTTGCACAATGTATTCACTATGTTATAAATAAATTGATTCACTGTGTTATGGTCTAATTTGAACTTGCAGCAAAAATTTGGTGTATTCATCCTAAATATGCACAATTTCTTTTCACTGGAATCATTTTACCATGGAATCTAGAATTTGGCCAAAAAGATATAACTTTCATTTGTTAGTTAATGGCACTTGACCTTTTTACAAATGACAAATTTTGCAATTCCCCTTAGAAATATGATTGTTAGATACTGGTATGTGACAAAGTAAAGTGGTTTTTGGTATAATTACATGTCTGTGTACATGGTAGTTGGTACCTATTTTTTGTATACTTGAACAGTGGAATAAAATTATGAATGGATTATTTTTGTAATGGTGGATGGATTATTAGATGTTGAATTTGATTAGATTACAACCATTTTGAAATACTACTTGGTACCTTTGTTTTTGTATTAGATGTTGGTTATGCTACTTGGAATGGATTATGATTCAGAATGTTATTAGGGACCTTTGTTTTTGTATTAGATGTTAGTTATGTTACTTGGAATGGATTAAGATCTGGAATGCTACTTAGTACCTTTGATTTTGTATTAGATGTTGGTTATGCTACTTGGAATAGATTATGATTTGGAATGGTACCTGGTACCTTTGTTTTTGTATTAGATGTCGGTTATGTTACATGGAATGGATTATGCTACTTGTATTTGTTTTTGTTTTTCTAGTGACTAGGTGTTGGCGATGCTAGTTGGTGAATGGTCGATTATGTTGATTATGGTTAAGCACAGGAATTCATAAGTTAAGCCCAGGAATTTATAATAAGTTACGCCCTAAAATTCATATGTAGTTACCTCATGCGTTGTCCGAAAAATAATTAAAAATTAAGAAAAAATATAATTAAATGAAAAATAGAATCACTGAAGCCTGGTCTTCCAAGACTCCCGGGCTTCAAAAACCCAAGGCTCAACATTGATGCTCTCGGGTTTAAGAAACGAATAATTACATTTTTTTAATTATTTTTCTTTTTTTATAAAAAAATAAACACTATGGAACTACACTAGATCAATTTCCTTTCATTTTTTTTACTTGAATATTCTAACAAAAAACAGAAATACAAATACATTTACACCTCACCATTTACACCTCACCATTGAATCTTCCAACTAATATCCTACTTTTATCATCAATTGTGGTCTCGGTCACTCAACCTAATGTGGACATGGTCTTTTGAAGTAGCTTTCAGGACCGGGATCCATCTCCAATGGAAGGCCACCGCATGTAGTTACCTTTTGTGGTTTCCGAAATATAATTAAAAATTAAGAATAATTTTAATTAAATGAAATTTTTTAATTAAATGAAAAATAGATTCGCTGAAGCCCAGTCTTCCAAGACTCCCATAATCCTTCATCTCAGAAACGATATCTTTTAGACGGATGGTGCTTCTAGGATCGGTAACTTTTCTTACAAACAGTTCCTCTATTACATAGAAACTTACCAATGTAAAATCAATGTTGTAGTTGCCTGAATCACCACATGTGTGCTCCTTAACAAAAGACTTAACATGCCAGTAAGTCCCATTTTCAAACTTCCCTGTAGTAATAACCCATTCACAATTACTCTTTCTACATGTTGCTGTGAATCGCGTATGATTCGATCGTCTAACCTTATATTCAATCATCTATTGCAATGCAAACAACGCTAAAGCCATTTTCAAGGTTGATTGTCCTTGAAGATCTATCCTTTGTATATTGTACCTTGGTCTTCAAACAAGTTCTTTAATTGAACATGTTGAATTGAGTAGAGTTTTGACCCCGGTATTGTCCACCATGATGTCATAGAAGATACAGAACTATTGGGTGTTCCACTGCCCCCTCGTTATTCTTCACCTTCTGTTGGGGCTTCTCTAGCACCTGTTTTCTTGCCCACAACATTAGGGAACTTCCGAAACACCATTTTGGTAATTACTAGTATCACTGAAGCCTAGTCTTCCAACACTCCCGGGCTTCAAAAACCTAAGGCTCAACATTGATACACCCGGGCTTAAGAAATGAAGAAATACATTTTTTTAACTATTTTTCTTTTTTTTAAAACAAAATTAAACACTAGGGAACTACACCAGATCATTTTGCCTTCATTTTTTTACTTGGATATTTTAACAAAAAATACAAATACAAATACATTTACAATTCACCATTGAATCGTCCAACTAATATCGTACTTTTATCATCAATTTTAGTCTCGGTCTCCCAACATATTATGGACTTGGTCTTTTGAAGTAGCTTTCAGGACCGAGATCCATCTCCAATGCAAGGCCAACCCATGTAGTTACCTCAAGCGGTGTCCGAAAAATAATTAACAGTTAAGAATAATTAAAATTAAATGAAAAATAAATTCACTGAAGCCCGGTCTTCCAGGACACCCATAATCCTTCATCTCAGAAATTATATCTTTCATACAGATGGTGCTTCTAGGATCAGCAAATTTTCTCACAAACAGTTCCCCTATTACATAGGAACTTACCAATGTCAAATCAATGTTGTAGTTGCTCGAATCACCATATGTATGCCCCTTAACAAAGGACTTAACATGCCAGTAAGTCCAATTTTTCAACTTCCCCGCAGTAGTAACCCATTCACAATCTCTCTTTCTACATGTTGCAGTGAATCGTGTATGATTCGATCATCTAACCTTATACTCAATCATCTATTGCAATGCATACAACCCTAAAACCAATTTCAAGGTTTGTTTGTCCTTGAAGATCTGTCTTTTGTATATTGTACTTTGGTCACCTTGGTCTTCAAACAAGTCCTTTGATCGAACGGGTTGAATTGAATAAAGTTCTAACTCCGGTATTGTCCACCGTGATGTCATAGAAGGTGCAGAACTGTTGGGTGCTCCACTGCCCCCTCGTTCTTCTTCACCTTCTATTGGGGTTTCTCTAGCATCTGTTTCCACTTGCCCACCACATTGGGGAACTTTCAAAACACCATTTGGGCCATTACTAGTATCACTGAAGCCCGGTCTTCCAAGACTCTCAGGCTTCAAAAACCCAAGGCTCAACATTGATACTCCCTGGCTTAAGAAACGAAGAACTACATTTTTTAATTATTTTTATTTTTAAAAAAAGAATGAAACACTGAGGATCTACACCAGATCAATTTCCCTTCATTTTTTTACTTGGATATTCTAACAAAAAATACAGATACAGATACAAAACATTTACACTTCACCATTGAATCTTCCAACTAATATCCTACTTTTATCATCAATTGTGGTCTCGGTCTCCCAACCTATTGTGGACATGATCTTTGAAGTAGCTTTCGCGATCGGGATCCATCTTCAATGGAATGCCACCACATGTAATTACCTCTTGCGGTGTCCGAAAAATAATTAGATGTTAAGAATAATTATAATTAAATGAAAAATAGATTCACTGAATCTCGGTCTTCCAGGACTCCTATAATCCTTCATCTCAGAAATTATATCTTTCGAACAGATAGTGCGTCTGATCGGTCTATTTCTATACATATTTTAGGTCCCCATTTCCTATTATTTGTGCTTTGTTCTTGGGTGAAATTAGGTATTTTATGTGTTTGTTGAGCATTTATAGGTCACATTCCATGAAAGAGGTGTTAGAAGTTATTTTGAAGAAAAGAAGCAAAAAGCTGAATTTCGGCCAGTGCAGATCACCCAGATTGCGGGCCCCATATCTATCTCCTCGGTTTGAATTGTATGTCCTACCACCTATGGATAGAAAGCCCTGGAAGTCTAGTTTCCGGCGCACTTTTCGGATCGCAATTCCGATATTCCTAGAAGAGGTTATGCCCAATTTAGTAACCGAAGGTCGAGCTGGAGAAGCTGACCGCGGGCCAGACCGCGGGCCAGACCGCGATTTGTGCAATTTCCTACGTAGCGGTACATATCAGTACAGCACTGCGGTGCTGACCGCGGGCGACTTGCGGAGCGACCTAGGCAGCGGTTTTGAAGTACTTTTGGCGGATTCCATCCGAATTGGTCCAGAACTGTTCCAAAACTTCCCAAATCAAATTCTAATGATTTTAGAAGATCAAAACATGTTTGAGAAACTTCCTAAACTCAAATTATGAGACAATTATCAAGAAAGGAAATCTAATTTGGGAAAGGATTCCAATTCCTTCTCTCATTTTACTTTCCTACTTTGTGAGTTTCCTACAACAAAGCAAATTGGGAGTTCACAAGGAATTATCACCTATAAATATCATGAGTTTCTTGAAAGAGACAAGCTAAGGGAGGTCCCAAGCCACCAAGGGGGCTGTCCCCCATCACTCCACCATCATACATCACCACACACTCATCCATCTTTACACATTGAAGATTTGAAGACGAAGAAGATTACAATTGAAGACTTGAAGAACTCATTAAAGGCCATTATGGGTTTTATCTTTTCTTTCTCTTCTCTTTTTATTTTCATGATGTGTAACTAATCCCACAACTAGGGAATCAATGTGAACCTTTTGTGAATGCTCATGTGTGATTAATTATTATTTCATCAATTCAATTCTTGATTTCATTGTTCTTAACTGCTTGATCCTCATTAGTTTTAATAATTATTCACACCTTGACCATAGGGTGAATAATAATTTGGCATGATTTTAGGGTTAAGACTATCTGAGAATTAGGGTTAGTGTTGATCAAACATAATCTTAATTATTGATCTTTTGAATGAATGAATTTTATCTTTAGTCTAACCAAGGCAAAGTAGTAAAATTTGGTTCTTAATTCTTACACTTAATGGGTTTCTGATTATTATTCACACCTTGACCATAGGGTGAATAACGGTTGGAAGCACGTGACTCATCCCGCGACCGAACGGTAATAGTCACATTAAAGACAAAGAATGAACCCTAGAATTGATTGAATCTTGTTTACAAATTAATTCCATACATTGAGTGTTCATAATTGGGGATCATTGATGACCTAGTGTTTTCTATCTCTTAATCACAACCATATTTTCTTTAATTGTTTTCTTAGTTTAATTTAATTTAGTTTAGTTTAATTCAAATCTCAAACAAATCGTTGGTTACTTTTAGTTTAACTTTAATTAAAATTAGTTTTCAATCAATAAATCTCTTTTCCTCGTGGGAACGAACCTTACTTGCCGTTGTGCTTATCTTCACGATTCATGCACTTGCAAGTATAGTTTTTAATAACACGATTTTACACCATCAGCGTCTAGGATCGGAAATTTTTTTAACAAATTGTTTCCCTATTTCATAGAAACTTACCAATGTAAAATCAATGTTGTAGTTGCTCGAATCCCCACATGTGTGCTCCTTAACGAAGGACTTAACATGCCAGTAATAACCCATTTACAATCTCTCTTTCTACAAGTTACGGCGAATCGTGTATGATTCAATCGTTTAACCTTATACTTAATCATCTATTGCAATGCGTACAAACCTAAAGCCCTTTTCAAGGTTTGCTTGTCCTTGAAGATCTGTCATATATATATTGTACCTTGGTCACCTTGTTCTTCAAACAATTCCTTTGATAGAACAGGTTGAATTGAGTAGAGTTCTGACCCCGGTATTGTCCACCGTGATGTCATAGAAGGTGCAGAATTGTTGGGTGTTTCATTGCCCCCTCGTTCTTCTTCACCTTCTATTGGGGCTTCTCTAGCACTTGTTTCCACTTGCCTACCACATTGGGGAACTTCTAAAACACCATTTGGGCCATTATTAGTATCATCGTCAATACCACTCTCATCCTCCATATCGGATGTTTCAGAACCATCTATGTCGTCCACCTCTACATGCTTGTTTGTTGATGCTGGAGTCCCATGATATTTCTCTATTGATGTAATTCCCGTTGAAGGCACAGACCCAAACGGCTGGTTGCTACCTGATCACACCAAAAATGGGCGCTTGCAATAGTACGAGGTCGTAGGTGTAGTACAATAATAAGTGAAATTTGTTCCCACGAGGATTGAGTAGTTGATTACCAAAATTGATTGGCAAAATTACAATTTGAACAAATTAAAAGGATGTGATTTCAATTTCAAAAACTAAAACTAAACTCAACTAACTATTGCAAATTAATGGAATTAAAGACATACAAACACAAGAATAAATTTGTTGTAACTTAATATGAGAAATTAGCCAAGGCTTAGAATCCATCCAACCAATCTTATCTTTAGTCTAGACCCACTGTTGCGAAAATTATGATTAACACTTTATCTCCAAATTCTAATTGCTCGTAATTGTACGAATCAAAAGATAGTATAGCTAGCGAAGCACATATATCTTTCTCACAGAGACTGAATTAATCATACAATTCTTACTAATTAAACTAAAACTAAGCCTTAAATTGAAAACTTTAATGAATGAGAATTGATTTGTGAATTATTGACTAAGAACGGAGAATTAAAAAAGATAATAAAAGTTCACAGCAAAGCAAAGTCGAAAATCAAATAGGCGAAACACTAGAGCATCCGATTTCATCGTAACCAATCATACTTAATTTCTTTGGCATGTTAATTCTAATTAATTGCCCTTATTGATGATCAATTTAATTTCCCAAATATATTTAGTGGCAATGGCATCCGATTACACTAAAAGTATTCGTACAAATTAATCCTCTATGGCATCTAGATGAATTGAATTCGTAAAAACCCATTAAGTTCCATGGAAATTGTTCTAAACATCACATAAATCCTAATTGCTTGGCATCTACAATTAAACATTCATGGTATCAATTGCAAGAAGAAAAACTCAAGTAAAGTATGGCATCTACTCTTACATGCATCAGGTTACTTAAAAATAGATAGTGATCAAACATCCAAATTCAAGCACACATAAATTAAGTGCAGCAAAAGATACTCAATAGAGAAGAAAACTCGAAATTAACATTAACCAAATAAATCAAATAATCATGGCTATGCTACATCATAGGCCTAGCAAAAAGAATTATTTCCTCATAGTCATGAGCACATGCCTAAGAGAAAACATAGAAGAGTTTAATGATAGTTTCCGGAAAATCGATGGAATGTTGCCTTAGAACTCTTCAACTTGCCTTTGCTGCTGTGTATGTGACTTTTCTGCTGCATTTCCTCTTAAATAGGCATGAATTAGGTCTCCCTTTAGTTCCCTAATCAGCCTCCAATAAGGCTAATTCAATGTGACTCAAAATAGGAAATACAATCCTTCTAACTTTATGAATCTTAATCCAATTTCAACTAATCCTAACATGGAAAGTTTAAGACAACTAAAACAGAATCAAAGTGATATTTAGGCCTTCATTAATCTTTAAAAACATAACAAATTCGTCTAAGACCTTCATTCCCGAATAAGCTGCCCGTAATGCTTTATTTCCAAAATCCCGTGTAGAAATTATGTGCTGACCCTTGGGTAGTAAAACTGGTCATAACTTCCTTTAGAAAACTTGAAATCGCAAACCGTAAAATTCTACGGAAATCTAACTTCCATACCTTTCCAACCATATAAGGTACCAAACCTAGTTCCTTCTGAGATGATACCGTTTAATTCTTGAAGTTGACCCATCAGTAGATGTTGTTTTCTCGGGCTTGATCGAAAATCTTCCAAATTGATTCCAATTATCTCCTTGGACTTGAATAGCTGAGAACTAAGAAAAGAAACATAAAATGCAAGAGTTTAACTCAAAACAAAACAATAAACTAAAGAATAGGGGTATAAAACATAGGGAATTATAATATTATCATCAACCACTATGTAAATGAATGTTGTAGATTCATGTGACCGTAAAATAGTATCTACTCACTCTCAAGAAATAAAGACAATACTCATGCATACCAATAACCTATCTCTCAATGATTATCCAAATTACACACAAGTTCATTAAGATTAGTGGCACAACATATGAATCCTACAAGCTAGCCTCGCCTATCTCTACCTTACTAGTCTTATATTGAGCATTTCATCGAACATGTGGTATGTTTCCCCTCTTGGTCCATCACACTACCCCACAAATATCATTTTAAGTGATACATAGGCACTCAAAAGCATTAAGCACGTGAAAATTTCATACAACAACACAAACAAACATGGATAAAATTGAGGGTCATTTATTTAGACAATCATGGATTGAGCTTCATCTTGACCTTATCCCAAGAAGTTTAGTTCATATGACAACTTGAAGCATTACAAATAGTATAAGGAGATCTAAACATGGTTATCATAAGAATAAAAAGAGAAAGATATGTAGAGAAAACTGTGATGGAGAGCTCTCTCTTCTTTGCTTTGAACTTCTTCTCTTTCAATTCTTTTTCAGCTCCTTTTGCCCAAAAATAGGAGATGATAGTGAGTTTGAAGGTTCTATGTGGTGGATGTATGGAAGGATGTATAAAGATGTGGGTTTGGTGACTTGGATTCTAAGGAAAAGCTAAGGAAAGGTGTGTTCTTGGTAAGATTTGGGCTTGAGAGTTTTTTTTTTAATATGCAAATGAGGAAGGTTTATATATGGGAAGAAGATGTGGCAAGGGAAAGGGGTAATTTTCTTGATTATGGGCAAAAAACGACTTCAAAAACAACCTAACTTGAGTTTTAACAAAGAAGAAAGCGACCTGGAGGTGCCCTGCCTCCCAAGTCGCTTTTAGATCACTTTGTTGTGAAATTCCCTTATTATTATAGTGTCAAATATACATAGAGGGGGGGGGGGGGGGGGGGTGAATAGGTATAGCCTCAAAATTCTTGCAACCTCTTTTTTCTTCACAAGATATATAATATCACAACAAGCTTTAACAAGTATGTTGATTCAACAAGACAATATGAATGCAATTAAGAAATAGATGAATCAATACAAGTTCAAAGAAAGTAAAGCTAATAAAAATAAAAATCAACACAAAGGATTTATACGTGGTAAAACCTCAAAAGAGGAAACATCCACGGTTGATACCAGAACCACCGGCAAAAGCAATTCATTATGACAAATAGGAGTTACACACTCAAGAGGCAATCAACACAAGATTCACTCTCTAAGCTATCAACACCTACTTTACCCTCGGGCCTAGTGAACTTACTATGCCAACTTCCTATCCAAGACCTCAAGTCTCTAGAAAGGCACCTTGCTTGTATATCCAAGTCACCCCGACTCTAGACAAGACTTCCTTGCTTAGCTATCCGGATCACCCCAATCCTAGCCAAGACTTCCTTGCTTAGCTATCCGATCACCCCGATCCTAGCCAAGACTTCCAATGCACAAATTGACGATTCCCTCTCCAAAATGTGACTTCCAATGCTCAATCCAAAGAATCACTCTAAGGAATGAGACTTCCAACCTCTTAACAAGGCAAATGATCTAAGTGGATGCAAGTGATGCAAACACAAACAAATAGAGCAAGTTGATCAAACACACTCTATGAAGAATTAGTTTATGCACAAATCAAGCTCACAATTAATTGTAACTAATTCTTATGAACATGTAATAAGAGATCTAGATTAGGCATTCAAAATCATTCACAAAAGTATCTAGAAACCTAAACATGTCAATCAAAGCTAGAACAATAAGTTTTCAACAAAAAACACAAAACCTAGCTTTGAAATAAAGTGAACAAGTTAACACTCGAAATCAATAACATATTTAACAAAGCAAGAACTAGATTTAGATGATAGAGATCACAATAAAAAATAACCTAGTTCTAGAACATGTGACTAAAACATAGAAATCAACAATCAAGATCAAATCACAAAGTTATTCTAGATTCAAGTTCATGCTCTTCAAAATTAGCTAAAAATTTTCAATCAAAAATCACAAGAGATAATTTCGAAACTCATCCAAAAAAGTCTAAATTGAAATCAAAATCATTCTAAATATTTTTCTTTAATCAAATAAGAAGATTCATCAAGTTGATCACAAAAGAAAAATGTAAAGAAGATGATTCACTTACAAATGATAAACACACGAACTGAGATCAGATCACCGTGAAACACTTGGACATCATTTGACTCTAAAAATACTAGAGACTTGTTCCTCTCTTCAAGACCAATAATTTCGGCTTTTGAAAATCAAAAATCGGAGTTGATTTGAGAGAGATATCACAAAAACAAAATTGGACAAGTGGTGAAAATTTTCTGTACGAAATTTGAATATATATAGAGGGAAATTGACATGGAGAGAGAGAGAGAGGTAAGACCACCAATCACCACTTGCCACATCAGCTTCCCATGGAGGTGCTTGGCCTCCATGGGAGCAGAATGGTGGCCTTCCTGTGGGTCCCACGCGCCTCCACGGGGTGGGGTGGTTTGGCTTTGCCATCCTATTTCCTCTTTGCTCCCTATCGCGCACTGAAATGTTTTTCGACCATTCTCCGGCCTCCAAACCCCGAATTCAAATCTGTTTTTTGATTAAGAACCGGGACTCCCTCACATACAAAATATATCAAGATAACTTTCACAAAAAAATATGGAATTCAACTTGAAAAACAAGGACGAAAACCATATACGATAAAATCAAGGAAAGTTTCTTAACTTCCTAGTTTGAACTCGAAATTTAATGAATGAGTAACCAAAACAACGGGAACTCAATGATACAAAATATAAGCTCAAATTCAAGTTCAATCACATAAAAACACAAACAAATAATCACAAGAACACACAAGTTTACCATTTCCTAGATATAGTCTTAGAACAAGCAAGTTTACAAAAAATTTCAAATTAAGTCTAATGAATGTGCATACTTCAACAAGTGTGTGAATGAGTTATACAAATTTAGCACAGCGATGCAAGGACACAAATATTATGCAATGTGTGTGTGCACTAAAGCCTTGTAAGAGGAATAAAAATCTCGATACCTTAGCATCCAAGAAAGCACATTGCCTCTTGAAGACGAGTTTTGCTTGTGAAGTTGCTTTTCTTCTTTGAAGCTTATAAAAACCACGAACCACCTAAGCAACTAGACATTACAAACAAAGAGAGTTTTGTTATGGAATCAAGCCACCACAAATCTAAAACTTAACAATCTCCCCCTTTAGCTATTCCATGACAAAACCTCAACCTCACCATACAATGATCACTCAAACAAACTCATGTTGATTGCATTATCACATCCTCACATTACAAAGAGAACCCTAACCTAAAATATCTTCAACTCTTCATGAGTCTTCAAGATTCTCCTCTTTGATCATCAAGGCACCTGTGAAAAATACACAACCAAACAAACAAGAAATCTTCTACAAAGAAGATTGGTGAGTTATATCCACAAAAACAAACAAGACTCCCCCTATCTCATATAAAAGTTCACTTTTAAAGCATAAAAGAATTCTTTTCTCCCTCTTAAGAAAAGAATTCTCCCCCTTAATCCACAAGGAGGTACATTCACCCACATGAGGTATATTTCTCCCACATATGGTAAGATATACATTTCTCCCCCTTTTTGTCAAGGAATAGTCAAAAAAACAAACAAGGGATAATCAATGGAAAAGAGGTAAATATATGAGATAAGTAACATGCATTTTCAATGTTCAATTATGTCATGTTTTTATTAAAATAAAATCATGTGAATATATCATAGAAGAGAACAAAGTGTAGCACACAATGCTTCCTCTTGATAAATGCTCTATCTAAGATCAAGATAGGATATTGTTCACAATGATATCCACACAATCACACAATCAAGCAATTTTTAAAGAAATTCAACAAAATAAGCTCCACAAACTATGATAGATACACCAAGATTTTCAATCTCTCTCATAATTCTTCTAAAATTGCTAGCATATCAAATTCACTTGAAAGCAAAACAAGCGTGCATGTGGATTTGCCTCAAACATATATAAAGGAGTAATCGGATCATTAACATGCAAACCATATCAACATCTTATTCATCTTAAGCTTTTCCATAAAAGGTCAAACCGATTATCATCCGAAATTTTTGCTTTTAAGAGAATAGATTTCAACATATGAGCGTGTGTGTGCATGTGGCTCGTCATCCCATTTCTGTTTTTCAACCTGAGCAATCACAATTTTCAACTATACTCCTTTAAGCCTTTTTTTATATAGGCTTTGAATCAAAGATATTTTTTATTGATTCTTTCTTTTTCAACGCTTCTTTGATTTTTCTAACATAAACATATACACTTCATGATGGCTTTCACTCATCATAATGGTGTAGCCCTTTCCTACATTGGATGACTGCACAACCAAAATGTATAGCCTTTTTCATGAAGGTGCTCGTTGAGTTCTATGTAGTTGCCGAAGAAAAATGGATACTAATCATAGGTCATCTTTAATGTACTAGTCAAAAGTCTTCAAGGTGCATACATAACTCACATATCTTCAAACTCAACTTACTCAAACTAAACATATGAGAGAAGCAAAGTGTGCACTTTTGAAAACCAAGTCTTAAGGCTTAAAAATGCATGATCTAAAAGCAATACATAGAGACTTACTTAAGATCTTTACTTCTCAATAGAGTAGCTTTCATTGAATATGAAGCTCATATTTTTCAAAAA